>ML782301.1:80119-101461 GCA_009831015.1 Picea engelmannii
CCCACTCCCCATAGTTTTTTCCTAGCCATAATTCCATGGGGATTTTTCCTTGTTTGCATGCATAAAAACCATGTTTCCACACAAGTTCCACCATGAACAATGAGAAGAAGAGAATTTGGATAGGAAAATGGATAATGCACATGAGAAATAAGTGTTCTTAGGTAGAATGGAGAGTGTAAGAATCAATCATGAATGAGGGTGAATAATGGTTTCCCCCCAAGTTTATTCTGCATAAGACAAGTGTGCCCTTTCGGCCAAGAAGCATGAGGAAACATCCAAAATAACACCCAATTAAAAGATGAGCGGGAAATATTTTTAAGGAATCATGGGCAAGGAATTTTTTACTTCAAAGGACAAGTGTCAAACCATATCACCCATGCACCCCCTTTCCTCTTTCGCTCTTATGGTATCATGGTCCCCTTGTTACTTCTCAAGCAACCTTTTATGCGGATAATATATTACCATTGTCGTATCATAAGGACACCATGGAAATCATAAAAATCACACCATAATTCTTTCCCACAATGCAAATCCATCTAAAATTCAATAGTCAGACCACTAGGAACATTTACAACTCATTGACCTTATTTATACACAACAACGTCGCAACTGTGATCACTATTTTACAAACGTGGCAAGAGAGACGACTATATTACAAATGTGGCAAGAGAGATGAATATGTTACAAACGTGGAAATAGAGACAACAACATAGAAATAGATAAGACAACGTGGCAAGAGAGACGTCAACGTGGAAATAGCGACGTTATCGGGCAATATGGAAAAAAAATTAAAATTTCCTCTATTTTTCGACAGTATGGCCAATTTTGTCCATAACGTCGCAAATAGAACGTTGACATTTTTACAATATGTACTAGTGAAGTATGCTACATCATCCATAAACCATGTGTCAAAAATACTACTAACAAGTGCCTCCAACCATGTACCAAGTATGTACCAATCATGCATCAACTACACATAAACTATGACTCATCAAGATGTACCAACATCATCAACTATACACCTCATGTATGTGTCAACTCATCAACTACTTGTCTCAACCATGTACCCAACATGTACCTCAACCATATACCAAATACATATACCAAGATAACCATCAAAATTTCTCTAGCAATACATCACACTATCTATAAACAAATACCATAAACCCTTACATCAAACCATGTGCCATAACCTCACTTTTATGTAGCCTCAAGGATGTATCATTCATAAGCCAATCATATACCAAGACCACTAACAAGTGTCTGTCACAATGCACCACAAGATATGTCAATAAATCAAACTAAGTGCACTAACAATATACTTCAATAGATCTCTCTCAAAACCATTATACAACAAGCCCTAAACTTCCAAGAGGGCATCCAACAAATTTACAAGGCAAACCCTCAACTAGATTCATAAGTTCAACACTACACATATGAAAACCATACATTTTTTCTTTTTGTAGCATTCTGCGGCCGCGGTTTTTTTGTCGTGATTCTGCTTCTGTGAATTTGTTGTCACGATTCTACTTCCATGAATTTGCTTCATTGAGTAATTATCGATAATATCCACTGGAAACTCATGAGGGAGTTAACTAGTACCAATAATATCCAGTAGAGACTCATGCGGGAGTTTAACTAACTGAATAATTACCAATAATAGTAGAGTGCTCTATTCCCTATAAATTAGGATATAACCCATTAAAATATGATAAATACCTAAAAATAGGAAGGAGGAGTGCACTTTCCCAATAAACTAGGAGTAGAGTTCCACAAATAAGACAATGACTTAAAAATAGGATGTAGGATCTTAAAATCAAGGGATAAGGTAGGAAGTGCACTCCTACTCCCTAAAAATAGGTAATTATCCCTAAATTTAGAAATATAGCATTCTCGTGCCTCATAGAGTCAAATTCTCCCTAAATAGTACCCCTAGAATCAAGGAGATGAGATCTAGTGCACTATAGTAGATAGAAAATGCATAGGAGATGAGAAAATATGCTCTAAGACCCCCCCTTAAGCCTAACTTAGGTGAAAATATGAAAAAATTGGGCTCCTACCAAAATGATGCCATGTTAGGTACACAAGTATAATAAAAAATTCCTCGTAAAGTGAGGAAAGAGGGAAAACCTCGTGGGAACCTCTCCCCCCCCAAAAAAAAAACCGATGATGATGATGATGCAAAGTATACTATGCAGTCTCCTCTAAATTCTCCACCAATCCCAAGTGTGCTTGCAAGTCTCTGAACTTTTGCTCAATGAAGGACTTAGTGAAGATGTATGCAACATGTTTCATTGATGGACAATATCGTAGAGCAATGACCCTGCTGTGAATTATCCCTCTAATGTAGTGCATGTGAATCTTTATGTGTTTGGTCCTATATTTCTAAAATGGATATGTGCATATATGTATAACACTCTGATTGTCACACCATATGACAATCAAATGGTGAAACTAGATACCAAACTCTGTAAGATTATGTTGCATCCAAATGGATTAGGTTGTTTCATTCACTACACCTCTGTACTCAACCTCTGCAAATGATAAAACAATAGTAGATTACTTCTTTCTTGACCAACATATATGACCTGAGCCAATACTAAAAACATAATCGAAGGTGGACTTACGATCTTTGTCATCGCTAACCCAATCAGACTTTGTATAGCCAACAATATCTAATGTGCAATATATTGCATAATGAATACCAAAACTAGGAGTACCTTTAACATACCTAAGAATCATCTTGGTATATTTCCGGTGTATCTCATGAGGCTCCTACATGTACCTCGAAACTACCCCAACTACAAAGGAGATGTCGGTTCTAGAGTGGGTGAGATACAATAAACTCCCAACCAATTGTCTATACCTAGTATTGTCTACCAAAGGTGTGGTGGCACCATTCTCAAGCTTTGATTCAGAAAGAAAGGGCGATACAACTGACTTGCAATCTATCGTCTGAAACCTAGTGAGTAGATCTTGGGAATACTTAGATTGTTCCATATTGATTCCTAAAGTAGACTAGTTAATTTCAAGACCAACCAAATAGTGCAACATCCCCATATCTATCATATAAAACCTGTCATGCGATGCATATTTTACCAAATCAATGGATGGTGTTGAGCTCCCTCTGAATAATAATCATTTACATAAAGTACTATAAACAAAATATAGTCAACATGTCTCATCATATAAGAATTAGGATAGAAATTACTATGGAGAGACCTTTAGTTAACAAGAAGGAATCCATCTTTTCATACCATGCTCGGGGTGTCTGCTTGAGGCCATACAAAGGTTTCCTCAATCTATAAACAAGAGAAGAATCTTGGACATACCCTTGTGGTTTATCCCCAGATATATCCTCCTCAATGTCTCCATGAATAAATGCATTATTTACATCCATGCGGTGAACCTCCCAATGTTTGGTTGTTGCAATGGTGAGAACTATCCTGATAGAATCTGTCTTTGCAACCGGTGCAAAGGTCTTGTTGTAGTCTATCCCCTGAACCTATGAGAAGTCCTTAGCTACAAGTTGATATTTTTACTTACTAACAAGTCCATTTGTTTCCATATTTTTATGATAAATCCATTTGCATTACACAAGTTTCCTACCAGTAGGCAGGGGAACCAAATTCCAAGTTTGGTTCTTCATGAGAGACTAATACTCCTCCTCCATGGAATCTTCCCAAAATGAATTTCCTATTGCCTCTACACAAGACTGTGTATCCTAAGTAATGACCATATAACAATGGAGAGGAAGTAAGGGCTCTATAGCAGTGAGTGTTTGTGGATCACCTTGAAACTCTAAGCAAGTCCTATGTGGATCAATTGGATCACCAACTAGATCACCTGTTGCCTGAAGAGTTTGTTGTGCCCAAACTGGTCTGGGTGCTAGATCTAAAATAACTTGTTCATCAATGTCACTTGATGCCCCATCATATGAATCTGAAGTTTCATCCTCATGTGAAGATCCATCAGTGATATTTGCATAAAAAAGAACTGGTACATCTACAACAACATTTTCTTCAATTGCATCTAAGGGGCCTTCTTCGAATTTAACACTTCTTTCAATGAAAATATTTTCAGTGAAAGGATTCAACAACCTGTACCCCTTAACACTTAGGATAACCCAAAAATATGCACTCTCCACTTTAGGGTTCCAAATCCTTCCTCTTCTTTGAAGGTATGAGAAACAAATACCTGAAATTAAGTGATTTCTAGTTTCTTATCGTTCCAAGCCTCGAATGGAGTGACTCCCTTCAAAGATTTATGAGGAACTCTATTTTGTATGTAGTTTTCAAAATTAATAGCTTCATCCCATAGCTTGGGAGAAATGGATTTGGACTGTAGCATGAATTTGGCCATCTCCTTCAAAATTCTATTCTCGCGCTCAGTAACTCCATTCTATTGTGGATTATATGGAACTATATGTTGTGACTCAATACCTACTTCTGCACATAGATGTGTTGAAAGTGTTGGATTCCCAATTATAAACAATAGGGATTAAACCCAAGGACGAGGACCAATTAGGCTCCTCCCTGTTTGGTATGGAATAATCCTACGGGTTAATGGTCTGACAACCATTCGATGGGCTTTAAGAGTTGTTTAGTTTCATTTTTTTTGTTTTTTTTAGTGTTTTTTTCTATTTGATTTTTTATCTATCGTGGAAGAGAATTGATCTAAAGAGTATGGAGAAGGTTGTGTTAAGTACAACCTATTGGCATATTGAATGAGAGATATTTGAGGTTTTAGGTTAATACAGAAATAATTTTGCTACTAACACATTATCCTGCAGATATTTTCCAGGAAACAATTAACTAATTATACCAGCATAAAAGGATAAATTTATAATAGCAAGAAACTCAAAAAATTTCCACAACATCCCATATCATAGAGGAAGAAAACCAATTAAGAAAAATAAACACTTTCACCAAAAGTATCAAACGATTCATTCAATAAAATCAAATAACTTAACAATATCGAGAATCTTACTAGATGCCTATAACATTTACACAATTGTAGAATAGTCCATGATGATGAGTATACACATAAATTCAATAAAATACCTTGGCTCATTCTGAGTTTATAAATTAAGATTCAAAATAGTTTTTAGCAAAAATAATTCAAAATTTCATTTACAATCCATCGACCTCTTGTTCCTTGGTCGATCCCTCTATTTATTAAAACTCTCTTGCTAAACATAGTAAATTATACTTCATGCAAAATTGAAATGTCTAAAAAGAAACGTGCATGTTAAGATGGATTGTGTGAGCTAGGTGACTCATCAATTGCATTATCTCCATCATAATCCACTCATTGAGTGAACAAATCCTCACATGTATGCATATATGGGAAACGATGTTGATCCATTGGAAATATGAGAGTTTCCCTCATTTCTCTAAATTGTCGCGTGTGTTTCCCTATTCTTGGAATCAATCGTTCCAGTTTATCGACCATCTTGAACTTGGTTACCAAATACTTCCTCACATGGCCACATTCCATAGTGGTAATTCCCTTGATGTCCTCCTCATATTTTCAATCACTTTCCCGAAACTAGAACATCATCTCCTCCAAACCCCGAAATTCATCCGGTGACCCAAAATTCGGTAGTCGGAGATTTGTCATGGCCTTATTCATCTTCTCCCACAATTTGAGGCATGTTGTCCATTGTTCCTCCATTTTTATTTTTGGCTTGATGGCCAAACACACCCAGTACTTTGCATCTCCATCCATCCCTATGTTGATGTTTTGGTAGCAGCGGGAGATATTCCCTCCTGGACAACTTTTCTTAGAGAAGAAGAAGATTACAAGAAGTCAAAGGAAGACCATTGAACAGTTGAAGAACACCCTGGAAGAGAAGTCGTCCCGCAGGAAAAGAATAAAGTGGAAATAGAATTTCCAGGAAGAGAATTCAACCCACGAAAAACAATAAAGTAATATTGAAGACCCCAGAAGAGAAGTCATCCCCACTGGAAAATAAGAAAGGAAAAATAGATTTTCCAGGATGAGAAGTCATCCCCAGTAAAGTGACTTGATGAATATAAATATGGGTGACGCCTTCCTAATTTGAAGACATTTACACAGCTCACTTAGTAATGAAAAGGAGGCACAAGTATGAGTTAACCCTAGGAGACGTTACAGTTGGGATTCTTCGTGGTTTATCTTGTGCGCTACCTTTAGAAGAGTTGTGCTAGGGTTGTGACACAGTTGTCTACCCTCACTAGGGTTTCACAAGGAAAAGAGATAAGTTCTTGTTATCAGGGTTTCTTCGTTACTGGTTTTTCTCTTGTGAATAGAGCTTGTTCATGGTTATTTTGTATTATCAGAAATATTCTCTCTAAGAAAAGTTGGTTGGTTTTTCCCTGAGTTTGGGGTTTTTCGAGGAAAAATCTTTGTTTCTTCTTGTGCTTGTTTATCTTCTTCTAGATTCTGCTTAAATTTTCAGTATATGGTTATTGAATGTTAAATGAAGGTCAAAATACTCTAGTAAATCTATTGCTACTGAAAATTTGAGAAAATCTAACATGGTATCAGAACAGGTTACCTTCAGAACAGTCTAATCACTAGAAGGAATATCGTACATTGTTGTGATTTGGCACTGCACATATATGTACTTGTCAAGATCGTTGAGCTATTTATTGGAGGACGTTGAGATTAATTTTTTCATAGATCAGCTCACCCTAGCCTAGTGCACCTCCTCGTGGTCTTAGATTACAAGTTGGCGAAAGTTGAAATTTCACAGTTGCAGTTGCAATTTCCAGTTGTCAGTTACAGTTGCAATTTCCAATTACAATTGCAGTTGCAATTGCAGTTTCCATTCACCAATTACAGTTGCAGTTGCATTTGCAATTTCCAGTCGCCAATTGTAGTTGCAGTTTCCAATTACAGTTGCAATTGTAGTTGCCAATCGCCAGTTGAAGTTGCAGTCGTCAGTTTCTAGTTGGGCAATCCTTGAGATTAGAAGACAAGTTGGATGGTGCAACAAATTTCAGAGGTACACACTTGTATATAAGTTATATCATGAGGGTGTTTGCAAGAAAATGGACATTTTTCCAAGCAGTGACAGTATATCCAAAAGGATCTTAGATCTAGTGCACTCATAGGAAGCCCAAGAGTTGGAAGCACCAGTGGTGATGACTCCTACAATATAGGACAACTTGAAATCAAATGGGACAGTAGCAGTTAAGACTCTAGGTTCTAGGTTTGATTGATGTATCTTGATTTTCTTTATATCAAGTTTAATATTTGTTGCATCTCAAGAAAATTTTGTAGCTATGACAACAACCTTTAGAGGCCTATTCTTTCCAAGTACTATTGTTATGATCATTATGCAAATGCTCGCTATTTAGTACTAATGATGCACTTGTTCTCAAGATGAAATTAATCTCCTCTAGGAGATGTTCTTTTTTTGTTTCGGGCAAGTTACAATGGAGGAATAATCGATCACAACATTAGAAAAATGTTGTTCTTGTTTATTGTTCTTGTATTTTTGTTTTGGCTCTTGTCTTGGGCAGGTTACATGTGATAGCTTTGAAAGGGAGTTATAATGACGGTTGCAGGAGGAAAAAGATTAGATGGTCTATTGTTTGATACATGGAGTAGACTATCTAGACTTGAAGTTGTATACATGGCAATATACATCCATATACCAAAGGCGAAAAGGACGAAGTTAGAACCTTCTAGAAAGAAGGATACTTTTGTGGGATACAGAGTGTTCCACGTAGATATTGATAGTGAGGAGCAGAAGGATTTATAGGATTATCGTACATTTCAATTTTTCACTCTTCAGAACATTAGGAAGAGTCAGTATATCCAGAAGAGCCAGTGAATCTACCCAGAGATGTGGCAATGACTAGGAGAGGCCAGCATGGCTTCGTGATACTTTGCAGGATGTAGTGAGACATACAGTTCTCCGTGATACTCAGATTTTCTCGAGTTACATAGATTCATGGTTATGAAGAGGAGCAGGTGGCTCCACCAGTGGTGAGGCAAATGACCCCACCAAATACCAGCTCAAAGGAAGCTAGAGTTCATAGAGAGTCACCCCTCGGGAGTCAATTTCAAGAGGGATCACACAACTCCCTACAAACCCCAGCAGAATGGGGTTGTAAAGAGAAAGAACAGATCAATTGTAGAAGCATCTAAAAGTGACGATCCATGACCAGAACTTACCCATGCATCTATCGAAAGAAGCATCTAGTATATGTCCAAAATAGAAGTCCTCACAAGATATTGGGAAACAAGACACCAGAAGAAGTATTCGTCGGAAAGAAACCAGAAGTCGTCCACTTGAGGATATTTTGTTTCCTAGTGTACATACATGTTCCCAAGGAAAAGAGAATGAAGCTAGAGCCGTCAAGAAATCTAGAGAGTCTCACATGGATGAGGACAAAGAGGAGCAAGTGGCTCCAAGGGATGCAGTAATGATTGAATCTACTCCAGAAGAATACAACTCAGAGGATCAGAATGAGACAGTAGAGCCATAGGTACCATAAGATCCACCCAAAGAGGTTACAGTTACCAAGAAGAGACCAGCGTGGTTCTAGAACACTTTGCAGGAAGTTGAGAAACATGCATCTCCTAGTGGATTTTTCAGAGAGAACAATAAACCACACAAGTTTTCCAGCTATGTGGTGTTGATGAGTAAGATCATTGATTCATAACCTTCCACTTATGAGGAAGCCTAAAGAAGAAAATGTGGAAGGATGCCATGATGGAAGAATATCAATCCATCATGAAGAATGATGTGTGGGAAGTGGTTCTGAGACTAGAAGAGAAGTCAGTGGTGACTTCCAAGTGGATCTACAAGATCAAGAATGTTGCAGATGGAAGCATAGAGAAGTACAAATCTAGATTTGTGGCTAGAGGATTATCCCAGAAGGAGGGAGAAGATTATGATGAGACATTTGCTCCAGTAGTAAGGTACACTTCCATTTGATCTATTATTTCTATTTCTTTTATTATGGGAAGAAAATTACACCAGATGAATGCCAAGATTGCTTTCTTGAATGGTGTAATTGAAGAAGAAGTGCACATAGAGAAACCACATGGTTTTTTTATCCATGGGAAGGAGTCCCATGTTTGTAAATTGAAGAAAGCTTTGTATGAGCTTAAGCAGGCACTCAAGGCATGGTATGCCATAATAGACAGTTATTTGATGAGCTTGGTGTTTACCAAAAGTGATGCAGATCCCAACCTTTACTACAAGGTTGAAGATGGTTTCCCATTGATATTGGTACTATATGTGGGTGACATGTTTCTTATAGGGGATGAGAAGATCATAGATGGCCGCAAGAGGAAACTCACTTCAAAGTTTGAAATGAAGGATCTGGGTTTGATGCACTATTTCTTGGGATTATAAGTGTGGCAGAGACCAGATGAAATCTTCCTTAGCCAAGGAAAGTATATAGTTGAGATCCTCCAGAGATTCGGGATGATGGACTGTGAGTCCATGGCCACACCTATGGTTACGAATCTGAAGCTATTGAGTTATTCTTCTTCAGATTTGGTTGATCCTACAATGTACAGACAGTTGATCAGATCCTTGATGTACCTGGTTAACACTAGGCCAAATATATGCTTTGTGGTGAACACATTGAGTCAGTATATGGTTGAGCCTAGACATGTACATTTGGTAGCAAAAAAACATGTGTTCAGGTACCTACATGGTATGTTTCAATATGGACTCATATATTTCTCGGACGATGAAGTAAAGTTGCATGGTTATACAGACTCTGACTGGGCTGGGAGTGCAGTGGACAAGAAAAGAACATCATGATGTTGCTTTGGTTTGGGATCCGGTATTATCTCATGGTTGAGCAAAAAAAATACGTCAGTAGCACTGAGTACAACAGAGGAAGAATATATAGCAACCAATGTTGCAAGTCGTGAAGCAATGTGGCTTCAGAAGTTGCTTGCGGGGTTATTTGATATAGAGTTGGAGCCAACTTTGATATATTGTGATAATAAAATATGTGTGAATCTTTCAGAGAATCCAGTCTTTCATGACAAGTCAAATCATATAGAGATCAAATACCATTTCATCGGAGACATGGTACAGAAAGGAGCAGTAAAACTCCGGTACATATCCACAAATGAGCAGACAATAGACATTCTAACCAAGCCTCTGTCTAGAGTGAAGTGTGAGTACTTCATAGACAAGCTTGGCATGATGAAGAATGTCCACCCTAATTGAGAGGGAGTTGTGATGTTTATCCTACAATGAGAATATACTCTCCCTTTGGCCAAGGGTTTCCCAGATCAGTCATGTGAAGTGACAGAGGGAGTAATGACTAGCCCGCTACAAGTCTTGCCTACACCATGTGAAGTGGCTAGGTCTGATTGGGACTTGTAGTGTGGTCTTTCCTATGCCATGTGAAGTGGATAGGTGTGATTGGGACCATGGCGTAGCCTTTCCTAATCCATTTGAAATGGCTAGGTGTGAATGGGGCTATGGTGGTATTATTACCCATACCATGTGAAGTGGATGGGTGTGATTGGGACTACTAGGAGAGGAGAAACATCATAGATACTTGCAGCATAGTATTGTGCCTATGGTGGTAGTATTTCCCATGCCATGTGAAGTGGATGTGTGTGATTAGGACTACTAGATACTTGAAGCATAGTATTGATACTATGGTGGTAGTCTTGGACATGCCATGTGAAATGGATGGTTGTGATTGGGACTACTAGAAGAGAACATCATGGAAGAATACCTCCATAGCTAAGAGGGAGTGTGGATGTTTTGGTAGAAGCGAGAGGTATTCCCTCCTAGACAACTTTTCTTAGAGAAGAAGAAGATTACAAGAAGTCAAAGGAAAACCATTGAATATTTGCATAACACCCCAAAAGAGAAGTCGTCCCACAGGAAAAGAATAAAGTGGAAATAGAATTTCCAGGAATAGAAGTCGGCCCACAGGGAAACAATAAAGTAATATTGAAGACCCAAGAAGAGTCTTCAGCCCCAGTAAAGTGACTTGATGAATATAAATAGGGGTGATGCATTCCTCATTTGAAGACACTTACACAGCTCACTCAACAAGTGAAATGAGGCGCAAGTCCGAGGAAACCCTAGGAGACACTGCAGGTGGGGTTCTTGGTGGTTTCTCTTGTGCTCTACCTAAAGAAGAGTTGTTCTAGGGTTGTGACACAGTTGTCTACCCTCACTAGGGTTTGACAAGTAAAAGAGATAAGTTTACGTTAGCATGGTTTCTTCATTACTAGTTTTGTTGTTGTGAATAGAGCTTGTTCATGGTTGTTTTGTATTATCAAAAATATTCTCTCTAAGAAACGTTGGTTGGGTTTTTCCCCGAGTTTGGGGTTTTCCCAGGATAAATATTTGTGTCTTCTTGTGCTTGTCTATCTGCTTCTAGATTCTGCTTAAATTCTCAGCATATGGTTATTGAATTTTAAATGAATATCAAAATAATCTGGTAAATCTATTGCTACTAAAAAATTGAGAAAATCTAACACCATGTTATACTATCATTTGTCAAAATTATAATTTTTTGATCTTCCCCACCTCTAGATTTCTAGATTTCTCTGATATACTCAATTTGATCCATGACTTTGGCTCCCTTATCCCTCCACTTGAGAATCTCCTTGTATTCCACACAACATAACAAGGTTTCCTCCTGGTAATCTACAACCCTTTTCAAAAATGCATCTCTTCTTAACCTATATATGTTGTGCTCCTCTAAAAGGTCTTCCTTCAAGATTACCACAACTTTAGTAGTGTCTTTATAGTATTTTACTTTATTCCTGAGAGATTCAGATTCTCTCCTCATTCTGTCAGCTTCTATTTCTTCTTCCCCGACCTTTTCTACAGTGGCATGTGAGATGGCCACTCCTACCCAACAATTCACTAACTCTATCCGTTTTGGCATCAAACAAGGTCTCCTCCGATGTCAATAACACAACACTATCCATTGTCATCTTCCTCTTCCTTTGCGTTCTTCTCACAATAGATTGCCTCTTTCTGTCATATGCAATAGACTCCACATCAACAACCCCATCCAATGGTTCTGGAACTGGTTGATCTCCCCAGGACAATATGTTTCCCAAGCTGCCTCGGGTATGAAAATGTTCAATGATTGGTGCCTTACCTTTGTCTATTGTCTTTGTTTTGTTTTTTCAATTGGTTCTACCCTTGTGTTTGTTACCTAATATTTTCTTAGTGCATCACCTTCCTTTTATGTTGTTGGACCTATATGTTGATGGTCCTTGCCTGGTACCTAAGATGAAGATGGTATAGCAGTATCCTCAACCATGGTTTTATCAAGTATTTGTGTCCCACTAGCTGCTTATGATTCAGTCTCTTCTTGTTCTTTTTCAGGCTTAGATGTTGCGCTAACTTATTCTTTCTTTTCAAAGTCAGGGGTTATGTCAGCAACCTATTTTTTCTCAGCGATCTCTATTTAGTGAGACCTTGACATGATCCTTTTGTAGGTTCATGGGTCGCTTCTCCAGTTGGTTCTTGAGTTACTCCTTTGGTATTCGTATCTTGAGATGTTTTTTCGATATCATCACCAGCTTCATTCTCTATTGGAGTTTTTGTATTTACTACCTCCTCTTCCTCTTCTCATGTTAAATATATTATATCTAAAGGAGGAACTTTAGCCAAATGGGAATTTGTATGTTGAACAACATGTTTTTTCATGGGCTATTTTAATTTCTTTAGCTCCTTTACTCTCTCTTGCTCTTCTTGCTTCTTCAACGATTATTTTGGTTTTTCTTCTTCTTCTTTATTTTTTAGCAATGCTTTCACTTTCTTATCCTCTTATTGTTTCCTTAATAATTCTTGTGTTACCTGCTAATCTTTCTCTAATATGTTCTGGTCTTTCTCCTCTTCGTCTTTCTTTCTTTGTTCTTCTAAATCCTTTCTTATTTGTTTTGCCTCGACTTTTCTCCTTCTTTGGTAAAGTTCCTCCTGATTAGTTTCCTCTTATTATTTCCTATGCAACTCTTCCTCGGTCTATTGTTGAAGCTCTTGTTCTCGGGTTGCTCGTTTTTCTCTTCTTCGATGGCCTGGCGCTCAATCTCTTCCTTTATCCAAATTTATTAAACTCTACTAACCTCTTATACCTCTCTTTTATCTATAACCCCTTGAGTCAAAACCTCCATTTTTTCTCTAGAGAATGGGTTTTGAATACCGTGAGACCATGACTAGCTTTTCTCTCCAAAACTTGAGCCCAGTTTTGTGCATCTTTCGTAAATGATTCTTCTTCCCATTTTTCATGGGCATAAGGCCAATGATAAGCAACTTGTTCAATGTGATTTGGTACCAAACCCTTGGGGTCATGTCTTTTGAATCTTCTTGGATCAAACATGTATTCCACATGACTCAAACCCTCATGTTTGGCCTATGGGGTGTCCTTAACAAAACAATATCCAATTTGGAAACCATAGGGAATGAAAACTTTCTTCTTGTATTTAATTAGGGAGGCATTGAAACCCTTAAGAATAGTTTAATAGAAAATCTCCCCTAACACCACCTTTTTAGGGACATATGCGAGCAAAAGGTGAGGGGGGCTAGTTGCTCTGAAAATATTGATATAGGTATGTTTTTTCTTCAATATACTAGTTGTTGATATGGGAGAGAATATTCTTTACTTGTTTTGACAACCTTGGACATTCTTGGAGGAAGATTATGAAATAAAGATGAGCCAAAAACAAGTCACATATCATAGAATAATATTTCTTATACTTATTTTCCCACAACATCCTGAAATATACGTGAACAAGGGGTTCTAACATATGCTAGCTTAGATTCATCTAGGAGAAAACATTTTGGGCACACATAACATATAATAATTAATAGGTCATGTAGAATGAAGGCACTTCACTTGGCAGATGGTTTTGAGCTTGTTCAATTTTTCCTCTGGGATACTTAGCAATGATGGAGCCCCAATTGAACATTTTCCTGATAATAGCCATTGTGTGTGCTAACAACACCCATGCATCGGTGAACCGTAAGCAATATTTTTCCCCATACAACTGAAAAATCATGATCATGACATGCATATAGGGTTCCCTCAAACCCATCACATTGTACCGCCCTACAGACCGATTGAAGAATTTATTGTCCTCCTTCCACCAACTGGCCACTATCTTGACTACATCATGCTACCTATGAAATGTTTTTATGAAATATGTGTTGACTAACACGTCTAGTTCAGGCATCTTACTAATTTCGAAAGGAAAATTCCCACACACAACCCTTGCTCATCATCAATTATGCAATTCTTGTTATCATCATGGCTAATGATCCATTCCAATGCTTCAATGAAAGGAAAAATAGGAGCCCTTGTTGTAACCATATGTAGCTAAGAATGTTGAACATTTGAAAAAACCCTATCATCCATCAACCTGATAGATGGGTAACTATGTGGTGTTGATGCGGGGTAATATCCATCCCTAATCTTAATGAATAATTCATTCCATGTAGATAGGAGAACCTTTGTTCCAGTGTTTGGCTTCGTGTGTCTGTATAATGGTGGTTGTACGAAGACATTTTTCAAAGAAATATTAATTGTTGGCTCTGTTCCTTCTATCAATATTGGTGTATACGCTTCCCCAATCCCTCTCCCTTTTCCTTTCAGTTTCTTTTGGGTATTGATGGGTGGTGGTTCTTCTCGGTATAATTTTCCCTATCGAAGAAATCGGTCATTAGGACATTATCGGTTTCTTTGAATCCCAATTTAAAATGATAAATAGACGATGAAGTGCAGTGCACGAACTTGTTCAAAGAAATGTTTTAACATAATATGATTTAGAGAAACTTACTAGAATTGAGGATGTAGAAGACCAAACAACCTGATTGTTATTTTCATGATTCAACTCTCAAATCAATCAATTAGCTTCAAATCACAATTCTTCTCTGTGGAAAATTCTCATAAATTTGATCGAAAATGACATAAAAAAACAACTTGAGCTTAAATTCAAAGGACCTAGGGCCAAATCCTGAACACAATCTCAATCATTTAAGTAAGATCCTATAGATCTGTTGACTTAAATTTCACCATTAACCACTATATTTGAATTTAAACTAGCTTTGATGATCGATGGTGTGTATTTTTTTCACTTTCTATTCATATCAACACTTTAAAAAAAAAATCATTTGCCCTATTTTGTATGTTTATCAGAGATTGGAAGTTAAGTGTATTGAATCATTCTACTTTTTGAATCAAACCGGCGGGCACACTAGGAAACCAGCTCCCTAAAATAAAAAAAAATCGAGCATGCAACCAAAATTCACCAGGCTAGTCGTCTAAATATTGTTCTTAAGATTTTGTTCAGGAGTTAGGATCAAGAACCACTGATATGCAGCTAACTAATGGAATTCCTTGTCCTGGCGTGCGAGGGAATTGACTATGTCTCCAGAAAAAAAGTTTTTTTTATTCTTCTAGTTTCCATGCTTCTTATTCTTCCAATGCACTTTGATATGCATGACACTTTATTTATGAATTACGAAGTTCAATTTTTTTAAAGGATAAGATCATGAATAACATTTAGTAAAAAATCCCTTCATCATGTACAATTTCCTTCATGACATGTGCAAACCATAAATGGAATTTATTTTGAAAGCAAGTGCTTCCTCAGAAAATAGGATAATCAATCCACACTGACCCCAAATTACCACATTTTTCCTTGTGAATCAGAACTTATTACGTAATCATAAATGACCCTCAAAAAGTGTGCAAGGTGCATGATGATCCAACAAAAATTTCACTAAGTATTGAACAGGGGTAGAGAGATATCAGTTCTTTAAAGGTTTAGTTTTGCAGAAGTGCGAAGGGATTGATGCGTCTAGGGAGTAGGATGTGCAAGGTTCTCCGTACAATAATTTTGCGTAAGTATAAGTGTGAGAAAGTGAGGGTTGTGTGGAAGAATAGAGTGTGTTGGGGATAGGGCGTGGAAATATTTATGCACAATAATAACCATCAAATGGATAATTATAGAGTAAACATTTTGGAGTATGTGGGGTGTATTATGGAGGGGGAAGAAGTGCAAAACAATAGGGTGTGCGAAGATAAGATTTTTGCGAAGAGAGGGGTGGTGTTGGGTTCTCTGCACTAAAGAAAAAGATTGAAAATAAACAAAGTGTTGGCATGTGCATAACATGACTTGTGCATGGGAAGGTTCTATGCGAATTGCAGGGAAATAGTTTTGGAAAAGAGAATCTCCACACATCATCAGGGATCTCGTACAATTCATAAAAATAACTAATTATTGTAAACATATGAAATTTTTCCCAACATCTAATGAAACTATAGACACGTGAATGACCATGAAATGAAAAGGAAAAGGATGAGGAAGGGTTTTATACATAGCTAAACTTAGAAATCAAAGGTGATATATGAAAATGGATCAACAACTCACAAACTTAACTTGTTTGGAGTAGTTTGGAATATGAACTTTAATGTCTTTTACGTATCCTAAGCCATGTCGATTCCTTTTAAATTAAAATTTTTTCTGAGGTTTGACAATGATTTTGGAAGGATCATTATTTACGTGTTGATGTTCATGAATGGTTTACTTTCTAACTTCAAAATAAAAATCAAGTTCACATTCACTTATATTTCTTTTGGTATCACTATGTCCTTTTCCATCTTCTACTTGTGATTCATATTCAACAAAACGTTGTCTTCGTCAATTCACTATTAATGAATTATTCCACCTCATAACCAATTAGAGAATCATTAATCATATCCTTTGTTCCAACAATGTCAACCACTTGCATTAGCTCATTTGTGTCAAAAGTAGCATCAAGCATTGGCTTGTCTTGCTTCATGTTCTCAATTTGCAATGTTAATATCTCTTACTCCCGTTCACTTAATTTTTGTTCAAGTGATTCAATCAATTTATCCTTCATATCCATTTTCTTATGAAAATAAACAACCCAACTAATTAAATCATGCAAGGAGTCATATAGTTATTTAATTTCTTGATTGAAATTTTACAAATGCTTTCCTCCTTTATTTATTTTAGATTTTCAATTGTGTCATTCTCACTTGTATTTGCTACAAAAAAAACCTGAGGGTGTCAAATACTACCGATCATGCACCTAGAAGTGTGATTTTATAATGACTATAGTGAAAAATAATGACCTCCTTATTCAATTTCAAGTAAGTCCTCATTCGATTACAAATTCAAGGACTTCTTATTTGACCATTCAACCTTTTACAATTTAATGATTTAATTCATTCCATTCAATTGGTCACAAAACTATTGACCCAAACAGAATTGAGAGTTTACAATTTGATATTACACCATACATAAGTGGTTATATGGTGATCCTTAAACCTTGTGTTGTTATGGTTGTTTAACCTTCAATTAGTTTATCTCCTTCGACTCCATTTATTTAATATTGTTGTATAGAATGACATGTTACAAGTGTGAATTTAATATGTCAAAACTAGACAGAAAACACCATCAATCCAAAAATTCATTTACCATCGCACACAAGTACTCAGGGTGTACCTATAATCCCTTTATTCTAATTTCGAGTAGATCTAAGACACATCTACCACCCAAAAAATGGTATTTTTATTATACCACTTAGCACTTAAGAGTGCAACAAGCAACTCATGTTTCAATGAGCTCAAACTTTGTCCTCAAATAAAGATACATTCATTTGTGGCCAAAAATCTTACAAATATTTCTTCAAAATGTTTGACCACGCTTTTAAAACTTAGGATCTCACGAAGCCTTCAACAATTTTGCTTCAAAATGTTTCTGATCTCCATTTTGACTCTTGCAAAAAGCCTCTCTCTCTTCTCCCTTCAAAAGGTTACAAAAAATATAATTTTATTTTCAACAAGTTGAGACTTGTCAACTACAATAATTAACTATTAAATATGTTTATAATAAGACTCTGTTCTCTCCCTTCTCCCTTCGAAAAATTAAAAAATATAATTTTATTTTCAAATTTTGACTCTTGCAAAAGGTCTCTCTCCCTTCAAAAGGTTAAAAAAATATAATTTTCTTTTCAAATTTTGACTCTTGCAAAAAGCCTCTCTCCCTCTTCCCTTCAAATGGTTACAAAAAATAAGCCTCTCTCCCTTCAAAAGGTTACAAAAATTATAATTTCTTTTCAATTTTTTACTATGGAAAAAAGCCTCTCTCCGTTCAAAAGGTGAAAAATATACAATTTTCTTTTCAAATTTTGACTCTTGCAAAAAGCCTTTCTCCCTTCAAAAGGTTACAAAAAATAAGCCTTTCTCCCTTCTCCCTTCAAAAGGTTAAAAAAATATAATTTTATTTTCAACAAAATGAGAATTTTTTTTATTTTCAACAAGTTGAAACTTATCAAGTACAATCAATTATTTGTTATGATCACACTCTCCAATCACCCTATTTGTATTATGGCACAACAATAATCAATTATTTTTAATTTTATTTTCATTTCTCCCTATTTGTATAATGGAAAAACAAGAATCAATTATTTTTTATGATAACACTCTATTAGGTATCGCCCTATTTGTGTATTGTATTATGACACAAAAGAGACTTATCAAGTACAATCAATATCACCAACATATATCCATCTTAAATCTGGATCTATCAAGCACCGAGAGGGATCAAATTTCTTAAGGTGTAATTTATAGTATTATCATTTAATATGAAGGAATTAATATTTTAGATGTTGTCAAGTGCGTTGTGTGTGTGTGTGTGTGTGTGTGTGTGTGTGTGTGTGTGTGTAATATGTAATAGTGTGTGTAATTGTTTTCTTTTAATTGAGCGGACTTCATTTTTAATATTGTTAATTTTTTTTAATTGAGTCGGCTTTAAAAAAATAACCTTATCTAATATAACGCTAACGAGACAAAAAATCCCCCATATTGGGTTGTAGAACACCTCGCTAATCTCGGTGCAATAAAAACTCGACATACCCTATACAGTGTGAGTGGGCGTAATGGTTAAGAACATGTGTTTCCTCCTAAGAGGTCACAAGTTCAAATCTAGAGGGGGGTAGGGTATGTATACCTCTGTAGACTTTACCAGTCAAATCATTGGGCGAAGGAGGTCCCTTTTCCCACAAACAAAGGGGTCTCATACACCAATTTGGTGTCTGCCTTGGTCGTGACCTTAAAATTAAATTATTATTATTATTATTTATGGCACAATAAGAACCAATTATTTTTATGACTATTTGTATTATAGCACAAGAATCAATTGTTTTTTTTATTTTTATTAATTTTATGACTATTTGTATCATGACACAACAAGAATCAATTATTTTCAAATTTTATTTTTTGTTAATTTTTAAGAATCGATTATTTTTATTTTTTATTTTTCTTAATTTTTAAGAATCAATTATTTTTAATTTTTATTAAATTTTAAGAATCAATTATTATTAATTTTTAAGAATTAGTTATTTTATTTTTATTTTTTAATATTTAAATAATTTTTATTTTTATTAAAAAAAAATCACAGAAACTAGAAGATTTGTATTATCAAAAAAGGTGTGGCTGAAGCACACATAGGAGATACAAAATCTAAGAAAATTCGGGACAATCTGGAGCCTCAAATAGGAAACTATTCTAAGCTACAAATCATTGTTTCAAATACTCAAATAGAAGCTTCACATAGAACAACCTTATTGAATACACTCGAAAAAAGACTCTGAAGATAAAAGTGAAGAGACATTGCATCCAAATTAACCTGATAGGGAAGAGCTTGCCATTTTAACTGACTTGCGGGCCTGACTTCGTGTTACCATTGGTTGTGATGTTACTTGCGATTTCTTCTTATTTCTGACTACCTCCAAACTTCATTTGCAGATGTTGGGGTATTTGTGGTGCCTATGGTTCCTGGATTGTCTTGATCTAAAGATTCTATTTTTTCTTGTTCTGGTACCTCAACTTATTCAGCCTGATCTTCCTAGCATGTTGATGGTGGAGGGAATTGTTGGATCCATAGTCCCTGATCTAAGTCCTAAAGGGCATATTCCTCTTTTGTCGGCTTTTGAGTGGTTTCTTGTCGGATTTATTAAGATAATGGAGTTGGTTGAATAAGAGGATATGATTGAGAAGGATTTTCACTTTCTTGTGGAGGTTGTCCACAGTCTTTTGAGATTACCTGATGGTCATCATTTTATTTTTTTACAAAAACTGGGAAATTTGAATTATCAAAAAAATGGTGCAGTTAACACTACTGAGAGGTTACAAAGTCTTTCAAATTTCAGGTCAATCCAAGGCCTCAATTGAACCACTCCTACAAGATACGAATAATTGTTTCAAATACTCATATGACAACTTCAGATAGAACAACTTTATTGAATACACTCGGAAAAAGACTCTGAGAATAAGAGTGAAAAGACACTACATCTAAATTATCGTGTTGGGGAAGAGCTCGCCTTTTCAGTTGACTTGCGAGCCTGACTTCGTGTGACCATTGGAATTGAGGGTACATGTATTTTCTTCTTATTTCCGACTTCCATCCAATCTTCATTTGCCAATGTTGGGGCATTTGAGATGCATATGATTCATGGATTGTCTTGATGTGAAACTTCCTGCTTTTCCTGAACCGGACTCTCGGCTACCTTAGCTTGAACTGCTAATGCTTCATCTTCGATAACCTCATCTGCCCAACTTGCTAGAGGGATGAAGTTGGGGTGAGGCTACCTAACTTTGCCCGAATCTGGAGAATCCAAAGCCTCTTTTTTCGCGAGCTTCCGAGGTGTTTCTTGCTGCATTTCGAGATGCTTGGTGATCTCTGGTGTGACATTCAGATTATCTATTTCATATTTTGAGCCATCCAAAGCAGGGTTTAGAACTGGAGAGTCCCAAATGGAGGGAGCAAAGATAGCTTGAGCCTCTTTGGTCCCCATCATGGGAGGGTCATCAATTGAAGAAACATCCTTGGATATGAGTTGATGATCAATGTGGGATCTCCAACCCACCAGGTTGATTTTCGTTGTTTTCGGGCTTTCTTAGGGCCCCTGGGACATTGGGCTGCCAAATGTCTCGTGGAATAACGAGCTCGACACCGTAAAGAATTTTTCTCACAATCCAACTTTTAAGTCCACGAGTAATTATCCTGTGTCAAATTGATTTCGGTAGGAAACCATTTGTTGAAATCCATTTCTACACAGATCTAAGAATTTGTGCAGATGTTGTATTTTTTTGTTTTAGGGAATCTGAAATGGAACCTTCCTAATGAATTCCCAATGGAATGGAGAGAGGATAAGCCCCAAAGATGAAAGGGCAAGTTTGGGAGCCTAACCCAAACATGGGCTAAAGATAACGAATCTTTTGAATGTTGAAATAATGTAACTGCGAAGAGCATTCTTATTATTATTGGATTAAATCCCCATTGTGGATTAATCATGTTATTATTATT
>ML782301.1:106839-142194 GCA_009831015.1 Picea engelmannii
GGATTGGTCATCGGACAATTACAAAGGGAAAAATAAGAAGTCGGCCCCAACAGTTATTATGGAAGACCCAAAATTAATTAAAGGTGGGTTTACCCACCCAGAGTGAGAGGTCGGCCCTGCCAGTTGTGACCTTTCACACGTGTCAGTCTTGTATAAATAAGAGGCCAGCACCTCACTTCAAACACACACACTCACTTGCTCATTCTCTTATGAGGCAAGCTGCAATTACTAGTTGGAGAGAGGAGAAGAAGAGTGGTGCATCTCTTGGAGAGGACTATCTGTATTGGTTTGAGTTATCTCTTGAACATTGTATAAGTTATTTATGATAAGGAAGTTTTTNCTGGGTTTTCTTCCCCTAGAGGGTTTCCCAGGATAAATGTTGTGTCTCTTGTGAATGTGTATTTCTCAGTGATCTTGTTCTTATAATGCTCTTATCTATTGAAATGAAAAGAACTATAATAATGGCAAAAACATTAACATTGAAGGATCAAAAGAAGGAGACCAGGGATTCATGCATAAACCAAAACTATCCCAGAACCAGGGGTTAGAGCTAAAGATCAAATCTCTATCTTCATGAAGATCAAACTCAGTAATGAAAAAATCTTGAGCACATGGGTGAATGAAGACATCACCTTTCAAATATGGCAACCAAGATCTCGAAATCCAATCATGAAGATCAACAAGACAAGGCCAAAGGCTATTAAAACAATAGATGAGTGTCGTGGAGATGAGACGAGCTAGTTTGGAAATAGAATCCTTCCTCAAAGAGATGGTAGGTGTCGGAGCCTCATGCACAAAGCAAGAAGAAGGGTTTAAATTCATCTTGACAGTTTCACGGAACGAGCTTCCATGGAAGGCATCAAAAGTAGGGGAAGAACCCTTGGAAAGACTCCCCAGTGGCCCACCAAAAGGATCGGACAAGGCAGATCTAGAGCCTGGAGGAGAGGAACCAAGGCAAGGATCATCGACGAGAGATGAAGCCTTCATTTTTAGAGGAGGACCTCGAGCCCCACACACCTAGGGTGGCCACGAGCAAGAGTTTAAAAAGTTGAAGGACATGGGGGTGGGCTTTGATCCACTTATGTTACTTGATGGTCATCATTAGATCCAACCCACCAAGTGGATTTCCAATGCTTTCTATTCTTCCTAGACCCTTTGGGGCATTGAGTTTCAAGATGGCATGTTTCAAAACAAGATCTGCAATGCAAGGAAACTCTTTCATAGTCGACTTTCTGAGACCAAGAATATTTTTTACCAGTAAGAATAACTCTAGCTGGGAACCCTTTACTGAAGTCCATTTCCATGCATATGCGAGGAAAAGTAGAGTTGTTGTGCCTTATAATTTCATAGCTTGCAAAGTGGAACTTTCCTAAAGTTGAATTGATGGATTCAAGAGAAAGTAAACCCCAAAAATCCAAGGGTAGATTGGGGAGACTCACCCAAACTGGGGTTGAGGAGAGAATGTTAGTTGTTGGATTGAAAGGAGACCAGGTTTTCATGCACAAACCTGATTTTCCCCAAAACCACAGACCTGAGTTGAAAATCAGATCCTTATTCTCCTCAATGTTGAACTCAAAAATGAAGAAGACTTTGTACAAGGATGGATGAAAGCTTCCTTTTGCATGAATGGTATCTAGATAACAGAGATCCAACTATTGATATCTACTAACTTTGTCTAGAAACCATTGAAGTGACAGACTAAACTCATAGATCTATAATACTCATCCTCTTCATCAAAAACGTGTCCCATGGGAATGACAAGAGATGGGGCTTCCTGAACCAAAAGAGATGAATAAGAGGGAACGAAGCCCCTCTTTACTACTTCCAAGAAAGAGGCACCAGAAGGAGAACTCGAAGAGACACACACTGACCTTCACATGGATATGAAGGAGACAACCCCATCTCTTGGGGCACCAACAAATAAGGAAGAGGCCACTTCCATGGTCGACGAGGGAGAAAACCCCAGGAAATCAGAGTAGGCGAGCACATGGGGTTGTGAGTGGCCAACATTAAACCTTGGCCGCCACAACCAAACACGGGAGCAGCACCATCATGAGATGATTACATTTTTTATTAATTGTTAAGAATCAATTATTTTATTATTAATTATTAATCTTTTAAAATTAATTATTTTTAATTTTATTAATTTTTAAATAAATTATATTTTTATTAATTTTTAAGAATCAAATTTTTTTATTACTTTTAAAAGATCAATTATTATTAATTTTTACGAATCAATTATTTTATTTATTAATTTGTAAATAATTTTTATTTTTATTAATTTTTAAGAAATATTTTTTATTTTTATTAATGTTTAAATAAAAAAAATTTATTAATTTTTAAACAATTTTTTTTGGATTAATTGCTAAGACTCAATTAATTTTATTATTTTTTAAGAATAAATCATGTACTTTGCAGTTTTGAAAAGGACATGAAGAACCATTTTAATTTGAACTCTATGGTTTTGAATATGCATGAAATATTTGAATTGTGCGGTTTTGAAGTAACTATAAGAATATGGGTGTGTGTGTGTGTGTGTGTGAATCTGCAGTGATACATTATGTGATTTTTAACTCTCGAGATGCATAGAATAACTCTGTGGTTTTGAACTCTCGATGATGCAAATAACTTTGTGATTTTACGTGGAATAACTCTGTGGTTTTGAACTCAGGTGAGTTAGTTGTTATTTATTTTCTCTTCTTTTCAATATGAGCACTCCACCACTTCCTAGAGAGTCTTTACGAATATATAGAATCATTAGAAAATAGGAGAGAAGAAAGAGATGCAAAACTCCAAATAAAGTTAGAATCATTAGAAAAAAGGAGTGAACAAAGAAGTAAAACTCCAAATAGAGTTAGAGGCAATGCTTGATAAAAAAAAATTAGACTTTCTGAAAATGCGATTCAAACATAGATAGATGATGGATTGTTAGGGTTCAAGAGTCAATTGTAGACAATGGAGATTAGAACATAATAAATGGAAAAACAAAAACAATCAACCCAGGAAGGAGAGGTTGGAGAAAATCGCAACTTGAGAGATAAGATTAAAGAGCTAGAAGAAAAATTAACCAAAAATTTATCCCTAAGTAGTATGGAAAACAAATTGGATATCAAACCCATCAAAGAGGAAATGAATAAACTTATCGAATTGGATCATGAGTGTAATAAAAGAGCCTTGAGCCTCATAATTTTTGGTATAAAATAACAAGAAGAGGACGACACACTAATAATAGTAAGAGAAAAACTAAAAAAAAAATCACAAATTGAAACAACTTACCTCATAGAAGCAAAGACGCTAGGAAAAAAAATTAAACATAAAGATAGGTTGATATGTGTCAAAGTAAGTTATATTGACCATAAATATAGCATACTCAATAAATCTCTGAGTTTAAAAGGGTCAGGAATATTTATAAATGAAGACCTTATTCCTGAATACCAAGTTGAATTAAAGGAAGGAAGTTCAAAAGGTAAACGAAGGCAGGAAAGAAGGAAAATGGGAAATAATTAGAAATCGAAAAGATATTGTTAGAAATAAAGATCAAAAGGATAATAATAAATAGGATTTTGGGACTCTCGGGATCCTTGTTGGAACTTTCTTGGCTTTCCTCGACGCAAAGGTCCTATGTTAAGTTGGATCCCAAGTGATATCGATATTGTTTGTCTAGTTGAAATATGGGAGCATGAATAGTTTAAGGTCCCTAACATAGAAGGATTTGTCTTGTGGTCGGCGTGGAACAAAAAATATTGCCGCAAAGGGATAGGAGGCATAGCCTATTATATTAAAAAGAGAATTTCTCCTCACATTCAACTTCATAAAAAGACTAAGTCGGGCTTCAAACAAGTTCTACTTCTGGTCAAGGTGGCTTCATTAACATTTGAACAATTCTGTTATGAGTTCTTTTTCTAATGTTCGGTCCTCTTTGGAGCCTTCTTCTCCTTACAATCAATCTTCATATGAGATTCTTTGAATCTCAAAAGATAGCTTCTTCTTCATCTTCTTTGGTACATGAATGTATATGGTCATGTACATAGTCTGCTTCATATCTCATCTAATATGTTGCCTTCTGCAACCTTCACTATAGCTTCCTCAAGGTTATCACCTGTGACCTGAACAAGGTCAACAAAAAAGAAAGCAAGAATAATACTCTTTTGATAATAGTAGATAAGACAAAGACATGAATAATCATCACAATGGCTCCTTTAGAGCTATCACTTGTGACCTATCTGAAGCAAAAATCAAAAGTAATAAATACAATACTAAATGAGGTCAACACTCTTATAGTGTTGTGATCAAACATTCCTCCATGGCAACCTGGAATTAACACAAGAGGTTTCTCCTAGAGGAGACGTTAGTTGTATCAGGCAAATGATTACATTAAGCATTTATCTCAATATGCTCACATGCTACCAAGTATAATAATTTTCAAGGACTGCTATCTCAGCTATAGTTTTTACGTATAAAGGTGTAGTCATCAACTTGTCAAGTGCAACTTTGAATCTTATCAAGTTAACTAATCAAACCTGGAACCTGGAGCCTTGTCCTCAAGAATGAGGGTGATGTTTTTCTTCCAAGTCTCCTTCACTCAAGATGACGAGTGTTTTCTTCAACCTGTCTTCTTGTACTAAGACAATATGCTATCTTGATAGAAGGTTGGGTTAGAGGGTAAACTCTATGATCTCAACTTTAATCTATCTAATACCTTGACTTTAATTTTGACCAAAGGTTAGTATGATGCTCATAGCTTCAACATGCAACACCAATCAAAATAATGTCATAACAAATAGATGCATATCAGAATAATCCAACCTGAGTTGCATTATTCCTCTGAATGTGTTGGATCTTGAGATCCTTCTGGATCTATGGCAAGAGATCCCTTCTCCTGCAAATACCCTTTAAAGCTTAACCATTTAAACATGTGTGAGTACATACCTCTAATGGCATTTGCAGGTAGTGGCACCATCTGGTAGCAGCGGTAATGATCACCAACTCTTAACAACTTCAAGGGTGACTGCAACTGGTACTACAGCTGATACTTCAACTAATACTGCAACTGCAATTGATACTGCAACTGATTCTGTGACTGCAACTCCAACTGCAACTTAGGGTTTTATGAGGAAACCCTAATTTTTCAAACATCAAATTTTGAAATTCGGATCCAGGGGATAGATGCGTTGAGCTGAGTTGAGTAAGCTGGTGCAGTCAAATTTCTGAAAATCCAAACTTTACCCCTTCAAACTTGATCAGCGGATTTCTAGATTGGTACTTCTGGTTTTCTGGTACTTTTGGTTTTCTGGTACTTCTGGTACTTTGTGAAAAATAGGGTTTCACTTTCTGGGAGATCTACCAACTGAAAAGGTACGTTGAAGGTGCCAAAGAGTTCCTTGGGCTAGGGCGCACTTTTCTAGATGACTTCGAGGATGAAAACCTTCTTCAATAAAAATCCCTAATTTTCATGTACGGCAACAGTGACGTTTTTTCTTCTTGTTGTGAAAGATTCTCTCTTCAGCTTAGCTCTGATACCATGTTAAGGTTTAAGCTATTATTAGGTTTCTTTTCAATTTACTAGATAACCATTGCATATATAGGATCACTGAGAAATACACAATCACAAGAGACACATCATTTATCCTGGGAAACCCTCATGGAGGAGAAAACCCAACAAAAACTTCCTTAATATAGATAGCCAATACAATGCCAAGAGAATAAACCAAATAAGACAGAAATTCCTCTCCCAAGTAATGTGCCTCTCTCTCTCTCTTCTTCTCTAACTACAGCTCCAGACTTGTGCTCTTATGATCAAGTGAGTGAGTGAACAAATGAGGCGTTGGCCTCTCTTATTTATACAATCTGGCACATGTTGAACTGAGGTGTCTTTTCACTGGCAAGGCCGACTTCTCATTCTGGGTGGTTAGAACCACCTTAAATTAATCTGGGGGGCGACTTCTTATTTTGCTTATTACAATTAGGGTTTGACCAATCCGCAAAAGGGGATTTGGTCATTTACAATGCCCGACATGATCAATCCACAAAAGGGGATTGATCTAATGAATAATACATCAATAATAAATAGAATACTCTTTGCAGTTACAATATTTCATTTTTCTGTATAATTATATATACATGGTGTTTTAAACATTGAGGATGATGTTTCTTTAAAGGGGAGGCGAATGTAACACCATGTTGTCCCTTGATAGTTGTAATTATGCATAAGACTTCATATGGTTATGATTATGAAGCTTGTAATTGTGTTTTGATTAATGAAAACACCAGACAGTTGACTAAGGAGAAAAAATCCTTCAAAGTACTAGTCATGATATCACATGTGGAATCAATGAAGTGGATTGGTGAGGTGGAGCCAAAATGTTTAAGTGAAGAAAATAGGAATCTTTCTTAGCAAGCTAGCCTATATTGAAAATCATAAAAACACATCTACAAGCATACTTAAACTTGCATGGATCCACGTGACCATTTCTTGAAGATAGGATTGGTGGTTGAGGCAGCTAATACTGCTAATAAATATAATCTCTTGAAGTGGCAAGGGTCAAATGAAAATTTTGACAGAAGTATGCCCCTAGATTGCCTCTTCAAAATATGGATCCCTCACTAGAGGTCACTTATAAAAGAACCCGTGGTGATTCGAAAATCCTTAGATGTCAAATTAGTTCTTAAGCAAACACTAACATTTGACCATATTCGGGAAATTATGATCGTTATGACTATTTGCAGAGTATCATGTTAAAACACTTATTTATCCATAAACTTCATTAATTGATAATAACTTGCAAAAAGAAACATGTGGAAAAATGAGAGAAATAGAAACAAAAAGAACAAGGCGAATTACACAAGTTGATAACGGAGTTCACCCATCTTGGGATACGTCTCTAAATCCACTTCCAAATGAAAGACCTCTCAATTAATGCCCAAATGCTTGATACAATAATGACTCCAACTTGTGTTCTTACAATAACATTCTTATCTATTGCTCAAACTCAGATATGAGTGTCAAAATCAGCTCTACCTCGAAAAACTGAAGCTTTTGATTGTAAACACTCTATACCTCTCTCAAAGAGTCCCAAGGCTCAAAAACTCATGGCCATGAACTCTTGGCACACAAAACGATGCATTAGAACTCGCTATGAGTTATGGGCACCAAAATCCATGTCAAAACGAACCCACTTCGAGTTCTTGGCATGAACTAACTGTGTGTAGTGCAACGACATGAGCATTTTGTTTAAATAGGGTAGTCAGGGGGTCGAATCCCACCCAACCCACAAGCTTCCCTCTTGGCACTTTATCCAAACTTAAATACGTTTGTTGGCAGGCTATAATAAAGGCGCTCCTTTGGCATATTTTTTATAATAACAACTTCAAATAAATTAATGGCCAACAGCTTATACAAGTGGTAAGGTAGCTCGAATGGTTCAGACGCTTAGTTGAAGTTGTTACTCTAGTTGCATCGGAGGTTACGGGTTTGATTTTCGTCGACCCAACAATTTTTTATACCCAAACCACATTGGTTATTTCAAATGTTTCCATGTGGCAGCCATTTATTGGACCATGTGGTTCCACATCATTGCCACCTCAGCATCCATTCAACGTCATACATCCATGTGTCAATGACACACTTCATCGTACTGCCACATCACCCTTATGTATGGCCATGTGTCATCCTTTCGGTGATGCCACGTGGCATCCATACAGTACACATGTCGCCTCTTGGTGGTGCCATGTATCCATCTATGATGCTACCAAATCATCTAATCATACCATCTGTATTTCCATTTGGCATCGCATGATGATGCCACGTGGCACCACCTTTTGCTCCTTTGCATGTTTTTGTAGAAACTTCAAAATTCCATAACTTCCTCATACAACATCCGTTTGAGGTTGTTCAAATTGTGTTGGAAAGCTCTCATCGAGCTCTACGAAATCGAGTCATTTTCATTATCTTCAGAGCTTATCAATTTTTGAGTGTTTCAGATCCTCCTGGATCACACGAGAATCCCAAGGATTGGCAGAAAAAGAGGCCAAAGGTGAAAAACATCACCCAAGTGTGTAGAGACGAACAACAACAATGAGGGATACATGCAGAGAAAGAAAATAGAACATGTGGTACATAGAAGAAAATACTCTGAAGTAGAGTGAGCGAACATCGCGTTCACAAGGTAAGAGCTCAATGAATGGGGAAGTTCAAGGGCGCAAATTGAAGAGAAGAAGATAGTTGAGAGCTTTCTTTTGTTGGGATTTGGGTACCTTGGAAAGTGGTCCCCATGTGCTTATGAGTCTCTAAGCACAAAGGGAGGAGACTATTACCCTTGTACTTTACTTTATGATTCTAATTTCACTTTGACTTAGGAGTTTTAAGTCAAAAGTGAAATATGTCACTTAAGCATTAAAGTGACAATTAATTCACAATGTGGGTAAATTAATAGACATAAAGCAACTAAGGAAAGTAGGTTTCCTTAGTGAGATTTTTGGATGAGATCTCACCCATTGATTAGACTTGGCTAGATTGGATCTAGGCCATTGATCTTTTAAGGCTTGGCCAAAGGAGGCTAAAGTGAGGGTATAGTGCATTTTGAGATTATTCTTTACTTGTGAGTTTTGGAGAAGAAGAGGGGCACATTTCTCAAGGAGAGGAGGGCGCACTTGTTTCAGAGCTTGAGGAGGAAGCTCTTTTTGGATTGAGCTTGCATGGAGAGGTTATCCATGGAGGTTTAGCTTCCATCCTTGTGATGGTGCATGCTACATGGAGAAGGGGCGCATTTACTAGAGGAGGCATGCATATTCCTTGTTATGCTCACTTGGAGAGGAAGAGAGGGAGCCTTGAGATGTGGTCAATTGCATTGGGAGAGGAGAGTTAGGGCGCATCATTCCATGGAGAGAGGCATCCAGCTTAAGCCTCAGTTATTTGATGGTGATCACATCTGCTAGGAGGGCGCACCATAGGAGTGGATGCACAGCTATATGGTAGCAGTTTCACTTGGAGGAAGCCAGTTTTGACAGGTTCAGTGGAGAGGCAGCATAGGAGAGAACACTCTTGTGGAGGGATTTCTTCATTGGGTCAAAGAGGAAGGAGAGTGCTTCATTTCAGTGGAGAGAGCAACAACGTGAGAGGGTGCACCTAAGTTTGGTCACATCTCTCTCTGGATCTTGTGGCAAGGCTTGTGAGGAGCTTGCTATGTATACAAGTTCCTTTGTATTGTATTACTTGTTGTATCTCATGCTTTTATCATCATTATATAGACATATATCCCAAACTGGTTTTCCCTGGGGGGTTTTATCCAGGGTCATGTTGACCAAAAATACCTGTGTCAAATTTATGCATGCTTAGAAGTGTAGATCAGCATTTTAAAATTAAAAGATCTAGAGGTAGTGTTATGTGTTTTAATTTATATTTCATGTGCTAACATTGAGTAAAGAAAACACTTGCAAGGGCACCTTAAAAGAGCACTTAACCATCAAATATTGAGCAGAAAGTTGGGTGACAGCAAGAAAAGACAGCCATACATTTGAAACTTAGAGCCATACTAAATTCAAGGATCGACCTTAGGTGGCAGCCTCATAGGACCTCATAAAATCTACATCCTTGAATAAAATAGGAAGCTTGTCCAATTTATTGATGATCACCCTTGAAACAAAGAAGAGCTAGATCTAGACTAGAGCGATAAAGGATCACAGACAAAAACTGGCACTGGTAACAGGAGGTCGTCGAGGGATTGTATAGCATAGGAGGGACTCCCTTGTGTAGAGGAAATCCAATTGATAAACTACTTGATAAACATGTGGATTCCCTAAGATTAGTGGGAAGGGGGCAGCTTTTGTTTTTGTCAAAGGGGGAAGGAGAATAACCTTCCTGGATCATCTGAACTTGAAGACCAATTGAATCATTCCCTTGTGATATCATGGATTGGCATGGGGGTGGCGTATTGTAGGAAGGCACTCTGCAGTATGGCCTAAGGTTGGGAGGAGAGGTGTCCTCTCTCAGTCAGTTGGTTGTTGATATTTCCTAAAGCAGATAATTTTCTAACTTGACTGTTTAATGCATGATTAATGTTATAAATGTGTTTCTCTGGTTTGGTGGAAAATATGAATGCATGCAAATGATGTATTGAATTCCTATGTAAATTGGAATGTGCTTGTTTACTTTCATCCTATAAATTTTCTAACTCATGAAGTTGAGTCAAGTCGAGAGGTTCTGTGTCCCTAAAAGTATTGAGGCTTAGTAGGAAAGCTTGCAAGATTTGGACAAAATTTTCACACAAAAAGAGACATGAGTACCCAGGTGTCCGGAGAGTCCTGGTAAGGGCTCGAGAGTCCTAAATCCTATGAGAAGCCACATGTTTTGAGATGGAAATCTTGCAGGACATGCAATCTCTCACCCAATTGTCCAAAGTAATACTTTAACTAGAGCAAACCTGAAATCCCAAAGCTCGTAGAAGCTTGGCAAAACCGTAGAAAGGCCAAAGAAAAGACATTGGCTTGTTAAGCCTGAGATCGGAATGTTACCCTAGAAGAAACTGGGCTTTTACAGTGGGTGTATTCACAGTCGTTGATTAGGCAAAGTGAACAGATCCAGAGCGTTGGTTGGAGGGTGCCACTTTCGGAGTGGTTGAATGATGTTGTACTAAAACTCCGATGAGGAGAGCTTTGAGTTGACAAGGACCATAGATCTATCGAAGGATAACCAAGGAAAAAATTTGGACCGCTGGATCCAGTAAAGATATTATTGGAGAATGGGTTGTCAGAGGTCCAAATGGAAGAATTGAAACACGAGTTTGACATTGGGAACTTCAAATTTCATAGATCTATAATGAGGTGATCAGTGAGATCCCAGTCGTCGATTCCAACAAGAGTCGCTTCGAGGAGGATAATGATGAAGAAAAAGGATCATTCGATCTGTCAAGATGTGCATGGTTGGAGTAAGCCACTTGGAGTAGTTTTTGGAACCTGAGTGGAGACACTCTAAAGGGGAGGGACTCTGAAAATGAAGGAGGACCGCAGATTGGTATGGGTGCGATATTTAATCTCAGTCGTGAACCTTGTGGGTCTCATTTATTGGTAAATAGAATGGGCGCTCAAGCGGGAAGTAACTGTCTAGTAAGTAGAGGCCATGATGTAATCATAGTCGTTAGAACCCCGGATACGATAATCGTTAGATCTCGGTGGATGATCCATCGGGACATCATCGTCGGAAGGGAGGTCAGCCTAGGTAGTTGGGCATTCTGACGAGAGCAAGTCTGAATGGCCACATATTGTTGTCCTGGGGGCGATAAGAAAATCGGACTATCCAACTACGGGTGTTTAGGCACCTGGATACTTTAGTAAGTTAAGTAGGGACACTTCTCCGAGAATTATTAGGACTCATATTAGATTAAATTGTGATAAGAGGAGTCCTCATCTAAGCAACTGGTGAAACCAGTAACATGACATGAGAAGAGAAAAAGGAGAAAGTCGACATCCTCCCAGCCTAAGTGAGAGTTAGGGGGTCGGTGTGTTACAAGAAGGAAGGAGGCATTAGAGCCTATCCCCCATTAATGACAACTTCATGAACTCTTGACATAGATCGAAGCTTGGAAAACTTTGTTTCTATAAGAGACTTCGTGAAAATTTTGCAACTTGATCTTCTGTAGGGCGAAAGAGCACTTCAATAACTTTATCATGAATTAGATTTCTAATGAAGTGTGTGTGTATCTCAATGTGTTTGTTGTGCTGATGTTGAAATGGATCTTTGGCGAGCTTGATGGCACTTTGATTGTCGCACTAGAGGGTGGTCGGATGTTGTTGCTGGAATCCAAACTCTAAAAGGATCTGTCGAAGCCACAATGCTTATTGACTTGCATTAATCGTTGCTCGATACTATGCTTTTGTTGAAGAAAGAACACTAGTGTGTTGTTTCTTACATTCCCAAGTGGCAGGTCATGAACCAAGCTTGAAAACATAACATGTAGTATACTTTCAATCATTAGGGTAGTCAACCCAATCTAAATCAATGAAACCGACCAATAAATGAGTCCCCCTGAGTTGTAATTTATCTTGAATTGAATTGTAACCCGGACATACTAAAGCATAATTTTAGCTTCTTTCCAATGGCTTTCATGCAGTGTTTTCATATACCAAGCAACAAGACCAATAGCAAAGGAAATATTAGGACAGGTATGAGTCAAATACAAGAGGCTACCAACTAACTGACAGTACAAAGTGGCATCAACTTTGGAAGCAAGTTTGACTCCAAACTAGAAGGGAGAAGGGGTTGGTTTAGAATCATCCATGTGAAAGCGACGAAGAAGGTCACAAACATACTTAAACTAGGAAATAAAAATTATTTCCTTGGTTTGCAATACTTGGAGGTCAAGGAAATAATGAAAATAGCCTAAGTCGGTCATTTCCAATTTCTTCTTAAGGTTGGTTTTCACATGGTTTAAAATTTTAGGGTCACTACCAGTGGGGATAAATTCATCAACATAAAGAAAAAAAATTATGAGATAGCTTCCTACTTTCTTGGTATAGAAATTTGGGTCAGAATAGCATCTAGAAAAGCCAGTGTCTATAAGAAAGTTATCCATTTTGGCATACCAAGCTCGAGTAGCTTGCTTGATACCATAAAGAGATTTCTTAAGGAAATAAAAAAGGATGGAATCATTATGGACATGGCCAAGAGGTTGTTCCATGTAGATTTTTTCTTGCAAATCCCCATGCAGGAAGACAAATTTAACATCCATCTGATGGACCTCCCATTTATGTGAGGCAGCAAGGGATAGAACAAGGCAGATGGAATTCATTTTGGCTACAGGGGAAAAGGTTTCATTATCGTCAATGCATTCAACTTGAGAGAATTGTTTAGATACTAACTGATCCTTGTGTCTTTCAACATGTCCATCTGATGCATACTTAGTTATGTACACCCATTTACATCTGACAATTGTTTTTCCTTTTGGAAGATGTAGAAGATCCCAAGTATCATTTTCCATTAAAGAGCGATACTGTTCATTCATTGTTGTGTCCCAATTTGGATGACCTGAAGCTTCTGAAAATGTTTATGGATCATGAGTCTCTGAAACTTGAGCCAAAATATAAGAGGCTCACTATAATTGTGAATGTGTAGGACGTTGATCTAAAGGATCACCAGCAAGATCACCAGATGCTTCTCATGTTGAACGGACCCATCTCTAAAGTGGTAGTGTTGGTGTAGGTTCATGTTCAATGGACTCATCTGGAGGAAGGTGAGCAGACGGAGGTGGAGTTTCATCCTCACTATTATCAACTGAAGAAGAAGAAACTAGAATAGGAATAGAAGATGGCACAAATTTTGAAGATGGCTCGCATACCAAAGATGAAACAAATGTTGAATTAGGTTCGTAAGCTAAGAGATTTTCATCAAATTTAACATCTCTTATAATAATAATTTCAATGGAATGAGGTTGAAGGAGTTTGTAACCTTTGACATCTTCAGAATATCCAACAAAAATACTCTTCTCACTTTTAGGCTTTAAAGCTTTCATTTTCTCATCAAGAATGTGAGTCCATGCTATACTACCAAATACACAGAAGTGGCTTGCATCTGGCTTAATTTAAGTCCTTGCTTCTTCCAATGTTATATTTTTTAGAGATTTTGTTGCAGTGCAATTTACTATGTAATTTTCACAATTGATGGCTTCCACCCAATAATGAAGACATAATCCCTTAGAATGGATCATACAATTAACTATTTATTTTAATGTGAGATTATTTCTTTCATCAACACCATTTTGTTGTGATGTAAATGGAACAATATGTTGCATCTAAATGCCCTGTGTAGTGCAGTAACTTGTAAATTTATTGTTCACATATCCTCCTCCATTATATGTTCTTAACCTTTGAAGTTTGTGTCCATATTGTTTTTTCTACAAGGGCCTTTTAGGCTAAAAACTTGCAAAAACTCCACTCTTAAGTTTTAAGAAGTAAACCCAAGTGCGTATAGAGAAGTCATCAATTAAGTTAAGAAACACTTTCACCCAGGGAAAGAAGGAGAAGAAAGTGGACCACACAAATCACTGTGAACAAGTTGCAAAGGGACTGAGGCGTGACAAAAGACACGTTTATCAAAATTGTCCCGATAATGTTTGTCGAGAACACAACCGACGCAAACACCATATCTACAAGAAATACGAGGAATACCAGTCACCATATGTTGATTACATAGTTTTTGCAATGAGCGATAGTTTATATGACCAAACTTCTCATGCCAAAATTTGCTCAAGTCATCGCTATGAGCAACAAAAACTAGTCAAAATGACGATGACCCAAAGTTGTCAAACTTGTACAACCTCGTAATATCATCAAAAATTCTAGTTGGGAGAACATGCATAGGATATTTTAAATCCTTGATTACAACTTGGTGAGGTGAAAACTCTATTGTTTTACCTTCATCTGAATGAGTGATCCGATACACCAATAGAAGGTTGTAGGAAAGACTTGGAACAAATAATACGTCATTGAAATGACCATTATCTACCTGAATTTTTCCAAACCCTACAAAACTAAGAGATCTATCATCACCAACAAATATTCTATTGGTATTACTTTCATTTAGGGTAGAAAATATGGCTTTAGCCTTAGCCATATAATAAGATGCTCCAAAATCAATAAGCCACTCATTAGAAGAAGAAATAGAAGTTGCATTGAAGGAGAAATCAAAAGTAGAAAGTGCATTTCCATCAGAAGAGGAAGAAGAAGAATCAATATTGATGTTGTGTTTCTTAATTGTTGCTTCTAAGGCTTCCATATTTTTAAAATATTTGAACTCCACGTGACCATCTTTCCCACAAAAGTTGCAATGTTTGTCAATCCTCTTATTTTTGTATTTTTCTCTTGTGTCACCATTAGGAGCAAAAGATGGTGGAGAGGGTTTGGGACCTTTATTTTGCTTGTTATTGTGGCGGGGAATGTTTCTTCTTGGGATTATTGAATTTATCTTTCTACTAGGCCACTAAGGCTTTGTTGGATGTACCTGCAAATTGCACAAGCTTATCTTGCTCTTGAATAAGAGCATCACAAAAAGACTCAAAACAAGGATTTTGGTAATCATTCCCTGGAGCTTATTTGGTGGCACAAAAGGTAGATACAAACACAGAGTATGCACTACCAAGCTTAGAAAGAATAATATAGATGCATCGTTCTTCATTCAAATCTATTTTGCAACATATACATAAAAGTCCAAGTGTTTTGAACTTAGATAAATAGTCTTCAATGCAAGGAAAATCATTGGTACTTAAAGTCATCAACTGATTTTTTAACTAGTGGGCTGGAATAATATTGTGTTTACCATACACAGCGTCAATCTTTTCCCAAGTTTTATTTGGGCCATCAATTCCTTGAAGGTGAAACCTTAAATCATGAGAGATGAACATTTTGATTAGTCCACATGCTTCATCGCTCTTATTATCCCATTTGAATTACTTTTCATCATCAGTGGGTTCTTGTTCTTTTTCCAAGATAGTCTGGTACAATTCTTTACTTCTTAATACATCCTCCATGTGGGATTTCCATGAGAAGTAGTTGGCACTGGTAAGCAAAAGATCTTTGGGAGAAGCCATATTAATATATGTATAGAATGTGGATTCAAATGTTGAAGCTAATGGTCTGGATGGTGTTGGAACTTAGGTTTGCAATCTTGCTCTTTCCCTCCATTAGCCTATACATCATCTTAAGCCTTATTGTTGTTCATTCTCCATGGTTAATGAGTCAGTTTGAGTTGTTTTTACCCTTCTATTGTTTTTGCATCATTTTCCTTCTTTCTTGGAAGGTTATTGCATGTTCTCATTTGGGTTAACAATATATTGTCATCTTGAAATATTTTACTGAGATTATAGCAGGTTTACACGACATTTTTGGTGCAGAAAAACCCTGATTGCAAGAATAGGTTTGTTCTTGCAAACAGTGTAAAAGCACAATGTTTTAATTGTTTATACATTCAGAAATTAATTTAAATATTTAAAAGAGTTATGTTGACACCTTCCGTTTGTGTGCATGTTCCTGAGCACTCGAGTTCACGAGGGTTACTACTAGTTGACCATCATTACAAAATCCGTGCTAAAGTCATGCAGGTTTGCGCCTTGAATTGTTATTATCACAGGATTGTGTGTAATAATTGTTGTAGGTGGTAGAGGAACTTGAAATAATTCATACATTCGACCATCACCTCCAGCAAAAGCAGTTAGGGTTTCTCATGAACTTGGGTGTTCATCTAAAGCTTCCCAACAAGCTAAAAGGAAGACCACACCTAAAAAAGAGGTGAACCTAATCTAAAAGAGCCAAATCAATTGCTCCACAGCAAGAAGAAACCCCTCTAAGGAAGCTAAGGTCCTCAATAGAAAAACAGAGAGAGGTGGTGAGTGGAACAGAGTGTATGTTAGGGATTATATCAGGCATGGAGGAGAAAAAGTCAGTCCAGCAGGCCCAGTGTCACCTATACATTATAAAGATGAGCATGTGCCCATGACCATGAAACAAGATAAAACTCCCAGGTCAAAAACAAGTAGGTAGAAGAAATCCAAACAAATCAGTCCCGACATAATTGCAGCAGAGTTTATCCATGTAGACACCTTGATGAAGGAATCCCCTAAGGCTAAGCAAAGAAGAAATACAATAAAGGAGAAACCTCGAGCATAAATTATATTGTTGTAAAAACAGAGTACCCTGCAGATCTGCAGTTAGAACAAAATGTAATGGACTTTGGTCCAGATCTTGAGCAAGAATCTGATGACATAACCCCATATGAAAAACTAATTCATGAGAAGACTCCACATGAGGCTAAACTAGAGATCAAAGGAAAAATATTGAAAATGCGAACCTATAACAAAGGAGGAACAGTAGCTCAAGGATGGATGCAGGGTAAAAGACTTTGATCAAACCAAAGGTTGAAGCTGACAAAGATATAGATGACAATCACCAGGTACAAGTTTTGAAGTAGCAAATTCAAAGTTTACAGCAACAGAAACAAGATATTGAAATGTAGCACACTATGCTACAGAAAAAGTATCAAAAGCTACAGAAGAAAAATCAAAAGGCACTGCCCAAATTTTATGAAAAAATTATGTTTCTCCCCTATTTTAGTCATTGGCTTTTGGCGCGCCTTCTGAACATCTGGAGGTGAATTTGTGAAAACCGAAAGAGGTTTTTGTTGGGAACAAGCCCATGAACAAAAATCTCTCTCATATTTTACATAGGTATCACGGTCTGAGAGAATCGAAGAGATCTTTGAGGCCATTTTTCCAGGAATTTGCCATGCTCTATTTTTCATGTTTTTGTCATTGTCTTTTGGCGCGCCTTCTGAACAACTGGAGGTGAAATTATGAAAACTAAAAGAGGTTTTTGTTGAGAACAGGCCCATGCACAAAAAAATCTCTCAGATTTTACATGGGTATCATAGTATGAGAGAATTGAAGAGACCTTTGAGGTCGTTATTCCCATAAATTCATCAAATTCTAGGTGAGTTTTGCTCTAGTTTACTGGTGTCAAAGAGGAGAGTTCGAGCAAGCTACCAGCACATCCAGTTATCTCCCAATTGGCCTCCAACAATGCACATGGATAAAAATGCTCAATTCAAAACCTAGTTCTATCAGTCCTAGTCATTTTTTGTCAAAGCTCGGTTCACTTCAGCATGTGCATGTGTTTAGTTTTATCACTAGTAGCAATTTTAGTTGTTTAAGTTCAAGACTTTTTAAATAAAGGCATAATAAGTGGTCATATGTGTTTGATATGAACCACTTCATTTTTTTAAGTCAAGTTTGAAGTATGCATTACTATACTTCAGCAATATTTACTTAAGTCAATAAATTGTTCTCCAACTCATAGTATAGAGTTAAGCCTCAGTTTCAGATGGACGAGAGCCTCTAAAACTTTGATAAATATGCAGTTTTTGTATGAATTGTGGGTTCGTTTTTGGGAAGGAAATAAATATATCAACTGGTTGAACCTATTCTATGACTAGATTAAAGCTCTCTACCTGGTGAATATGCTCTTGATGACAGTGTGCTTTATGTTCAAATATATATGTGTTCTTTCTCTTATCTTGAATGCAATTTTTTGTGTGTGCAAAGTACATTTCATTTCCCTTTAAGCTATTGTATAACTCGTCTTTTACTGATATGCAACCTGTAAAACAGCTAATGCTTTAGTAAAGATTTGTTTTTATTGCAACATGTGGGAGTAATTGTGTTTGGATACTTGTTTAATGCCTTGAAATATTATTTTAAGACATAAAATTCTTACAGAAGATAATTCATTGAGTTGTTTGTTGTTCTTCCTTTGTTTATCCCTCTATTATCTCACTTGTCTATCATTTGTGTGCCACCAGCCAAGGAGGACCCTCATCCATATCATCTTTCCAACCCAACCATGTTTCTGTCTTGGTAAAACCAACCCTCCAATTGACCAACAAAATCAAATTATCAAAAAACAAACTTTTCCAAACTTGAAGTGGCCTAGCTCTTCCCTTTAGAATTCAAGTGCAGACTTTAGGACCAACAGACGGAAAGTTCTCGAAAAAATAGTTTGTTTCAAAAAAAAGGCATTGAAAATGGGTTTTATATGTGAAAGTTATGCCATTTTCAAAAAAGACATAAACGGTAACCATAGAGCCACGTGGAAAGTAGAAGTTGGTCCATGTGGTGATGCCCCCTTTAATAACCTCACTTTTACAAACAAGTTTCTTATGAAGTGAACCACTTTTATAGAATAAATAGGAATCACTTTTACAATGAAGTTACTTTGTAAATTAAAGTTGCATGCAAAAAGTAACTAAAAAAAATATTAAAGCTACTTTATAGTGATTCACTTTTACAATTAAAGTGAAATACACTTTATAAATAATGTATGAACTTTTTCAAAAAGTAACAAAAAAAAAATTGAACTCAAGACCTCTTACTAAATAAAAACAACTTTTAACCAAGAGAGCTAGTGCAAAACACATTATAATCTCAAGGAGAATTGAGGGTGGTGGTGTTGATTTTATGGAAAATGGTCTTGGAGTGCATGCTAAGAAAAACTATTTTCATGTGTTTACACTGTAAAAAAAAAAAAAAAAATCACTTATCGACCACAACAAGGGTTAGATCTTGATTAGCTTACCCGAAAAATGCAAGTTTTCCATTTGTTTCCAATTTACCGAGATCGCACAAATCACACGACAAAGAGAATACGCAGACAAGAAAATTATTTCCACTATGTTTCTGATTTGCCGAGATCGCACAGAGCGCAGGGACAAGAGCATGCGTAAATAAAAAAGAGTAGCAACTCAAAAATAAAAAAACAGAAAATTGAAATAAAACAAAAATTTTATCTCTGTAAAAATTTAAAAGGGTGTATTCAGTCTTTATACCTCTAGATCTGACTGAAATAGTTGTATCTTGGGAAAACAAAAACATTTTCGAGTGAAACAAAAAAGCATTTATAGCTTAAAGAAGCTCTTCAGACACAATGGAACAATCTTGTTGGCCCAAAAATGTAGGAAATAGTAGAAACTAGAGATGTTGCAACACAGCTTCAAGATCTCGATCTACAATGGGAGCGGGTCTTCAAATGCGCTTTGATACCATGTTTGAAAACGCAGGTATTCCAACAGACGAACACCTTCAATAACCACTCATACAACTAAATCAAATATCAACATATCGATGTTTTTACATGGTAAAACCCCTGTAGGGAAACATCAACGACCCCAGCCAACGAGGTCACTTGAAGCAGTTTATTAATGCAAAATAAAATATGTTATAGAGAGTTTCTCACAATCAACCATCGACATATGACCCTCCATTCTCTTTAAATAGAGATCATGTACAAATTAGGTGTTAAGCCACGAATCAACGTAGTCGTTAAGATCGAGGATAATTTTGTTAGGAAATGAGGAACACTTCCACACTAAACCTAGCAGAAGAGAGGAAGAAATATTTAGTTAAGAAAGTAAATAACAAAGAAAACACATAGTACACAAATATTTTACCCTGGAAACCCAAACAGGAAAACCAACATTCCTTGAGCGTTTTTCTCTCTTGTTGTCTTATTCCTTCATAATAAAAGGTTACATTCCTAACCTTGGTCTACACCTAAGACACAATCGACATCATACATTTTTTCTCTACACAAGAACAACCCTGTAGCCAATTCGGCTTACATCTACATGATAGGCAACCTCCAAAAGGATTTCTCTAAAGATTAGTTTTTACATCATTACAACACGTCTTATTTATATGATTTACAGTAGGAAAAACCCTAAAGAAAGGCACCCAAAAATGGTTACAGATCCTCGCAAATCATTAGCTAAAAACCACTTGTCGGTTGACCTCTTCGACTTGTTGTTGATTTCTTCGACTTTGACTTTACCCAATCGAACCATCTCGACCTTTGACTTTCATTGTCAGTCAATCAACCTCGATTAGACTTTCACTACAAAGAATATAACAATCCAACATTCTCTCACTTGTTTTCTTCTTTGTTGAAACTAGGAGATTTCTAAACTCTCATTCACAAACCCAACAATTCCCATTGCCTCTCTACACCAAGAGAAATTCACAACACTCACAAACTTATCAAAGAGTTTGATATATGTTCCAACGTGTCTACTTTCTCCAGCATTACCTTGTTCCTTTCCACCATGTCTCTCACGAAATGGTATTGTTCATCAATGTGCTTAGTCTTGGAATGATAATCTAGGTTCTTTTCCATAAATATTTATCTTTGATTGTCGCAACTTACCTTCATATATCTCTGCTCAAACCCGATTCATAAACACAACATTTGAAGCCATACTACTTCTTTGCTTCCATGAGTGGTTGTCATGTATTTAGATTATGTTATTGACAAGGCTATGACTGCATGTCGCTTACTCATCCAACCGATTGCTCCACTGAACATATTGAACACATATCCACTAGTCGACCTTTGGCGATCCATATCTCCAGCCCAGTTGACATCGTCAAATCCATGTACATTTAATTCATTGTCACCTCCACGTTTTCCTTGGTAGCATATAACATAGTCTTTTGTGCCACACAAATACCTGAATACTCTCTTAATAGTTGCCCAGTGCTCCTTTCCAGGTATCGACATGTATCTACTCAATACTCCCACTGCATAGGAAATATCTAGTTCAATGCATACCATCGCATACATTAGACTACCAACAACACTTGCATGGTGAACACGTGCCATGTGCTCTATGTCTTCTTATGTCTTTGGACATTGTTCGGCAATTAGCCTTGCTCCCACAAGAATTGGCACCTTCACAGGTTTGCAATCCTTCTTGTTGAAACGTTTCAAGATTGTTTCAATATACTTATTCTTGTTCAACTAGAGCTTTCTAGTTGTTTGATCCCTCTTGATCTCTATTCCTAGAATGAATACCGTTGCACCAAGATCCTTCATGTCGAGTTTGGATAGTTTCTTCTTCAGCTCCTTTATTGCGTTCATGATGTTTCCAATCAACATGTCATCGACATAGAATGCTACATATATGAAACGCCCACTTTCTTCTTTGGAATATATACAATGATCAGCTTTGCTTCTCACAAATCTCAAACTAAAGATGTATGTGTCGAAATTTTGGTACTACATACTTGGTGATTGATTTAGACCATAAAGGGATCTTTTCAATTTTCACACCAAATCTGTCTTGCCCCTTATTACAAATCCTTAAGGTTGTTTCATGTGGATTTATTTTTCCAGGTCCCCGTGTAGGAACATTGTCTTTACATCCATCTGTTATATTTCCAGATCAAATGTTGCAGCCAGAGACATCAGTATTCTAATGGAAGTTAATTTTGCAACAGGGGTAAAAGTCTCACCAAATTTGACTCCTTCGACTTGGGAATATTCTTTCTCTACGTCGAGCTTTGAATTTCTCGACTTGACCTGCAGCGTTCAATTTCATCTTGAATACCCACTTGCTACCAACGAGATTTCTTCCATTTGGTGATTCGACTAAATATCATGTCTCATTCTTATGCAAGGATTCCATCTCTTCGACCATGGCATCCTTCCAAAGTTTTCCCTCTGCTGATTCGACTGCCTCCCTGACCGAATTGGGCTCTTCGTCAGTGGCAGTTAACACAAATGTGAAATGAAAGTCAAGCGAAATATACCTTTCGACTGGTTTTCTTACTCGTTTTGACCTCCTTACAACCGGGGTCAGTTGTTCCACCTCTTCATTTGATTCAGTCGACTCATCTAAATCACCTTCTTCCTTCCTCAATTCAAATTACACCTTCTCTAAATTATTCTTTGTTTGAACCATCACTTCAAACTCACACTTCCTTCTAACTTCTCTGAAGACCACATCTCGATTGTACATTGTTTTCCTTGATACATGATCCTAGAGATTATATCATTTCATTCATTCTTGTATCTAATGAAAATACACTTGACTTCCTTCTTGTCTATCTTGCTCCTGTTTTCCTTGGGAACATGCACAAATGCATCACAGTTGTAACATCACCCAACCCAACCGAGGGACATTACGATGTGGAATACACATAAAACAAAAATGACATCTAACTAATTTAATTATTTTAATGTTATTCAATTTCATGTAGTTTACAGCTACGAATTAAAACAGTTTAGCTATTGTCTATAACCATAAAATAAATGCATCTACAACATATTAAATAACATGAATGCAGCTTAATAATTTACACATAAGCATAAAAATCATTCTCAAATGCACTGAGTTCATGCACARCAAATAAACTCATGAAATAACTTAACAACAAGATAAAACATTTATATTTTAACMATGGTTATGCAACCAAGTGCTTTGGATGGACGTTCCACCCAACCATAGACTGACTATTTCAAATCTCAACATCCAGTCACCMTCAAGTTGAGGCTAGTAATCCACAAAAGAGGGTGGTCTCTCACAGTCCACTCACAGCTCATAAAAACAACTCATTGATATCTTCCTACAACTATCTTGATTTTCCACTGGCTCTCTTCCTCTTGACTTGTCCAACCCAAGAAATGTACCCCTTCATTGAGCTCAATCCCTCGGGCATCTCATTCATTTATCAGGGTCTCTCTAGCACAGGTAACCAAGAATCTCTTAGTTGGGAACTCAAGGGAACTTGCTGCTAGGAAAACTACTAACAAACCAACAGCAAGCACTTGTTGTTTTAGTGCAACCCACCCAGGAGTTCACTCTTCAGGTCTGACAACCTGGTTCTTCGATTTTCAACTCCAAATATGCTCTAATACACTCCATATTTCTCTAGAATTCACCCTCCATGGTTGCACCAACTCTGAGCTCTCTTTCTTTCTCTCTACTTGTTCCTTATGTACCAAAACTCAATGTGTAAAAACTACTCTCCACCACCCATATGAATTTCCTCTCTTTGGATTGACTTTCTTTACTCGCACTCTTCCCCAAGATGATTGTACTCAACCCCAATGTGCCCAATAACTTTGGGATGTGACTACTCACACCCACCCTCTTATATGTATTCAATGATTGGCTTTGGGAACACTCAATTAGAAATGGGAAGGTTCATATACAAATAGCAACTTTAAGAAAATGGGTTGAATTAATATACATGGGTAATTCCCCCTTGAACCCCTCTTGGTCATTATCCTAGACACACCCTTCTCTTGTGAATTAATTCAGCCCCCATCTCTTGTCTGTGTTCCATTTAGCAGTCGGCATCACATTTTATTATTAAAACATAGAAATACAATTCGCATATGACATCACGTTGGTTGTAGACACACATTATATCTACATAACAATTAATTAAATTGGGGATTATAGTGGGGATGTTACATTCCCCCTCCTCTACAATTGTGCATTGTCTTCGATGCACACTATGTCGATATATATATATATCACAATACTTAGAAATAAAAATTATACAATTTAACAATTCCAGTAGCAGCGCCAACCATAATCTCATGTTCCTCTCAACTCGTCAACCCAAAGAATGCACTATCCATTTATCAAGGTTAACCCACGAGATGTACCATCTGTTTATCAAGGCTAACTCAAGGAATGATTCATGTGTTTATCAATGTCCCCAACGCAATTGGCTAGGACTATGAGATGTGGTTTCAGAACTCTAATTGTTCAAAATGGAGTCTTGCATTCCATTTTCTTCAAAATTATCAAAACATTATGGGTATTCCTCCCGCATATTTTCTTCATGCTCCCACGTAGCATCTTCATGACCATAATAGGTCCATTGAACCTTTATCATCCCCATGTCTTTCTTCCTGAGCACTTTGACTTTCCGATTCAGGATGCGTACTAGTTCCACCCAGAAATCCCCTTCGTGATCCACATGGATCACATTCCAATCAATTATGTGGTTAGGGTCAAGCACATATTTCTTTAATAATGACACATGAAATACATTATTCACTCTCATGGATGCATAAAATGCTAGCATGTATGCAATTGGCCCTATCTTTTCTAATATTTCAAAAGGCCCACAATATCTTGTTGCCAACTTTGGGCAACTTCTTAATCTTAGCGAACTTCTCTTTTCCTTCACTTTTAAAAACACATGTTCGCCCACTTTAAAATCCATAAACACTCTATTCATGTATGCATAAATTTTCTACCTATCCTAGGCATCATTTAAATTATGTTTTATCCTTGTCATCTACTCTTTCGTTTCCTTTAACAATTATGGCCCAACAACTGCTTTGTTTGTTGGATTATCCCAACTTACTGGTGTGTTACATTTTTTGCCATACAATTCTTCAAACGGACTCATTTTGAACGAGGCTCGATACCCATTGTTGTAAGCAAACTCAACTAAATAAATAAAATCTTCTCACTTTGATGGTTGATCCATCACATACATTCTAAGCATGTCTTCAATTATTTTGTTGGTTCTCTTTGTTTCCCATATGTCTTTAGGTGATACGTTGTACTAAGATTCAAATTTGTGTCAAAGCCTTTGAACAAACCCTTCCAAAAATTTGAAGTAAACTTTGGATCCCTATCTGAAACTATTGCCTAGGCACTCCATGTAGCCTACCAACTTCTTTCATATATATTTCTGCAATATTGTTTGCTTTGTGTGTAGTATGTACTGGAATAAAATGCATTGCCTTAGTCAATTTATCCACCACCACCATGATGGAATCATGATACTTCATTGTTCTGGGAAGCTTAGTAATAAAATCAACTTTGACAACTTCCCACTTCCATTTTGAAATGAGTAATGGATGTAGCAAACTTGTTGGATGCATATGTTATGTCTTCACTTTTTTTAATTCTAGACATCTGGCTATGTAATTAACCACTTCCTTTTTCATTCCTAGCCAAAAGTATTGACTTCTCACAACTGCAACTATTTTATGATATCATGGGTGCCTAGCATATGGCACATTGTGCATTTCCTTCAAAACTTTATTTTTCAGGTCACTAGGATTCGGCACATACACCTTTCCTTTATACATAAGAATTTCATCTTCTTTCATCTCATAAAAAATAAATTTCTGCTGAAAATTACCTTGTTGTAATATCTCTTTTATTTTTACATATTGTTGATTTAAATTTGTTGTTGCAATAATTTGATCTTTCATATCAATCTTGTACAAGTTGATGGTTGCAATATGTACTTCATGAGCTCTCATGTTGAGTGCATCGGCCACTTGATTTTCCTTACCCTTTATATGCTTAATTTCAAATTCATATTCACTCAAAAATTCCAGCCATCTAATTTGTCTGGCATTTAATGTTGGTTGTCCAAACAAATGTTTCAGACCATGGTTGTCTGTTCTTAACTCGAATTTCTTACCCATAAGGTAATGCCTCCATATTTTCAATGCATGTATAATTGTTGCTAACTCTAGATCATGGGTAGCATAATTTCTTTCATGTTGTTTTCATTTTCTGGAGTCATAACATACCACATGATTTTTTTTACTAAGAACTCTACTAAGCCATTCCTTGCATGCATCGATGCACACAACAAAATCTTCATTTGGATCTGCAATCTTTAAGATTGGTGCACTTGTTAATATTTTCTTCAACTGTTGAAAACTCTCTTCACACTTGGAATTCCATTCGAACTTCACTCCCTTCTTTTGTAAATAAGTGATTGGACTTGCAATTTTTGAGAATCATTCTATGAATCTTTGGTAATAATCGGCAAGACCCATAAATGATCTAACCTCGGTCACATTCTTCAGCGTTGATCATCCTCTAATGGCCTTTATCTTTTCAGGATCCATTGTTATCCCATCTGTTGAAATTATATGCCCCAGGTAGTGAATCTTCTTTTGATAAAAGATGCACTTACTTAGTTTTGCATACAATTTATGCTCTCTTAAAACTTGCAATACCATTCTTAAATATTGTTCATGTTCCTCTTCTAATTTAAAGTAGATGAGTATATCATCTACTAACATAATTACAAACTTGTCCAGGTACTCCTTGAACACTCCATTCATCAAACACATAAAGATTGATGTGGAATTTGATAGTCCAAATGGCACTACCGTGAATTCAAAATGCACATATATTGTCATCAATGTTGTCTTGATGATGTACTCTTCCATTATCCTTACTTGATGATATCCTGACCACAAGTCAATCTTGTAAAATATTCTTGCACCTTTTAGCTAATCAAACAAATCATCAATTCTTGGCAAAGGATACTTGTTCTTTATGGTGACCTTATTAAGTTGTCTAAAATCAATACACAACCTTAAGGTTTCATCTTTCTTCTTTAGAAAAAGAATTGGGGCTCCCCAAGGTGACACACCTGGGCGTATATACCCCTTCTTTAAAATCTCTTTAAGTTGCATCTGCAACTCTTTCAATTTTGGTGTGCCCATTCTATAATGTGTCTTGAACACTCGGGTAGCTCCTGGCACCAAATTAATAGAGAAATCAATGTCTCTCTTTGGTGGAAATCTCGTAATTTCTCTAAACACATCTTCAAAATCCTTTAAGACTGGATGGTCTTAAATGCTTGTCACTTTGTCTTTGGCTGCCTCTTCCATATGGGCTACAAAAATCCGACATCCCTTCCTAAAACTCTTCTTCAACTGCATAGTTGAAATCTCTCTAACAGTTACAGCTCTTGGAATGCCTTGAATCTTTCCTTGTTTCCCTTCTTCATCAAAACATGTGATTGTCTTGTTGTAACAGTCTAGAACAACATGGTGCTTTTCCAACCAATCCATGCTAATTAGACAATCATATGAACACAATGGTATGATGTTTACATCCACCTTTGTGTTGAGTCCATTCATGTCTATCGGGCAATCTTTAACCAACTCATAGATTTTCCTCTTATAGCCCCAGTGGCTAACTGAACTAACCAAGATTTCTTATGCTTACTTCTTTGCAAATGAAATCTTTCAACAATGTTAGCATTTATGTAACTATGGCTAGCTACATAATCAATCAAAATTGCTATGGGTTGGTTATCAATATTACCTTCCACTTCAATCATGGGAGATTGATATTCAACTTGCTTGTTGTCCAAGGCTGCATAAATCCTTGGCATGCTTCCGCCTGTGTCTTCCACTGTTTCAGTCTCCTGAATGTTGTGGATAGTCATCATTCTTTCTCATTTGTCAGGTCAATCCCTATATAAGTGATTTCTCTCACATTCCCAACATTGTACAGATTGTTGCCTTGGCCTTTTCCCAAATGAATCTACAGTCTTGTGTTCATTTTGGGTTGACTGACCTTGTTGATTTTCTTGGAAGTTATTTCTGAAAATGGGTGGCTTAAAACCTTTCTTCCTTTGATCCTTTTTACCATTCATATTGTCATTTCAATCATTTTGGAAAATTGGCGTTATTTTTCTTTTCTCATAAAGATGACTCGCTCTCCTTATGGATTCCTACAAATTTTTGGGGTTATCATATTGAATCTTGTCAATATATAAGGATGGTAACCTACTTAAAAACCTTTGTATTTTGATCTTCTCATCCTTGATGAAGTTAACATACTTCAACAATTCAAAGAACATTTTTTCATATTCATCCATTGTCATGGTTCCCAACTTAAGTTCAAAGAACTCTTTCATCTTTCTTTCGTAATAATGCTCATTGAAATACTTCTCTTGGAAATATCCTTTAAACTCCCTCCATGAGATTCTCTTATCATCCAGGTTCTTGGCTTGCTTGAGCTAATACCACCACATGGTTGTCTTTCCTTGCAACTGGTAGGTGGCAATTCTAGATTCTACCTGAGAGAGGTAATCATGCAGCTGGAAATATTTCTTCATTTCCAACAGTCAGACCTCTGCCTCTTCTCATTTCATTTACTCACCATTGAAAATAGGTGGCTTGATTTTCCTAAGTTCACCTTGCAAGATGTTTGTCTCAGGGCTTCTTCTTTGCCTCCTAACAGGAGACACACTTGGGTTGCTCCCTAACCAATAACTTGCACGATTTTTTCTAGTGGATTGCTTTGGAGAATAATGGTGCTTGCTCATGCTTCTTGATTGCCTATCATTTCCGTGATCATCTATTTTTCTATGGGATCTAGATGCTACCACTTGTCTAGCACTATTTGCTTGCTTAGTACTAGAATCATGGTTTACTTGCTTGTGCAACATATTCAAACTTCGAAGTATCTCTTCCTGAGCCTTCATAATCTTTTCATTATCATCCATGTAGCTCTACACTTCTCTATGTGGGCTTCTCATTGTGACAGGCTCCTGCCTATCCCTTCTTCCACTTGACTCTGTCTCAACATTTCCCATGATGACATGCAGAGTTCTGACCTCTTCCTCATGGTTGTAAGATCCTTGAGCATCTTGCATAACTCTAGTGCTCATATAAGAACCAAATTTTCTTTCATGTACCTCTAATTATACTAGAAAAGTGCATGCAATAATCATTGTTAGAAACATGCATAGCATAAAACATTCATTCCATTAGAATACAGGTTATGTATTCATCAATTCATGAAAGACACATTGCACCAATTCAAATTTTGATTCCCTTGATGCATTCCTCTCTCAAACATTTTTCCAATGGTTGTAACCATGCCTCAAACTGAATTCCTGAGCGAAAAGTTACAACAATTACATGCTACAATTTCCACCCTTTTACTGCTACAGAAATCTAATTATTAATTTTGGAGGATTTTCATTTCCTAAATAAAAATTATGGGTTGACATATGTCTTCTACTCCTCAAGACCTTTCCAACAACTATTCATTGGCTCATATCTGAGCTCTGAGATGAAAGTTATGGTCCGAAGAATTTTAGGTTGTTTTACCCAAATTACCCATGTATACTACAAGTGTCTTGTTTTTCTCCCAACACATTTTCAGGTACCCACAACCACATTCTGACTTCACCGCTAACTTCTATGGGTCATAATATTTCCATCGACTACTCTTGTGCCCCAAACGGACTTCTGAGCATGGAGTTATGCCCTCTGGAAGCAAAATTAGTGTCAAAATTGTACCCTCACTATTTTGGTTGTAACTTTCTCATACGCGCTACGTTTTGCAAATCATTTAGCTCATTGGACAAATCTCTCTGATTTCTTTTATTTGAGATATATAGATCGAATGTATTTTATACTCTATTCTCGTGGGTTTTGACTGGATAAAAACGTCGTTTAGGGCCTCAAAATCGCCCTGCAAGTTAATGACCTCCAAAAACCACAAACAACTCACATAAAACTGAGTATTTTATTACCATAACAACCTTTAAATATGAATCGTTGGTCTCAAATCAAGAGAAAAAAAAATCGTTGATTTGACTCTAGCAGTCATCAAAAATCAACACTTTCCTTTGAACATGTGCAACACTTTTCCTGATCTACTGACACGATCGTCGACCATCAGTGCATTTCCTCGACAACTGATTTTTGCACAACTTTAAACCAGTCGATTCAACTGTCGGCCATCAACGATCTTCGTTGACGAATGAAACTCCTAACTAATTCTACTGATGCCTGATTTATCATCCCATCAATGATCGACGATCCCCGACGATTATCGAAAACACTTCCCCAAATCAGGTGACCTTACCATCGGCCATTTCTGTTGGATGACATCGCATGACACGTGGGTGTTGTCGTAGCATGACACATCATCCTGAGGTGTCAACTTGGGTGACGTGGCATGACATGTGGATGTTGATGTGGCACGACACGTGGATGAAGACGTCATTATCCTCTTTACCCCCTGTTATCACACTAAGTCGCCTTGGGTCTCTTAGTTTGTTTTTGTTTAAAAAGAAAAAATTTAAAAAAAAACCTTAGATTCTTATTCTCTCTTTAAAATAAATTTCTTATCCTTTAAATGTTATTTATGATAGGACCCCTTAGGATGACTAAACCTTTGAGTCATAGCTCATGTGTTGATCCACAATTCAATTTTTGGTCCTTAAACCCTTATGAGCTCATGGTCTATTCCTTATGTTCTCTCTCGTGATTCATCCCTAGGTTGATACCTCCCATGACCAGGTTGATGTGACACACCTCGCTCATCACTCGTGACCTCGCATGCATACCTCAGCATCCCCACTCACCTGTCCAATCATTTTTTGGTTTGGAGAACGCTGCCCACTCGGTAGGCATTCCCGTAGCGCCTGTCACGATTATCATGCACCCCAAGTCATGATTGCCACGACTGATACCTTAACCCTTGTTTTCAGTGCCTGAAGTCGGTTGAAATGCTTTCAAAAGATATTGCATTTATGATCCTTGGTAATGGTTTCTAAATTTGAAAGTTCGGCAGTGATGTGTTGCGTAAGTTTTCCAGTTTAGAACAGACGATCGCATGTCCACTAAATCCGATGCTGTGAGAGATTTCAGGGCCGAAGTTTTCTCAATCTCATCCTAAGTTCGCGCTGAGGAGCTCAACAGTTGTCGAATTCACAGGTATCCTGTGCAACCTCCTTCGCATATTAATTTTCATAGTAGATTTGTGCTCGGGTTTCGGTTTGCTAAGCTTGSAGGGTAGTATGGGAGCCATATTTTCATTCMTGTAAACATCTTCGCTCGTATCCATAGTCTGATTATTGGGTTTAGTCATAGCCTTTGAAAGTCACAGGCCTGAAATAGCCCATCCTCTGTGTATGYGTTGCGCTACGCAAAGGCGYTGCTCAAACCTCTCTGATTATCCTTTGCTTCTTTTCATCCTGTACAAAGAGTCAGTTCGGAAATACTTCCTCATAGTCTACACTCTGAAAACCTGTATGAGCCTGAAAGTCCATTTCTCATAGCCAAGTTCATTTTCTAAGCACTGTTAATTTGGAGGGCCATCCTTGTGCTTTTGAGACTTAAATTGAAGTTTTATGGTCAATAGCATCCCTTACAGCCTCTTAAGAACCCTCTTCTTGAGTCGTGGAGACCCCTCAGTCGAAGAAAGCACACAAAGGTGGCAAGATAGTTCGAACAGAACCTGTGGACATCCGTCTTTTTGACACAGAACCCATGGCAAGGGAAATGTTTCGAAGAGTAGGATGCCTCTCTTTCTGTCAGAACATGCAGAGAGGCCACTCAGAAGTAGCAAAACAATTTGCACTAAATTTTGATGGCAAGAAAACCAGAGTTGGAGATTTGGAATTTGAGGTAACTGAAGCCTCCATCTCAGCTACAACAGGGATTTCCATTTCAGGAGAAAATTGGTTCAAGGCCATGGTATTGAGTTTACCTTTCGTTAAAGATCTTTTCAAGCCTGAATACCAAGCCAATGATTTATCTAAAAATGTGTCAAGGAATCAGTTGATTGACCAATTTGACAGAATGTTGAAAATCATACAGAGATATTTTAATTGTGAAGGGAGATTTAACACCCTGTACCATTACCACATAAGGTTGTTGTTGCATTTTACTAGTAAGGTTCAGATGAATATTCCATATTACCTGCTGAGAAGTATAGGTAAAATGGCAGATAGGGTGCAAGCCAAATCCAAGGATGTGAACTCCAGCCTTTTCCACTCTGGACTTATTAGGATGCTTGTCTCTGAAGAATTGGGAAAGAAAGAGATCTCCTGAGAGAATTTTTTGGTCTCTTCTCACTTTAAGCTAGACCCAACACCTACCCCCCAATCACAAATTGCAGGCTCTTCATCACCTACCAGTACTAAAACAGGGATTAGCAAGAAGAGAAAGGGAAGAACCCATGTTTCAGAGATCAATAAGCAGGTCAGAGAAGCTGAGGAGGAGGTTTGTCCTTCCCCACACAGAGATTTCTCACCGCCACCTCCACCAGGGTTAAAAGAAGTTTCATCTTCTACCAAGGTGACATCAAAAAAAGGGAAGAAGCTTCTCTTTCCCTCTCCTTCTCCAGCAGCTGAAATCAAAGGTAAAAGACCTTTCACCAGGTCATCAATTCCTAAGGGGGATTTCAAAGGACAGCGTTCACAAGAAACCCTTGTACAGAAAATCAAGGGTAAAGGTACCAAAAGACCTTTGGAGAGGGAAGATGAAATCCCTATGAATGATTGCAAAAAACCTATGAAAAATAAAGAACAGGTTGTTGTGCAAGAGAAGAAGCATAAAGGAAAAGGTTTTGAGAAGACTGATGAAACATGCAAGGAAAATCCTGTACAGATGGAAGAAAAGGACGAAAAAAAGCCAGTTGAGACTGCACATGTCCCCAACCCCCTTGGCAGTCAGACCTACAAAAGACTTATTAAGCAGCTTAGGGATGCAAGGAGAGAAATAGCTCGTCTCAAAGAAGAAGACATGGTCCACTTGTCTTAGATGAATGAGCTCATGACTGGCTACAACCATACCCTGGACTTGGCAAGGTTCGCAGGGAGAAAGGCTCTGCCTCTTCGTAAACAGCTGAAGAATCTTTACAGACAGAACAGGGGTTTCCAGGCTCAGAACAAGAAGCTAAAGGCAGAACTGAAGCATTTCCAAGATGAAGTAACCTAAAATAATTTACAGGTGTTGGTTGAGGCTGTCATTGAAAATGACAAACTAGTAGCTAAGGAGAGCACAACTACACTGAAGAAGCCTACCAGTGCTAAGAAGAAGAAGTCTATTGAGTCATTTGAAGACACTCTTTCCACCAAGAAGAGTGTGAGGCTAAGTGTTAAAATGACAAAGTAGTTGGTAGTGGTAAACCCCATTTTTGAAAATTGTTCCTTCTTGGGAAGGTTAACTGATATGCACATATTAAGTTTTTCCACCTATACAGGCTTCTAGGTGTTTAGCTATATGAATTTTGGAATTTTTGTCAAGTACTAGTTTCACTCAGTGGTAAAAGCACCTAAGTAAATTGATTTGTCATCATGGAAGGACACAAACATCTCTACACACGTTCAGGAGTCAAAGACGCTGCATTTTGGCATAGCTACCCAAACCCTTATGCAGACGCAATGTAGGTGGCGCTGCGTAATAATTTACAGAATGCAGAATTGTTACACAGGCGCTACCCACAGGCGTTGCGTAATATCTTACAGAGAGCAGGTTTACACACAGGGGCTACTCAATTTTGCAACAAAGGACAAATGTAGCCGCAAACATGCAGCACAGGGGTGCTACCCACAGGCGCTACCTTCTCTCCTTGTTCCATTCTAGGGGGCGCTACACAGAATTGCTACCCAAGGGAGTAGCCAGCAAACACCAAGGATCTAGGGAGACTAAGCCAACAATTTTGGATAAGTTAATAATGGAATAAATGACAGAAGTAGTAGTTGGTGTGCAGAGGACAACTACAAGTTCCAAAGGGACACATGGCAAAACAGGAGTTGAGCAGCAAAAGAGAATCAAAGCAGTTAGAAGCATGATTGGGTTTAGTCACCAAGACTTCCATGTTTTATAGCATAGGTTGTTATCTTAGTTGTTAGAATAAATAAATGTTCTGAGACTTTTAAGGAAAAGAGGCCAGCTCGTACCTCCAGTTGTTGCCTCCCTTTCTTGTTAAAAATAGATAGATGATTTGTGTTAAGGGGTTCGGATGGCAGAGCAAGGCTCCCAAGAAACTGTAATATTTTGATAAAGTGATTGTGATCTAGTATGTATTGGACTTAAGACTTTTTGACTAATAGAAATCAGCTCCTATTTTAGACTATTTGCTTCTAATGCTAAATGTTCATATTTGAATGCTTCATAAGGATGACTGTGGTAATGATGTGATGGATGTTTGATCATTTTATTGGCATGGTGTTTATTTAGCTCCTTAGTTTCTAATTTCAAGAAGATCTTGTTTTTAGAAACTTTCTTCCTTTGGGCTTTTGTGGACCTGATGTTTGCAGTAGCTCTTACACTCTTGTCATTCAAGTCTTCCTTCTATCCATATTTACTCCCAAACTACTGGTTGAAATTATCCAAGACCTTATTTGTTGTTACATGTTAGCCCTGTTTCTGAGTGAGGATATTATCATTCTGAGTTTTTCCATTCGACCTTTCAAAAAACACTCGTACTTTCACATATCATCTGATGGGTACTGGGCTTACTTTCCTTGCAATCAGAAAGTGATTCCTAGTGCTAACACCCCCCATCGAGCATCGGTCGATTCTCTTGGACGACCCGAACACCTCATCAAATCGATCGATGCACGACCATCAACGCATCGGTCATCGGTGACTTCTCTTTCTTAATTCGAAATACTTCGCCGAATTCGGTCAACCTCCGACCATCGATGAATTTTGTTACTCATTTGAGATACTTTGTCAAATCGGTTAGTGCCCAACCACCGGCCATCGACGATTGAAAACACTTCGGTGGATTTGGCCAACCCCCGACCTTCGACCGACGGTGGTCAGAGATGTATTATGGTCAAACCAAACTCTTCTCCCTTTCGGTCGACCTGACCGTCGATCGCCGACGATTTCTCTTGGTGAACTTTAACTCTTAGAAAAATTTTTGACTTTTCTATGATTGATCTAGACCATCGACCTATCATGTTGGGTCGGTCGTCGGCGATTTCTCTTGGTGAACTTTAACACTTAGAAAAAATTTCGACTTTTCTATGATTGATCTAGGTCGTCGATCTATCATCAAGGATTATCTCGGTTGTTGATTGTATCAAATTCGCCTAACTCTACCAACGTATGTCCATTAGTCGCCGGCCATCGACGTTTTCTCTTGGAAAATTTCCAACACTTCGCCCAACTTGTCGATCTAACCATCGGTCGTTGGCGGATTCTATTGTTGAGCCTCACACTTAGAAAATTTTGAAAAAAAAAACACGTGAATCTGAGTCGTTGGTCTCCTCTGTTTCACAACCCTCGTAATGAATCATGACTATAGATTTACCCATCCTTTCAAATGGTCGAAACCTTATGAATTTTTAAATTTATCAAGGTGAATCTTGTCCGTTGACCTTGATATCAAACGCGATCTCGGTCGTCGATTTACCAAACTGCCTGCAACTCTACAAGAAGCCATTAAAACTTGAATTTAGACCATTCCAGGTCGAATTTCAATTTGCAACTTTA
>ML782301.1:142473-176447 GCA_009831015.1 Picea engelmannii
CAGTTGCTTGGGACGAACGTTCCACCCAACCATAGACTAATTGTTCAAAATCTCAACAGTCAATCACCCCTGAGCTAAGGCTAGTAATCCACAAAAGAGGGTGGTCTCTCATAGTCCATTCACGGCTCATAAAACCAACAACCCACTAATGTCTTCCTGCAGCTATCCCGATTTTCCACCGACTCCCTTCCTCTTGACTTGTCCAACCCAAGGAATGTACCCCTTCACTAATCAATATCCCTCGGGCGTCCCATTTGTTTATCAGGGTCTCTCTAGCACAGGTAACAAAAAATCTCTCAGGTGGGAACTCAAGGGAACTTGTTGCTAGGAAAACTACCAGCAAACCAACAACAAACACTTGTTTTAGTGAAACTCACATAAGAGTTCACTCTTTAGGCTTAACAACCTGGTTCTTCAATTTTCAGCTCCAAATACGCCCCATTACGCTCCAGCTTTCTCTAGAATTCTCCCTCCATGGTTGTACCAGCTCCAATCTCTCTTTCTTGTTTTCTACTTGCTCCTCATGCACCAAAACTCAATGTGTAAAAATTGTTCTCCCCCACCCATACAAATCTCCTCTTTTTGGCTTGTCTTTCTTGACTCGCACTCTTCCCCAAGCTAATTGTACTCAACCCCCATGTGCCCAATAACTTTGGGATGTGGCTACTCACACTCACCCTCTTACATGTATTCAATTATTGGTTTTGGGAACACTCAATCAGAAATGGGAAGGTTCATATACAAATAGAACATTTAGGAAAATGGGTTGAATTAATATACATGAGTAATTCCCCCTTAAACCCCTTTCGACCATTATCCTAGACACTCCCCTCTCTTGTGGATCAATTCAACCCCCACCTCTTGTCCATGTCCCCTTTAGCAGTTGGCATCACATTTTATTATTAAAACATGGAAATACAATTTGCATATTACATCGTTTTTGTTATAGCCACACATTATATCTACATAAGTATTAATTAAACTGGGGATTATAGTGGAGATGTTACAACAGCGAAATACTTTGAGATGTGAAATGAAAGGCTTCTTACCAAACCATACCTCATGTGGAGTCGTATCGACTAGCACCGACAAAGGAGACATATTCACCAGATGTTTTGCAGTGTCGATTGTCTCTACCCAGAATTTTTGTGTGAGCCCAACACCACTGAGTCCATTAATGTTTTGTTCATTCTCTTAGCAACTCCATTTTGTTGTGGGGTATATGGTGTGGCATTTTGGCATGCTATGCCACACTGCTTGCAGAATTGATCAAATTCTTTTTCCCAAAATTCACCACCGTTGTCAACTCTCAGCACCTTAATCTTTTTATTTGTCTAGTTTTCTACAAGAGATTTAAACTCTTTGAATTTCTCAAAAACCTATGATTTCTTCCTCCAGAAATATATCCATGTCTTCCTAGATAAATCATCTACAAAGAAGACATTATACAGGGATCCACCAAGTGAAGGCACTGAAACAGGGCCAAACACATCACTATGAACCAATTCTGGAATCTCATTTGTCCTTGTCGCTCTAGATGGGAACCTCACCCAACTTTGTTTTCCATATATACAGCGTTCACAAAAGTCGACTTCTAAATTACATTTAGGAAAATCTTCGACCATACCTTTGTTGTGCATAGCTCGAAGTCGTTTTTCTCCAATATGTCTCATCCTCTCGTGCCATAGCATGGTTAGGTCGTTTTGACAAGAATTTGTCGAATCAAGTTGAATCGACTCAGCCCGAGTCGAGTCGATTCGAGTCTAAGTCAATTCGACTTTAGGAACAGTGATGTTGTTGCATCTAGTTGATTCGACATTCCTTATAACTTGTATAGGGTTCCAATCCAAACTCCTTTCATTAATACCATCTTGCATGTATCCTTTTGAAAGAGTGTGCACACGTGCATCACTCATCTTACTGACAGATATCAGGTTTCTTGTCAAACCCGGAATGTGTAGCACACCTGGAAGGGTTCTACTCCTCCCATCCTACAGTGTCAGTCGAACTCTTCCTCGTCCGACAATTTCGATTGTCGAATCGTCCCCCAAAAACACATCTCCTCCTTCATATCGATCATATTTGCATAACCATTCTCTATGTGGTGTCGTATGATAGAATGCTCCTGAGTCGATCAACTAAACATCTTAATCCAACTGTGTGCTAGTAGACTCCAGGTACACATTGTCTCCCTTATCTGGAGTCGTCTTTCTCTCATTCAACTACTTCTCATCAGATACTGCACTAGCTTTTGTTGCCTTCGACTTGCAGTCCCTTTTGTAATGCCCAGCTTTACCGCATTTTCAGCATCTTCTTTTTTTCTAGTGAACTGAGGATTTAGATCTACCTTTCCACTTAGACTTTCTACCAAAGAATTTGTCTTTTTCTCTCTCAATTAGTCGACCTCTTACCACTAATGCACCTTCGGTCGACCATTTCATGTTCTTCCTTCTCATTTCTTCTTATAATAGAGATGCAACCACGTCTTCTAGCGATAATTGTTAAAATAATTAAAAAGTACCTAGGCAAGTGTTTCTCATCACCTAGTGCCTAAGGGGTGAGAAAGTGTCTAATGTGGACCCTAGTCATTTAATTTGTAAGAGACACATTAAAAGGTGACTTTTTGGACTTAGGGAAAGTGGGTAACTTAAGCGAATTTATTTCCACCGTTGATCTCATCTAATCTCAACCGTTGGATGAGATGACTCCACCTTCCCTCATGAGGTCGAATAGGGTAGGAGGGTGCACCCATTCTGTTGTTGTTCAACATTTTGAGAGAGAGCTGAGAAAGGAGAAGTCGAGCAGACTTGAGGACGATCTTTTTGCTGCTAAGAGCACGCATTCCAAGGCTAGCATTGGCATGCAAATCGAGGAGAGAGTACAACATTAATTGCAGGTTGTACTGTACGGATTTGGGAGGCCGTACAGCTTCAAAGTTGGAACAGAGATCGAGGCAAGGTATAGCATTGGAGGATCGTACTGTACGAATTTTTGAGGAGGTCGTACAGTCAAAAATTGCTCAGAAATCGAGGAGCAAGGTACAACAATAGGAACAAGCCGTACTATACGGATTTTAGCAGTTTGTATTGTTGTTTGTTGCTGCACAAAAATCAAGAAATTTGTTGTGTGTTTTTTCTAAGTTTTGGCACAATTCCCAAGGTGGTCATACAGGGATTTATTGCACAAATTTGTGCTGTTATAGTTTGGCACATTTTTCGAGGTGGTTGTACAGTCAAAGAGGGCATAGAAATCAAGGAGATGACCTATGCATTTGTACAGAGAATTTTGTTATGAAATTCGAGGAGTTTGGCTCAGCATTTTAAAGACAAAGTTTGGCACGATTTTTGAGATAAGTATGTATTAAATTTCTGAAATTATTGACTGATGTAAAAGACACTTCCTCATACCTCTGAAATAATAAAAACTCCCTCTCATTGGTTTTTCCCTTGTGGATTTTTCGAGGGTCATTGTCAGGCCAAAAATCATTGTATTAAATTTTTTGAATATTGTGTTGTTCATATGGTTTCATTTATGCATTAAATATTTTTCAAAATCCTCATGTTTCAGTTCTGAAAAAGTTGTTTATATGTTGAGTTTATTTGGTTGTCATATAACTGGGTTTCGGCATTAAACATTGACTGAAAATCAGTGAAACTTGAAACTGGGTGGGGTCTGAAATTTTACAATAATGTGGTTGAATTACTCCTTATGGCCACGACTAAGCTATCCCAGGAGTCTGGCAAAGAACATAATAAGCTAACACATTTATCTTCCTCAATGATTTTAATACCCACAATAGATAACTAACTTATTATAATATTAAATGCATTTAAATGCTCGGTCACCGAACTTCCCTCACTCATCCTTAGAAGATACAGATTATTTCTAAACAACTTATTTACTAGGGATTTTGACTGGTACAAGCTCATCAACTTGTCCCACAATTTCTTGGTTGAATCTTCACCTAAGACATTCAACAGTACCGAATATGTAAGACAGTCGAATCGTACTCCTTTCCCTTCTCTCGAGTTTCTCTCATTCTTCCCTCAACATACCTTTCGGAATGGTACATGGACAGACATTTTCTCATTGCTCTCTATCTACAAGGAGATCTTCAATTTTATGTTTCCAAAGCTCAAAATTTTGTCCATTGAATTTTTCGATCTCTATTCTCGAGCTACTCACCATTCTTTAAGCACACTTTATAAGGATTTCTGACTTACGACTCTTATTGAACCTAGGGTTTAGCTAAGATCCGAGGTTATTAAACCAAGCTCTGATACCACATGTTAAGAAATGAGGAACACTTCCACACTAAACCTAGCAAAAGAGAAAAATAAAGATTTAATCAAGAAAGTAAATGAAAAAGAAAACACATAGTACACAGATTTTATCCTGGAAACCCAAACGGGAAAACCAGAGTTCCTTGAGTGTTTTGCTCTCTTGTTGTCTTATTCCTTCAGAATAAAATGTTACGTGCCTAACTTTGGTCTACACCTAAGACACAATACAAAACATACCTTATTGCTCTACACAAGAACAACCATGTAGCCAATTCGGCTTACATCTATATGACCAACGACCTCTAAAAGGATTTCTCTAAAGATTATCTTTTACAGCATTACAACACGCCTTATTTATAGGCTTTAAAGTAGGAAAAACCCTAAAGAAAGACGCCCAAAAATAGTTACAGATCCTCGCAGATCATTGGCTACAAATCCTGTGAATCTCGGGATTCTGTTACAGTCGACTCTAAGTCAGTTTACCAATCAATTACCAGTCGACCTCCATTCGGTCTTCAGTCGGTTTCCATGCGCCTGCATGTCGACCTCTTGTCGGTTGACCTCTTCGACTTGCTGTTGATTTCTTCAACTTCGACTTTACCTAGTCGAACCACCTCGACCTTCGACTTTCACTGTCAGTCGATCCACCTCGACTAGACTTTCACTACAAAGAATATAACAACCCAACAAATATGAGTCTTCGAATCACTCTATGTCAAGAACATATCGTGACCATCAGATTGCCTAACTACAAATGCATACTAAAGAAACACACCAAAGAACACAATTTTACCTATTGACACATTAGACCAAGTTGATCTTATCTAACTCTTAAGTGTCTAAATATCCTAACATTCCTCACCTATGGAAGACTCAACAGGTTTCGAGTTCGAAATTGTGGGCTCTTGGAGAATAAGTTACCTTACACATACCTTTCAAAGAGAGTTGAAAGTGACAACATGAGCCACACATTGTGACAAACCACAACCAAACTAGTGGAAATGTTATCTGCTCTCCCACCCGCATTATTTCCAACCCCACATTTAATCGTCATACTTGCATAGATTAATTGGGACAAATATAGTTTATCTTATTTTTCGAGACATTTCATAGTTGGGAGAGATATAATTAGCAAGACACATGAATTGTTTGTTGCTAGTGGGAGACAAAGACGACTATTAATATGCAGGACTCTCAACTCTGCTTCTACACAAATTTTGCAGCTCACATTTGTCAGTCCCTTCAGTCGGGTGTTCAAATCTCACAGAAGAAAGATTGCCACTTCACATTTGGGGTGTTCTTATCTTCTTGATATTCACATATATTCACATTTGTTAGACAAGGTATGTGCTTAGCATTTGAACTTTGTAGTGTCTATGAGTAGGAGCAATTTTCTTGTGAGTGTGAGAAAGAATGGTGCATTCATTCAATCACTGCCAACCCATAACTGAAAAACCATTTGGAAGGTCCTTATTTTTAGATGTGTTGTGTTTGAAGATTTTTTTTTACCGAGGAGAATGATTATTCTCTTTTGGATTTCCCTAAACAACGTTGGTCGGTTAATATATTATTAATGGGTGGGAGTTTTGCACAATTAACTAAAGTTGGATTCTTGGCCTATTCATGTATGGGCTTTACATGAAGTTTCATTTGTGTTAGGATTTAAGAAACATAAAGCTAATTAGATTTGGAAGCGTACAGAAATCATGCCTACCAAGGTAAAATAATGAAGTCATCCCTTTATCCATAAAAAGATCAAAGTCTTTTTTACTTTATGATGAATTGTTATTGGTATGTGTAACATGTGCCTTCCAGTTTATTCTATTAGTTTGAATTCATCGTGCTCCCGATACAAATCAAAAGCACAATCAACAAGTTTTGGTTTGAATTGAAACTGATCCAAAATTTTCAGATTTGGTTTTGTATGGAAATCTTGATTTGAATGGGACAGACAATAGCAATGACTAATTAAATGGCGTAGTTACTTTCAAACAAAATTTAATCCAAATATGTATAAATAATGGCAATGAGATTGAAACGCTACCCAACATTCACACCCCCACCATGTTTAATCTAATCTCACTCTATCTCAGGAATGGAAATGGGCATCTAAGAAAAACCATGTGAGCAAAGGCAAAAGCAAATGAGGGCAGGTCGCATTCAATGGTCCACCCAACCAATTAATGACTAATATTGTCACAGATATGCAAGCATCAAAGGCCTTTTGCTTTTGAATTCTATCCAGGAAAACCAACCCAAATAAACCCCACAATTTGTAGGGGGAAGCTCCAAATTTTGACTTTCATGTAATTTGTATCCAACATCTCATGGTGCCAATCATTCATGTAGATTTGAATAAATGATTGTTTCATATTTACATATCTATGTTCTGGAGTTTGAGAAAGCCATTTGTTATATTTGATTGCAGAGCACTTTTTTAAGGGTCATTTGATCACAGGTTAGTAGTTAGTTGATTGTTTTTATATAGATCTATCATCTCCTCCTACGCCTCAACCTATGTGTTCTTTTGCTTGAGCTTGTGAAAAAAACAAGCTTTTCACAAATGGGTTATTCTATGGTTTTAGCTTTTGCAATATTGGTATCCCTTTTAACATTTTCTATATCATTATCATATGCAGAGATCAAGAACACACCAATAAATGCAGGTAGTGTTGATGTTTGGACAACATCGAGAAGACATTCTCACAAATTAATAATAATAATAATAATAATAATAATAATAATATTAATAAATAGTTATTATAATTATTAGAGACGAATCCTTTCATGGATGGTCACCATATGTGCCTTTAGGTTCTCTATATATTTGGAACATTCATCATTGTAATAATGAATCCATCATAGAATCTATCACATCATCTCATATACAATATTATCTCATATCATCTCATATAAAAAGAAAAATTCAACATGGTATCAGAGGCTTGACACCTTCACGGGAGGGCCCAGTAAAATGAGAGTAGAGTAAAATGTTGGGAGTGTTAAATTTATGGGGTTGTTACAATCTCTATGTACAACATATTTACCTTTTACTCCTACCTAAATTATAGAAAGAATTCCATAAATTAGGATGGGTAGTAATTTCTAGTAAACATGTCTAATTACCTAAATATGAAGAATGCATTGTTTATTTACTTCTATCTATATTTATGCAAAGAATACCATGAATTATGGAGGAACAATTTAACAAAGTCAAATACTATGTGGATGGATTATAACCAAATTAATCTTTGGGTAGTTAGGGGAGATATTCTCCAACTATTTATAAAAAAGAAAATTCAATTTCTCCAACTATTTATAAGAAAGAAAATTTTATTTAATTTTACATTTAATTTTCAAAGAGATCAATTTAATAATACTATAAAAAAAAACACTTGAAAGACACAACAATAAACACGCATTTTTTTCTCTCTTACACATGGGAAGTGATATAAGGAAGAGACCGAAGTTTCTTAAGTAGTTGAAATTTTCTGAGTGCAATTACTTAGTAATGTTCTAGAGTTTACTAAAGTAATATTGTATATCATTGGAAGTAATTACCACTTGCGAAAATTTGTGCTTGTCTAATTTAACACTAGAAAATCAACATGGTTAGTCATATGACATCGAGTATTTGATGGACGTGTGTTGGTCATAGTAGAAGACGTATCATTTGCAGGGTCATTGTATATAGTTGTGTAAAGACATGGTTATCATTACATCGACAAAATGTGAATTGTCTCCTTGGATTACTCGGTGAATCTGATGCTTTTGGTTGTTCTTGTTTCTTGTTCGGGGCAGGTCATAGGTAATAGCTCTTAGAGGAAGCCATAATGACGGTCGCAGGAAGCAACATGAGGCAGACTATCTAGACATAGAGTTGTGCACATCCATGTAATGAAAAAGAAGAGGAAGTCAACACATGCAAAGGGAGCAGATGACTCTGAAGACTATATAGCCTCAAAGAGAGTCAAGCTTCAGAGGGAGCATACAGACTCTGACTGGGTCGGGAGTGCAATGGATCATAAAAGTACTTCCAGATGTTGTTTCAGTATGGGATCACTATGATCTCATGGTTGAGCAGGGAGCAAACATCAGTGGCACTCGGTACAGCGGAGAAAAAGTATATAGCAGTCAGTATTGTATGCCGTGAAGCATGGTGGCTTCAGAAGTTTCTTGCAAGACTTCATCTGAGACATGATGCAGAAGGGAGCTATGAAGCTCCAGTACACATCCACGTATGAGTAGCATCAGGCAAACATTCTCCCAAAGTGTTCATGTTGATTTGACTGAGGAGAATGATACATTCACTCACAGGATTAGCCATGTTGATTTGGCTAGTGGTGAATGGCCCAAGCATAGTCTTTCTCCTTCGTCATGCTGATTTGACAAGGAGTGGAAAAGAATTGAGGTGTTGATGTTTCTCCAGATGAGTAGCATCAGGCAAACATTCTCCCAGAATGATCATGTTGATTTGACTAAGGAGAATGATACATTCAGTTGCAGGATTAGCCATGCAGATTTGGTTAGTGGTTAATGTCCCAAGCGTAGTCTTTCTCCTTAGTCATGATGATTTGACAAGGAGTGGAAAAGACTCGGGTGAGTCTGAAACACACTATGTGTTGCAAAACCCTATCATCAAACTATTATTTACCTTTCAGGGAATTATAAGTCGAGTAGGATGGCCAATAAGTCATTTACTACACTAGGTGCATATGAATATAACCTCAAGTTTGCCAATTGTTTTCCATCCGTTCAAGTTTGGATGAATGTGAGAATAGCCATGTATAATTTACTGAGCAATGGGGAAAATGATTATTGTAGGTCAGACCCAGCTTCTCGAGCTCTTTTTTGGTTTTTTCTTATTGTATTTGGTGCTCTTTGGGGGGTGGTCATATCTGTGTTGGAAGAAGAAGGGGGCTATTCATATGATCCATATTCTCATGGGTGTCTTAGTTCTCATGAAGGCACTTGATTTACTCTATGAGACAAAGGAAACATCATATACGAAAAGAACTGGAAATTCGAACAATGGACAAGAGAAGTGAAGAGATCCAATTCCTTACTCAACTGGACATATATACTATAGTTACCAAGTTCGAATTTGAATCCAATACAACATGATAAAAATTCAAATTAAAAATTTTCGATTCGGAAAAAACTCGAGAGTATACATCTTTAAAATTATATGTATATGATTCTAATATTAAAATTAATTTGACTACCATTATTTTGCGCATTTTCTTCCTCATCCACTCTGAAATTTGAACAACCCACTCTGGACATTGCAACAATCTTAGGGGTGCAATTCACCAAGAGAAGCCACACTCGCCTCTTAACCTTATCCCTCCAAAAACCCTCTTCCTTTCTCAACGACCCATCATCACCCTACTGCCTCTTAGAAGTTCTTGTTTCACAGTTTTCAAAACTATGTTCACTTATTTATCTAAAATATCTCCCCACATCACAATGAATAGAATTGTCCCAACACAACTCCTTCTTTTCACTGGACCAAAGGTTAAATGATCTGTAGATGTGGTCATGGTGGGTTGGTTTGTATGAGTTGTCGAGTGATCATATATGTTCACCCACCCAGTTCAACTACAATGTTCTTGTAGCTTTTCTATATCCGTGATGACAATCACAAACTAGACAAGAGGCTTTCAACAGCCAGTAAACACGTGTAGGGATAGACCTTAGGACTGGGAACCGAAGACACCTGCTACTCCTTAAAACAGGTATGCCCCCCTCTGGAGAATCCAGAAGATATCCGCAACCACTTGTTATCAAATTTGCCAACTTTCACAAATGTGAACTGTATCGAATTGCACTGAATTTATTCACATTCGAATCGTATTATCAAATTTTCATATTTCTTGCCCCGATTCAGGGGAATTTGGTAACTATGATATATACCCAAGATTGATATGTGGGATACTAAACATCGAATAGCGACTAGATGACCTGGTTGGATTACACCAATGGTCGGTCTTCAACACCATGCAATCATCATATATAAATTAGCTCCTAGCGAAGCAAGCATTATAGATCCAAGAGCATGAATATCTATGAAAAGTATGGAGAAAGGAGTTGTGCATAAAGAAATAATTGTGGAGCCAAATGAAAGGAAGTATATGATGAACCACTTCCTTACTTTGGTTGTGGAATTGGCTTCGTCATATCATAGATCTCATGTTTTTACAATGAGACAACAACCCCAAATGCAAATCAATCTTTCAATATAAATCTTTACAAGAATTCAATCTATTTACTCTACACTCATGCAACAAGCTCTTTTTGTGCAAAGCAAACCTTTTTTAATTTGAGATGATTCTTTCTTTGTTTTTAAACCTCTTTTTCTTTTCTTTTCATTTTTTATCTTTTTTTTTAATTTAAATTTCACATGCAAGATGCAAATAAATATTCTCCACAATATATAATAAGAAAATTGCTATTTAAATCAATAAAAAATGAGAGAAGTATGACCTTATATTTGTCATTGCACCCCCAAATGGATGTAGATCTACAATTTTGTTGGTGTAGAGACCTCGTCTCATCTCACACCTCACCTCCCATGAATCACTACCATGAAGGTGTCACAACACCTCACCTTCCATGGATCCAACATGGAACTACTAGGCACTTGAGACTAAAGAGGCTCTGATACCATGTTAAACTATGCAACGAGACACAAAATAAAAAGATTGGCGGAAAAAGCTTTAGTCATCTCTATTATATATTCCTCCAATTATATCAATATATAGTACATATATGTAACCACCTCTAGATGTATATACTCTTAAACTGACAACTCATCAATAGGTAAAGATGACACCTCATCAAGGATAAGGATGACAACTCATAAAGAGGTGATCTAGGACTTTGTGATTGTGTAGGCACTTACAAGCTAACAAAGTTGGGTTGAACCATAAACATGTCAATTAATGAGTTTTTGCATGATGGATGAGGACATGCACTAACCTCCTCTCACAAGTGGGCAACCTCTAATGTCTTGATTGCAAAGGGATTATTTTTTATGGTTAATATTGTTAAAAATATGGTGGTTATTGTTTTCCCCAATAATAGGGCTAAATCTGTTTTAATAATTATTCGGACTACAACAATTGTTAATTTTTCTAATCATGGGTGTTCTAAAGGTTTTGTTAATTTTCTGCAAAGTACCTTTTTACACCATGATTTTGTAATATGCTTTGTACCATTATATTTATTCAATAGAAAGTTGGAATATAAATCAATGAAAAAAAAATGTGCATATACTTGTGTGTGTCAGTGAGAGATGATTGATTTTTTTAAACATTGTCAAAATATGATAATAAAAGAATACATTGTACTGCAATTTATTGTAAATTAGTTCATATAATAATTCATGTTTTAATTTTGGGTCTAAAATTTATTTTATTTGTACTTTCTAATAATTTACATTTTACTGAAATCACTCCTTGGCGATCAGGGTTTACAATTAGAGAAATTTTGAAGTAAAACATGGATATCAAGACAAAAAATACTATCAAAATCAACTTATAAGATTCAAGATGATGATGTCAACTTTAAGGGTAAATATTTTTGGAGGGAAAAGAAAAAAAAACTATTTTTTAAATTGTATTTTCGACTTATCTCCTTGTAGGTTTACTCAAATTTCAAGTGTAGGCACTTGTTGGATGTGGAATTAAATCTACATCCAACGAGTACCCACTCTGCATACATTTGATCGACCTGCAATGAGATCAACTAGAAATACATGGATAAAAATGTTTAAAAAAAAACATTTGTATCCATGTATTTTCAATTTATCTCATTGTGGGTCTATCAAAAGTATGCATAGTGGGTACTCGTTGGATGTAGAATTTAATTCCACGTCCAATGAGTGCCTACACTTGAAACTTGAGTAAACCTATAAGGAGATAAATCAAAAATACAATTTAAAAAGTAGTTTTCTTTCTTGCCCCTTGAAAATTCATAACCCTTATTTTATTATTTTCCTTAAGATGTTCATTTTACACCTCAAATTTCCCGCAATGCCCTAGCCATTGCCATCCATTATTGCGAACAAGTGCATCGGATTCTGTGGTGGTTGAACCAAGGGAGGGAGCAGTGCACTATATTCTAAGCAACAGAGTGAGTTTGATGTTGTCCCTACACAACAACCCTAGTCGTCACAGCTTAGAGATAGTCGTCTCTATGCCACGCTAAAGGGAGCCACTATTTTGGGTTTTCGAATAGTATGGAAGCACCCAATAAACCGGAGGGAAGCCTTCGCTTCCCTTCTCATATATTTAAAACTGCAAGAGGAAAATGTCTAGCGAAGAGTAAATTTGTTAAAAGGGCAGAAGATATCACTAAGATGGAAATTTCAACTCCATAGGATAAAAGAACCATTATGTTGCACGAACATGGCCCAGTCCTCAAGCAATTCATTCCCGGGGCTAGGATCAATGGGATACCCCTTGTCAACTTGTTCACTGCAATAATGGTTTTTTCTTTGTTCATTTTTGAAAGTGTAGAAGCTAAAGATGAAAATTTCAGATCGGGCCCATACTTCATGGATTCCAGAGGCTTGTTTCTTTCCCAATGGACCATTGTTTTTTATCCAAATATGCAAATTATTGATGCTCCCATATGGGTCAAACTTCTGCATCTTCCCATGATCTTCTAGGATAAAGCTACCATGAAAGCTATCGAAGACACTCTGGGTTTGCTTCATTGACCAAGTCGAGGTAAAATGGGGGATATATACATGTGCTAGAATATGCATGGAAGTGGACTTCGAAATGGGCATCCCAAAAGAAATTCAGCATAATATGGAAGGTTGGTGTCATTTTCAAGCCTTGGACTATCCCTTTAGTGTAACATTTGCCATGAATATGGCCACTTAGCGAAGAGCTACCCAAGCGAACATGAATCACAAACTCCTATGAAGCAGACTCCACCTCCCTAGAACAACAATGAACAATATGCTTTCAAACATGTGTCTAGAAGGCACAAAAAACAACCCAAGGGATTGCACCTGTAAAGCCAGGTCCATCTAATCCCAACAACGATAGATATGAAATTCTTGAACAAGAGGAAGAAGAACAAGAAAGTTGAAAGGCTCACCTTGAACCAAAAGGAATCAAAGAATTCAATTTCCCCCTTCATGGATGAGCCTTCATTTGGGGTTCCTACCCCCCTCGAGAGAAGAATCCGAGAGACGTTGAGGAAGATTCAGAAGAAGAATTGGAGGAAGCAGAAGTGAAGCCCCGTGATAGTCCCTGCTCTTCTTTTGTGGAAGTTCTGAAAAACGACCTTCACCGCTCTACACCATTAACAAGAGGGAAGAAAATCAAATCAGGACAGAATAGCTCTAGAGGCTGAAAAGAATATTCGCACAAGACATCAGGCAACCATCGACTTCCTCCAAACCTAAAATAATTATGTTTTGTTTTTGTATTTTTTGCTTTGCAACCAATTTGTGAGAATCTATGCATGTACTAAAGGTATTTCTGTCAAAATGGCCACATGTACGAGAAACTGGAATATATTATGTAGTTTGCTTTGAATTTCCCTTTGTAGCAACAAAAAACTTCCTAGTTTTGTTTTTCGAAACTCCAGACAGCGTTATATAATTGATTTTAGCTCTGCTCCAGCACCCTTATAAATATAATTTTCTTGTTCTGGTTTTTACAAAAAAAGTAATTAACATTTTGCTAAAATTTATAATGATGATTTTAACAGCATAGATACAACTCTCATAACACATAAACTTAGTGAAGAAAATTGGTGTCAGCTTCCATACATAGTATGGAAAAAAGAAAAAGAAAAAAAGTCGTTTTAGAGTCCAATTCTTTACACTAAAAATTAATGTGCAAAATATAAAAATCAAAATCCAGACTCAGAAATGAAAATTTGCAAAAATATAAAAATCAAAATCCAGACTCAGAAACGAAAATTAGCAATTAAAAATTAAATGATGACAAAATTAAAATGCATCATTCTCCTCTTATTATTTTAGTGTGAGAATAACAAAGATTAAAAAGAGAAATACCATATTAAAACAATCATTTTCTTCCCTTGTTATTTTTTTGTGAGAATAACAAAGATAAAAAAGAGAAATACCATATTAAAACAAATTTAGTTTTTAAAGAAGCGTTTTTTTCGATAAGATGCAATTTCAAAGTATCATGGACAATAAAATCTAAATACTTAAAAAAAAAGGTAAGATGAAATTTCAAAGAATGCAAAGACAGTATAGACAACAAGAATCTTAATAATTAGCAATTTTAATGTATTTTAATAGATCTTTTCGCTGAAAATTAAAAACATCGATACATCAATCCTATTAAAAAAAATGGAATTTTTTTAAATACATCAATTTTGATATTGGAAGATTTTACATCAATTTTGTTGTAAGATTTTTAAAATCAAGGGGTGACAACTGCAAGGGTGATTGTCTTTGATTCTAAAGGGCAACATGAGACAAGTTTTGGGTGGGATCTAGGTGAATCATCTAATAACCAAGCTGAGCTGTTGGATCTGTTCCAAAGTCTTGATACTCTAGATGCTGGGAGGACCAGGAGCCTCTTGGTAATAGAAAATTCATCAATCATCATTAGACATATGCACTAGTGCTCCACTCAGAAGGGCTGCAACATAGCAAGGCTTATCATCATAATGCAAAAGGAAACAAAGTGGTTTGAGTTGGTAGACTTCTTCCATGTGCTAAGGGATCAAGAATAGACAAGCAGACCACCTGGCTAATGAAGCAAACTGTTTGAACACAAGAATTCTAAGATTAAAAGGGGGGGTAATGTCTTTATCGTATATCCTCTACATTAATGAACATTAATGAACAATAATCATAGTCCAGGGTTACAATGAAGGACACACGGCAAGACAAGTGGTGCACTTCATTCAAAGTGAAGAGATGGGCATTAACACCCCCAGCTCTTGGGTACCTTCACACATTTTAATTTTTACCATCAATGGCAGAGGAGATTCATAAATAGAGCAGAATAAATTCTAAAATCAAAGGAGGGATTATTGTGGATCTTAGCTTGGTCTGTTTCACCCTGGTCTGTGTTGGGTCTAGGGAGGAACAAGGGATTTGAGGCACCTTTGTGGGATTCTCTGGCTTATGCTGGACCCGGGTTCTCCTTTTCCAGGCTAATGGAACCTCCATGCTTACAATTTGGGTCTAAGAAGACCTTTATAGGTTAGGACCAAAACCACCTCATACACATTCCTTAGCAAAGCTTGGAAGAACAGGAGAATGGCCAAGCATAGTCACCCTAGTCACTGCTTTTCATGTGAGGCTTTGGAGCTGCATGCAATCTGAGGAGATGAGACAGGGTTTTGGCTGATAATCAAGTAGCTATCTCCCACCTGAACAATAGAGTGACTAATCAAGATGAAGCCCAAAATTTAGGACATGCAAAGATATTAGAGATTATGAACCAACAGAGAATGCAAATTGAGAAGCTTGAAGCTGAATGTGGCATGCTTTATCAATTGGTCCTAGGATTAGCCAGGAGTTCTCATTGTGTGGTATCACATCCAAGAATGTCAATTGGATCTGCCCCAGATGTTGCAAAAGGTGAAGAAACAGTCCAGCAAGCTCTAGGAGATGCGGAGATGGAACACGTGGCTCAGGAGCTCAAGCTACCAACAGAAGTCATGCAAGAAGCCCACAATGGGCATGTATTTTTTTTTCCAGGTTTATCTGTGTATCGCAAGATAGTTTTGACTCTAGGCCAGTTTCTTGGGATATATACCAGTAGGCTTCTATTATATGGTGACAGTTGAACAGTTTAGTCTCTAGGAAATCATTTTTAAATTTGGACAATTTCTGAAACACTGACCTCTTGAAAGCTCATTTTTGTTTGTATTATTATTCTGTACAGTGTAGCCACAGCAACTTTTTGACACAAATCTTAACCGTTCCATCTAGAAAAATTATAAAGAAAAAAAAAATTTCTTAAAAATCAGAAAACTGTTTACATATTTCCAAAAGAAATCCCTTTATTTATAGTGTTCAATTCTTAGTCAATTTAAGAAATAAAAGACTCTTCTGTTGGACAAGGGGTAGGAAACGTTCACTTCATTATGCAGCGTCATTGGTTATTGGTCATGCACCTTGTCATTTGACTATATTAATTAGGCGAAGGAAGGAGTGCTTTTTAGGATTTGATTTAATGGCATTAATAGGCATATAAGAGAGAATCAGGTCACTGGTGTTCGATATTTCTTCCTTGCCATTTGTACACCAATATTTCTTCCTTACCCTTTTGGCTGCCACAAAAGGCATCTGCAATAAACCTGAGTCATATCACATTATACTATTATCACTAGTTTTTATTCAGAGAGAATCAGGTCACTGTTGTTCAACATTTCTTCCTTGCCATCTGAACAGCAATATTTCTTCCTTACCCTTTTGGCCACCACAAAAGGCATCTGCAATAAACCTGAGTCCTATCACATTATACTATTATAGCTGGATTTTATTCATGGAGGAGGAGCCCCAATTTAAGCAATGGAGGAGAGGCAGAAGCCTGCAAGGCTCTGTGTTGATTTTGTTGTTTATTAGGCAACTTGAGGTAATCTTAGTAGCAGAATGGCAGACTATGTTGGTTGCAAAGGGAGGTGGAAAAGAGGGCCTCCTGGGGAAAACAGAAGAAAGTCTTAACCAATGTAGAGAGCTGAGTCATCTACAGGAGAGAGAAGATCAGCATGTGCGGGCTTCTTTCTAACAACTAGGTGCAATCTGACCATCAAAACTCAACAGCTCCTCTAGTACTGGAATGCAGTGCGTTGGGCAATTGAGTTGATTCAGTAGATTAAAAGCATGACTGTAGAGGAGGAAACACTCCCTTGTGTTCCTAATGGACCTCTACATCTCCAATTTGTAATGCTTTTTATCAGCTTAGTATAAGTTTGTCTTCACCAAAAGGAAACTTTTCTGTAATTAATCAATAGTCACTAATAGAATTTAATGCACGCCATAATAAAGAATGCTCATAATGAGGTGGTCTGTGGTTTTGCTCAGCGCTCTAGCATGGAACCTGAGGCCTAGCCGCAGACCCGAGCAGGGGTCTCTTCTTGGTGGTCCATGTTCTTCAATATCAGAAAAGGCCTTGCGGAGGAAATAAACCTGACTTGGAGGGGTATCTCTTTGGTTCAGAAAATGGATTATGAAGGAATTTTGTTTAGATGTTGAAGATGCCACAAGCATGGTCATGTGGCAAAGGATTGCAAATTTCCTTTTATGGAAAAGAAAGGAGTACGAGGAACCAAAGGGCTTGAGAAGGCAAAGAAGAGAGGAGCATCGCAACTGGAAGATGACCCTCCCCTGGCAGCATCGAGGCTTCACTCTTCGAAGGTCTAGGATCAAGATGGGTTTTCAACGCCAAATCCCCTTAAGGCAAGTCGGGATTATGCGGATTTGGTACAGGAGACGGATCGCTCCCCAAAAGGTCAATTGGTCTTGTGGTCGCAGGAGCAACAAGATCTAGCTCATCCCCAGCCACCATCACACAATCGCTCAGGTATGCCCTATTATCCCTTTCATGCTTTGAATTTAAATGTTCATTCTATTACTCTTGTTGGACAGGAGTGGATTGGGATCTCCAAAAATCTATTACCGACTTCGTGTTCTGCATTAACTTTGACCCAATCTTCCCCTATGCCTTCTTCCTCCCTGATTGCCTTGAAGCCTGTCGAGCCCTCAAAGCCTGCTCTCGTGATTGATTCTTCCCCTTCGTCCTCAAGAGACTCGAAGGAGGAAATGATTGCCTACCATCTTCATAACAGATCAATTCTGACAATAAAGGAAGTAAATAAGAAGTTTGAAGGACTAGGTCTATACCCGCCTACCACCCAGGGGACAAGGGGCAAAGGCAGGAAGACCTTTTTGTCAAAAGCACAATCCAAAGCATCGTTGGATATAGCAGCAGGAAAACAATAGTCGATTCTTGGGTCCCTTAGAGCATCTCAGCCCCTGGAAGGGGGTAGGACATGAAAAATCTTTCCCTAAATTGTAGGGGTGTAGCGAGCCTCTCCAAAAAGTCCCCTCTCCAAAGGTTGGTGGAGTTAAACCAACCTGATATCATTTTTCTACAAGAAACGTTGGGGGATGAAGTAGTGATTACCCATTTCGTAGAAACAACACTCAAAAGCTGGAATTCCATCGATACAAGTGCTAGAGGGAGATGAGGAGGCTTGGCAATTGAATGGAAATCCAGTAAAATAAAGATCTTAAGCTCTTGGAGCTGTGAACTGGTTCTGGGAGAAAGAGTCTTTTCCGAACTCCTTGGAAAGGAGTTTTTCGTCATAAATATGTATGGCCCCCACCAAGACACAGAAAATTTCTGGGAAGGTCTGTTGAGGAAATCCTTTCTAAACATTCATGACATCATTTTGGGAGGAGATTTAAATTTCTCCTTGGGAGAAGCTGAATCTTGGGGAGAAGAAGCCAGGCCTGACCCACTCTCAAATTTCTTCTCCCATATGATTGCAGGAAGGGGCCTAGTGGATCTAGTTCCTCCAAAAATAACTCCAACTTGGCGAAACAAAAGACTCGGAAAGGAATATATTGTAAAAAGATTAGATTGTTTCCTCTTGTCAAGGTATATTTTGGATTCTACCCTCATGTGTAAACAATGGGTAGGAAGTGGGGGAGACTCAGATCACCATCCTATTTTCCTCGAAGTTGTCCCCAACCAAAAAAACCTGCAAGTCCATTCAACTTCTCCTGGCTAAAAGATGACGAGTTTATAGCTCTAGTCAAAGAGGTTTGGACACCCATTGATTCCTCCACAGGCACACGGGCGGCTATTCAAATGGCCACAAACTTGAAAAGGTTGAAGAAGGAGACAGGTCAATGGGCAAGAAGAAAAAGGAAAAGGGAAGACCAGGAGTTGGATGAGATAGAAAACGACCTTCGAGACCTGTATGAAGCAGAAGGAGGAAGGTACTCCAACCAGGAATCCAAAGACCAGTTGCTCAACCTTGAAAGGAGGAAGGTACTCCAACCAGGAATCCAAAGACCAGTTGCTCAACCTTGAAAGGAAGTGCAGTTTTTTGCTCCAAAAAAGAGAAGAGTGGCACTTAAAAAGTAGAGCTTTGTGGCTCATAAGTGGAGATGAGAACACAAAATTCTTTCAAGCTTATGCGAAAGGAAGAAGAATGACAAATACTATCTGGAGTCTGACTAATCCTCTGGGAAACAAAGCCTCCTCTTTCCAAGACATGGCACAATTGAGTACTCTCCACTTTAAAAATCTCTTTAAGGAAGAGGCTCACCCCCAGATTGAGGCCATCTTGGGAATAATCAGACCTTTCCCTAGAATTGCAAAAGAAGAAGATAACAGGGAATTAATGAAAGAAGTACAGGAGGAAGAATTAAATGAGATAATCTTCAGTTTCCAAAAGGATAAAAGCCCAGGCCCAGATTGTTGGTCTATGGACTTTTTTATGGGACTCTACTACTTAATTGGGAAGGATATTTTAAAAGTGGTGGAAGAGTCAAGACAAAATGGACATATTCATGACCCTTTCAATGCCACTTTTTTAGTGTTAATTCCGAAGGTTGATAACCCAAGTACTCTGGAAGACTTCAGACCAATCTCTCTTTGTAATAGTATTTACAAAATTATCTCAAAAATAATCTAAACGACTTAAGTCGGTGCTCTCCAAACGAATTTCTCAGGAACAGTTCGTGTTCCTAGAAGGCAGACAAATCCATGAAGCCATAGGAGTGGGACTCATGAAACACTTCATAGCATCAAAACCAAGAAACTGAAGGGGGCGGTAATAAAAATTGACCTCTCAAAGGCCTATGACGGAGTGAGTTGGGTTTATCTGAGGCTTATGTTAACTCACCTTGGGTTTGAAAACCCTTTCATAAATTGGGTGATGGGATGTTTAACCACTGCATCATTTGCAGTCCTTATCAATGGGGCGGCCTCCCCTTTCTTCTGAGCAGGGAGGGGGCTCAGACAAGGATGCCCCCTATCACCTCTCTTGTTCTTATTGGTAGGAGCGGGACTCAGACGAGCCATTCAAGAGGCAAAAAACAGAGGCTCTTTTCAAGAAACACATTTCAGGGGGTTTAAACATCACACATCTACTTTTCGTAGATGATGTGCTGAATTTTTGTAATGGACAGTATGGAGATGCAGTCAAGCTCACAAACATAGTGGACCAGTTTAGAAAAGCCACTGGGATGCAAATAAATGAGCAGAAATCCACAATTTCGACAGCGCAATGACAGAACAAGAAGTGGAACTCTATAAATCAACCTTTAACTATGAACAGAAGCCCTTTGACGAAGGGCTGAAGTTCTTGGGCTTCAAAGATTCCTCAACCAGTCCGACCCACATTGCTATCCACAGCCTTGATACTCTTTCGCATTTTCCTCAAAAGAAAAATTTACCCCCTCCAAGAGTGGTCCGAATTGAAGAAGTGGATAAAACAAAACCTTGGGATTTCTTTGATGGAGCAGCTATTTCAGCCAGTCAAAAGAGTGGAGGGGCCTTACTTATGCTCTCAGACACATTTCTTCACTTTAGAAATTGGTCTAGGGCCAGGGACAAATAATTTTGCAGAGCTAATGGCCATAGTTTTTAATCACTTTCTCAATAGAAAAAGGGGTTACTTCTATACCGATTTTTGGAGATTCTGAGCTGATAATAAATTGGTTGAACAAGATCCAGAAATGTCACAACACTAGACTATGTCCTTTTGTGGAAGAAGTTCTCAGTCTAATAGACTCCTTTGATTTATTTTTTCTCCATCATGTGTACAGGGAAAGAAACGAAAGGGCCGATCAACTCTCTAAGGAGAGTCTTCAGTTGGATTTCGGGCAATGGACAATAGAAGAATTCAGGAATGGCTCCCTTATAGGAGCTGAGTCCAGATCTTTTTTGATGAATTAGGAAAATATCCTCCTACAGTTCATGATTTATCTCTGGTAGAGGACAGTTTTGGATGTTTCTTTCCTCTTCTGCAAAGAAGGACAGAGTTGGATGTATTACTTTACAGAAGTAACAGCTCTCTGATCTGATCACATTGATGTTGGGTTCGATAGTTTGTATGCTTTTAGTGAGACATACAGGAACCAACAGCAATTTTTGTGCTTAACTATTTCATATGTAAATCAGACTTGACTTATCTTGGTATCATGTATAAAGACCAGGCAGCAAGTCCTTTTTTGACACAGGGGTTGTTTTATACCCCGGATATGATTAAAATATTTTATGATTTTTTTCAAAGGAAAAAAATCAATAGTCACTAATAAGTAACAAAGAACAATCCTAGATATCTTTTAGTTATATCTGCTTTCTTAAATCTTCGATGCAACACAACAATTGATCCCTTTACTGTTCGTCTCATGCAGTTGAAGCCTCCTAATACAGCATAGTTTCAACATCATGGTAAGCCCTAGTTTGAAGCATACTACAATTAAATGGCAGGTCCAATTCCTCCCATAGAAGACAATCATACGTTAATACTCCATTGAAAAGGGTCTTTAAAACCAACAAGGATAAAATTAAGGAATAGCCCAACTCATTTTAAGAACGGGTAGAAACAACACAGTGAAATAGGTTTGACTAGGGGGAAAAGGGATAGTATGGATTTAATGGAGACTTTTAAGTCTGTTTCCATGAACTTGGTAGTCAACAAATAATAATTACTTTACCATGAAAAACCTCAGACTTTAGAGGATAACATGCAACTTACATGGTTATATTCCACCAATGCATCTTCTTTCAGATTTGGCAACTCCAATCTTTCTGGAAAAAGATGAAACCCATTCTCTATTTCCATTCAAATTGCATGCTGAAATTTATTGAACGAGTGCTTTAATGATGTAATAAATATAACAGATATTTTGAGCTTCCTCTTGCTTCATAATTTTGGATCATGGCCAGAGTTAGCATTTTCGATTCCACCAAAGTCTGGTACCACCTCTGAAAATGATGGCGGTCGTTGGTAGATAACAGAAGCAGCACGTACCAAAATACTAGCAGTTAAACCCCAAATCAAGAATTTCTTGTTCTCAGTTTGAAAATCGAAGTAGTGTACAGTGTAATTGAAACCCATCCATTGCTTCTCTTCAGACCGGTAGTTCTCATCCTAAGAACCAACAGAGGCATAAAAATAATACAACACTTGAGGAAAATCTGAAAATTTAGCCTAGTTTAGCTTGAGCTTAATTTACAGGAAGCATCACCAACCATGAGTGTAATAAGTAAAGAATACACTTACCTTCAAGAACATTTCAAGTGGTGCATCAAAGATTGCATCTACTTCTCCTGGATTTATCACAGGCTTAAATGACTTCCTATCAGGTAATAATCCAACTACAGGTACTACTCTCAGAAGGTACTGCACACAGGAAATCAGATTAGACTCTACAGAATACAACGTGGAGAAATATGAGAAACACTAAAATTTTATCTCTGGTCAGATCAATCAGTTGCAAACCTTGGACAAAAAGGGTTCAAGAGTAGTCACAACTTTAACATGGGAGGGGTCCAAGCCAATCTCTTCCTTTGCTTCTCTCAAAGCAGTTTCAGCATCATCTTTATCTCTTTCTTCCATTTTACCTCCAGGTAATGCAACTTCCCCTGTAGCATGAGAAGTTTGAAGATCCACAATATCATTTACATATCTAACATGATTGATACAGATATAAAACTTAAATTTAGATTATATATCTAACATGATTGATACAAATATGAAACTTAAATTTAGATTCCGATATTTTAAAGCATGTAGGTATGGTAACATATGTCATATGGTTCCACCACATGTATAGAATAAAGGTAACATTTAAGCAATCCAGCTTTGCAGTTATTCTGGATTTAGATTTTATAATCTCGAGTGCAGTGGAAGTAGTTACATCATTAATATACTGCAAGAGCATAAAGGTGGGGAATTCATGTGTTCAGACCGGAGAAAATTCCAGGAGCTCCAACAGCACCAAAAAGGAAGAATTGGGTGTAACAAGAAAGCTAAAACAGGATTTTAACCAAGTCAAGAAAGCTTTATGAGAAATCTGTTTCAGAATAAGAACCAAAGGTTCAAAAGTTCGAGCAAGAAGGTAACTTGTGTTAAGAGAAGAAACTCCAACCATCAAAGATGAGCTCTCTTTCCACTTATTATTATATTGCTATTTTTAATGAATTTTCTCTCATATGCAGGTTTGATGGGTTACAGTCCAACCAGATAATTCAAGACAAGTTGGTTAAAAGAAACTAGAACAGGATCGCCGAAGGAAAAATACTAAGGTTCTCTGGGCTAAGGTATTCTTTGTGGCCATATTTTCTGGCACGAGTAATATAGATCTAAATTTTGAGGAAATTTTGGTTTCTAAATTTAGCGCAGGGTTGTACTTCATGGAATTTGGAACAGGTTTTGATAGTGCAGGCTTGTAAATGGCTTGTGGGAGTTTAGCAGTTAACCTCTAGAGGATGATATGACAACCATCTAGTGTGTGTATTGCATAATACTAAATAGCCTCTCAAAGTTTGGCAGTATGAAAAGTTACAGAGTATTAGCAATACTATAGGTAAATTTCAGTGACCTCCCCACTTAGAAAGGAGTAGAGCCACGTTTGCCCACATATGTGAGATAAAGCTTAAGACCTGGTTTTACCAAAAAACATCAAGCTAGACCTTTATTCAAATGTAGAGGCCACCATAAATATGGCCATTTATACAGGAGCTGTCCAAATAAAACACAAAAGGGTGGGAAAGGAGAAGAAATCATGGAAAACCACACTGACTTGACTTTCGGAAAGTAAAAAAGAATGCAAAAGTAGATGAAAACTTGAGTACTGACAAGCCCAATAATCCACGATAAAAATCTTCAGACTTTTCGAGGGGAAGAAGAAATTGTCCAAGTCAAGGAAGAAGAGGAGACCCAAAAAGAATAAGTAAACGAAGAGAGAGGAGATCCAAGAAGAATAAGTAAACTATGAGAGAGGAAGATCTTCTATACTGGATATCATATATGATAGTTGATCTTCTTGTCAAGGAATGAAATGGTTCTTTATTCAAAGCATGTGGGTTGTGTGCGTTTTAATAGAGGTCCACCACTCACATTAACCAACATACTTTGGCAGATTTATGTGCAGAAAACAATGAAAAACTACAAAAATGTAGTTTTGCAATATGTAGTACAACAGTACACAGTATCTAGCTTAAGTTCCCTCAAGCTTTGTCAAATGACTTCTCAAAGAAATAATAAAATCCACAAAGCAGTAAATCAAGTTCCATTTATCTTTTATCTAACTTCTAACATGTAATCACCTAAGTTGGAAAGGTGATAGAGGCCTATGGAAGTCAATTGCAACTTACAATTTTCTAAACATAGAAAGCCCTGCAAGGCTGCAATGCAGCTGGAAGATCGTGACATTAAGTTGCAGTGCAATTAGGGAGAGCAAGGCAAAGATTGTGGTGCAACTAGAAGATCACAATGTCAAGTTGGGATGCAGTCAAGAATCACAAGGCAAGGTTGTAGCAGACATTGAAGATTGCAAGAGCAGATTTAAGTACATGCAGGATCACAAGACAAGGCTACAGAACAAGTTAGACTCACAACCCATGAATTCAGAAGTCAAAATACCCCACAACCAAGAATTACAGGATGGACAAGATATCACTATGTAGAATTCCCAAGCTCATGGAGACCATGATATTTAGTTGCAAAAAGCATAACTTACTGTAACCTAGAGTTGCAGGGTTCAAAAATATTGCAAACTAACATTGCAAGGGCATGACCCACAATGGATCCTCATGAAACTGAAGCTTTACAATCATACCCAGCCGCAGAATATGAAAAGGAATCATAACTTAACTGTGGAATATGAAATTTAAGAATGTATTGCAGAAAGGAAGTGAACCAGACATGTTGTTTGACTTTCCAATTTCCATTACCATTGGGATTTCAGTCATTGACACAATTTACATATATATGTACGACTAGTAAAAATAAAAGGGGAGAGATAGACTTGCAGTATTTCGATTTTCTATCTCTATTATAATAAAAAGATTTGTCGATTTAGAGCAGTTCAAAATCCTTAAAGAAGATAGATAGATAGAGAGATAGTTTTTATTAAACTGTCCATGAGACTGAGTGGCCATATGGGGCAAAAACGTTTACATTCTGTAATACATTTTCAAAGAGCTTAAACCAAAATATTACAATAAACAAAGATAGTGGTGTAATGGTGGGAACTAAACCACAGTCTCAGTCTACTCATGATATGTAGAACTGGTGGATGGGTCTGAACATGAAGCCAATCCTAACCAGTGAGTGAGCAACTGGACAAAGTTGAAGTGACAAGGGCAAGAACTAGAAGAACGAGTGTAAACCAAACATGGAAGACAATGCAATGGACAACCAAGAAAGCCCATCTTCACCAAATAGGAGATTAGTGTATCTAGATTTTGGTTTGGAGGAGCTCCAAAACATATAAGTGAGCGAACATATTTTCCCAGCCAGATGTTAGCATTCATGTCTGTGCAACAACACTTTGAAAAAATTTCAAGTATTGATATCATGCCTATTAACACGCAAGCTTCTCTTGTTTCAGTTGCAGGTACAAGTTCTAGTTCTATTATTACCACAACACTTATTGCTAGATCTCTGTGTAATCCAACAAGGTCCATTTAAGCTTACCATAGCTATCAAATACGGCCATATAACCAGTTCCTGTATGGAAATACAGAGCCAATAAAGATACAGGCAAATTTTCTATGTAGTATAGATACGATATGGTCCAAAAAACACAAACCGTAGATCACCCTCTGAATCGTGATTTCCTGCATTCAAATTTCTCCTTTTTATACATCCTTGTACTCTCCCATAAGGTTTTTTTGTCGTGATTGTCTGCATGTAGCCCTTTGCCATAATGGTTTGCAACATAGACATTCATCAATGTTTTCGGGGAACAAAGCACCAACAGTTCTCTATAATACCTTCAATTACTTGTGGCCTCATTAGCTCTCAGTTCCTTTCGATTCATGTTTGACATCTAGCCTGTCAAATATTGATTCCATTATACTAGTCAAAAGTAGGAAATCCAGTCAGTTTTGCTGCTCAAGAAGATTAAACCTCCTTCAGTTCATTGCTTCCCTCTGGATTGGAATTTTGAAAGACAACGTTGATCACCTAAACTGTTTAGGCAGTAACTTTGTAGCATCAACTATGCAGTACATGTCGATGGATTTGGTGTGATGCCAAGTGAATCAATTCAAAGTAAAACTTCATACCTGTTGGATAAAATGTATGTATTCAACTGCAGTTTAAAGTTTTAAACTTCATAGTTATTATTTAGTATACAGGTTATGTGATATATAGCTCAGTTTATAAAGTTATAGTTATTAGTAAATATGAAGTTATAAACTAAAGTTTTGGTGTTGACTGTTGAAATTAGTGCTGCTGCAAGAGCCATTCTCCAGGAGGATGGCAGAAGACCCTAGCTGAGATCTAGGGCCCCCAATGCACTCCTGGGATTCTTGGTTTGGGATCAAGAAGTTTGAGCCATGGCAAACGACCCTAGTGTGGGCCCCCAGTGTATCACTGGGGTTCTTGGTCAAGGACCAAGCAGTGAGTCCCTAGATGTGTTCTAGGGCCCCTGGATGTGTTCTAGGGAATCCTTGCTCGATGCTTGGATTGATAGTTGGATGTGTTCCTTGGTGGTTGTTGATGTAAGTCCCTAGCTGTGTTCTAGGGCCCTTGGATGTGTTCCAGGGAATCCTTGCTTAAACGCTTGGGTTGATCCTTGGTCTTGTACCTTGGTGGATGAAAGACCCTAGATGTGTTTTAGGGGCCCCAGATGTGTTCTGGGGTACCCTAGTCTTGGACCAGGCAGTTCTTGGTTGTGTACCAAGATGTGATGATGTGTGATCTTCTTCCTCTCTCCCGGGATGGTCCATGAGACCTAGGAGCAGCCACGAAGATGGACATGACCACATCATGAATGTTTCCTCTTATGCAGTGATGATAAAAGTTTATAAGCTACCATGTGTCTTGTGTGGACATGTTTTACCATTGAAGAGGACCCCTTGACTTTGTCTTGAAGTTCCCCCTTGCTCGGTTTTGTTTCCCTTCTTGTTTGATGTAATGTTGGGGTTTTATAAGTCACTTTGACTTATTTGACTTTTAATTAATATTTATATTAATTAAAATGTCATTTATTAATTGATTTAATTTAAACCCTAACCCTCTCCTAAAACTATAAAAAGAAACCTATCCTCCCTCTTTCACACACTCATCTCATTTTGCTTGAGCTTGCTACGGCTACCTCAGTCCTTGGTGCAGCCTCCATTGCTTTCTTGTCCTGGCTGAGTTGGGGTACCGCAGACCTCTTCTTCTGCTGGGCAGACCCCTCCTAAGTGTGTCGCTTCCCATTTCCTTGCTGTTCCAGTATGTTGCTGCCCTCCTAAGGGTGTCGCTGCCCTTTTCCAGTGTGTCGCTGCCCCTTTCTCTGCTGCTTCTTAGTGCCACTGCTGTAGGTGCATGCTGCGGCACTCCTCTTGCCTCATTCTAGGTTGTTGTTGGGTGCCATAAGGCTGCCACTGCTTACTGGCAGTCCTCTCTTGATGCTGGCATCTTATAACCAGATTTGTGTAGCGCTTGACAAGCCCTAATTGGCTGTAGCATTTCAGTTTCAGTGTGTACAGTCCTGGTTGATTTGTTTTGATCTCTGTATCAGCCCTATCATTTGCTTGCTTCAGCCCTGTGTCCTCTTTGGCAAGACAGTCCACTCAGATCTTGGTGGAGGTCAAACCCTTGGGGTTTTGGCCCATGATCTTTTAACAGATTTTCTGAGCATACTATAAAGGACAGCATTCAACATCAACGTACATCTTTGTCTGCTCTAATAAAGGTAAAGTTCAGATCTATTTCTTCTATGATTTATCTATGTCCAGAAATGTTATTTTCAGTTTTTGATTAGTTTTAGATTAAGCTTGTTCTCTAGCATATTCAGTCTTATATGTTTCAGTGTATTATCTACTTCATATTTCTTGTTTTAAAAGGTGCTGATCTGTTTGTACTGTAGAGTTCATTGTGAAAAGATATCTCTGTTTTTTATTTTTCCCTAAAATCTAACATGGGATCAGAGTTTAGGGCGTGAAAAGAGCTCACTAGTGGCAGACTTTTGAGCCTGCATAGACGGTAGATCCTTGTCTTAGGGTTTGTTTTGCAGATCAGCAGTAAGACTTTTTCATCTTTAAACAAGCATGACTTCATCTTCAGTCAAAGCAGAAGATAGGCTTGAAGGGGCCTCCAACTTCAATGCTTGGAAGGCTAGGGTATTCAACATACTACAAGAAGGCAACTTGGATGAGCTGGTTACCAGGGTGATTGAAGAACCCACTACAAATGCAGGCAGGGCAGCATATAAAAAAAGACATGTCAAAGTTAAAAGAATCATTTTTTATTCAGTTAAGGACAGCATGATGCCTCTCATTGGTCATCTAAGGACAGCCAAAGAATGCTTTGACACCCTAGCAAATCTTTATGAAAAGAAGGCTCCAACTCAAAAGAAGATATTAAAGAAACAATATGTACATTAAAGATGGGAAAGGACGAAACCATCTTTGTTTTCTTTTCCAAGATTGCTCAAACCAGAGATCAGCTTACAGCAATTGGAGTTGTGGTGGATGATGATGACCTTGTACAAACTGCAGTTGATGGACTCCTTGACTCATAGGAAATCTTTCTCTCTTCGGTCAACGGAAGAGAAGTTCAACCTAACTTCGAGAGATTATGGCATGATTGCTTGGAAGAAGAGGGAAGACTCAAAAGAAGAGATGAGCCCTCAACAGTAAGAGACCATGCCCTTTCAGTTAAAGCCAAGAGATGGAAGAAGTTTCCTCAGCACAAAGGCAAAGGTAAGAAACCACAAGGTAAGCTATCTCATTTTCATTCTCATTTATCTAAAGTAAGATGCTTCAACTATAAAAGGCTAGGACATTATGTAAAAGATTGCAGGAACCCTCCCTCACAGCAGAGAAGGAAAGGTAGGCTCCATGCCTCAGTTGCAACTAAAGAATAAGAGCCTCAAAAGGAACCTCAAAGAAGAAGAACCAGGGCTGCCATCAAAGAACAAGAACAACACCGAGAATATTATCTCATCTCAGCCCTCTCTGGCACTTTAACCAAGTCAGAAGATGTTTGGTTAGTGGACAGCGGGGCCTCCAAACACATGACAGGCTCAAACAGAATCTTGTAAACTATCAGGGTAAGAAGTTAAATGTAAAGGTAGAACTAGGTGATGATGGCACCTATGACATCAAAGGGTTTGGATCAACATCATTTCATCTTCAAACAGGTAATGTATTTCATATCAATGAAATTCTTTATGTTCTGGATTAAAGAAAAATGTCATCTCAGTTGCAATGTTAGAAAGCAAAGGGTACTCAGTAGCTTTCTCCAAAGGGAAGGCTCTCATGTGGCCCTCAAATGGGAATTTGAGCTCTGCCATGACTATCGAAACTCGAGAGAGTGGACTTTACAAAATCACCAATCAAGTTGTTCAAGCATTAGCTCACGAGATGATAAACCCCTGCGAGTTATGGCTTGGACATCTCAACTACAACGCGCTCTCAGGTTTGCAAAAGATGGTAACAAGTATGCCAGTGTTTTCATTTGAGCATGATAGTGTTTGTAGAGGCTGTGCTCTCGATAAGAATACAAAGAAAGATTACCCTCACAGCAATAGAAAAACTAATGACATTTTAGATCTTATTCATTCTGATCTTTGTGGACCTATGACTACTCCATCTATGAATGGTTGTCTTTATTATATCATTTTTATTGATGATTGTTCTCGTAAAACTTGGATTTATTTTTTGAAGACTAAAGATCAATCTTTCAGCAGATTTCAAGATTTTAAGAATCTTGTTGAGAATCAGACAGGTAGACACATCCGTGTTTTCAGAACGGACAATGGAAAAGAATTTGACTCCTACAAGTACGATGAACTCTGTCGAGCTTCAGGGATTAAGAGGGAGTTGATTATGCTTTATAATCCCCAGCAGAATGGGGTTGCAGAAAGAAAGAACAGAACGATCTGTAAAGCAGCCAGAGCCATAATGTATGATCAGAATCTACCTTTATCTCTTTGGGCCAAAGCTGCAAGCACTGCAGTCTACATTCAGAACAGGTATCCTTATAAATCCCTTGAAGAGAAAACTCCAGAAGAAGTCTTCACCGGTAAGAAGCCTTCAGTTGATCATTTGAGAATCTTTGGCAATCTAGTCTACATTCATATTCCAAAAGAAAAGAGGACTAAGTTAGAACCCTCCGGAAAGAAAGGAACTTTTGTGGGATACAGTAAAACCTCAAAGGCATACAAATTTATGTACCAGGACAAAAGTTCATTGAGGTCAGCAGAGACGTGACCTTTCATGAAGAAGCAGCCTTTCATCATTCTAGAGAACTTCCATGCGATACAAAGGAGCAGGAAACTCCATCTCCGGAACCTTCAAATACACCTCTTCCAGATGAGCAGAGGTAGGAGACCATAGAGCCTTCAGTGGATCCCTCAAGGGATTCTATCGAGTTTCCCTTAGAGAAACCTCCTATTAAAAGGAAGCCAACTTGGTGCCGGGAAATTCTAAAGGAAGCAGAAAAGCATGCAGCACCTAAAGGCACCTTCAGAGAAAGCAAGAAACCAAATAAGTACTCCAGCCTGATAGCTCAATTGAATCTTGTAATTGACTCAGAACCTTCCACCTTTGAAGAAGCCTCCAAACATAAAGTGTTTAAGGATGCCATGATAGAAGAGTACGATTCAATATTAAAGAATGATGTATGGGAAGTGATCTCAAGACCTCTTGGAAAATCTGTGGTAACCTCTAAATGGCTTTACAAAATAAAACATGCAGCAGATGGCGGTGTTGAAAAATTCAAGGCTAGATTTGTGGCTCGTGGTTTCTCTCAAAAAGAAGGAATTGACTATGACGAGATCTTTGCTCCTGTTCCCAAGTATACTTCCATCAGAATCATTATCCCTCTTGCTTCAATTTTTAATTGGAAACTTCACCAGATGGATGTTAAGGTTGTCTTTCTTAACGGTGAAGTTGAGAAAGAGGTTTCTATCGAGCAGCCTTAGGGTTTCGTGATCCATGGGAAAGAATCCCATGTCTGCAAACTCAAGAAAGCCTTGTATGGATTAAAACAAGCTCCGAGAGCTTGGTATGGAAAAATTGATAGTTTTCTACAGAGTCTTGGATTCTCCAAGAGCATAGCAGATCCTAATCTTTAAATAAAGATTGTGCAAAATCATCCTGTTATCTTGGTTTTGTATGTGGATGATTTGTTCCTTATCGGAGAGGAACCTCTTATAGCTCAGACTAAGAGGGAGTTATCAGCAGAATTTGAAATGAAAGACTTGGGTCTCATGCACTACTTTCTTGGCTTAGAGGTGTGGGAGAAACCAGGTGAGAGCTTTCTCTCACAAAGCAAAAATGCAGTTGGTGTGCTCCGCAGATTTGGCATGTTGGACTGTAAGTCCACGTCCACACCCATGATTTCTAACCTGAAGAAGTTACAAGATCAAGCTACAGGTTCAGATCAGGAAGACCCCACCGTATATCGTCAAATCATTCGGTCCTTGATGTATCTTGTACATACCAAACCGGACATTTGTTATGCGGTGAATGTCGTTAGCCGGTTCATGTGTGAACAGAAGCATATTCATATGGTTGTTGTTAAACATATTCTCAGATATGCTCAGGGAACTATAGCCTATGGGCTTAGATACACTTCCAGTGGAGGTATAATGCTTCATGGATATACAGATTCAGATTGGATGGGCAGTACAATGGACCGGAAGAGTCTTCCGGATATTGTTTCAGTTTGGATTCAGCTATGATCTCCTAGTCCAACAGGAAACAGGGCTCCATAGCCCAGAGCACTGTAGAAGCAGAATACATTGTTACAAGTGTTGCTAGTAGAGAAGCAGTGTGGCTCAGAAAACTACTCTTGGACTTGTTCAGTGCTGAGTTGGAACCCACAATAATCCACTGTGATAACCAAAGTTGTATAAAGCTCTCCGAGAATCCAGTGTTTCATGACAGATCGAAACACACTGAAATGAGATATCACTATGTACAGGACATGGTGCAGAAGAACATTCTCAGTATACAGTATGTTCCGACGACAGAACAAACCGCAGATATTTTGACCAAGCCTTTGTTCTTGAAAAAGTTTGTGTTCTTTCGAGACAAGCTTGGTGTTTCTGAGAATGCCTCTCTTGCTAAGAGGGAGTGTTGAAATTAGTGCAACTGCAAGAGCCATTCTCTGAGAGGATGGCATAAGACCCTAGCTGAGATCTAGGGCCCCGGGTGCACTCCTGGGGTTCTTGGTTTGGGACCAAGAAGTTTGAGCCATGGAAAAAGACCCTAGTCTGGGCCCCCAATGTATTACTGGGGTTCTTGGTCAAGGACCAAACAATAAGTCCCTAGATGTGTTCTAGGGCCCCTAGATGTGTTCCAGGGAATCCTTGCTCAATGCTTGGATTGATCCTTGGATGTGTTCCTTGGTGGTTGTTGATGTAAGTCCCTAGCTGTGTTCTAGGGCCCCTGGATGTGTTTCAGGGAATCCTTGCGTAAACACTTGGGTTGATCCTTGGTCTTGTATCTTGGTGGATGAAAGACCCTAGATGTGTTCTAGGGCCCCCAGATGTGTTCTGGGGTACCCTGGTCTTGGACCAGGTAGTTCTTGGTTGTGTACCAAGACGTGATGATGTGTGATCTTCTTCCTCTCTCCCGAGATGGTCCATGAGACCTAGGAGCAGCCATGAAGATGGACTTGACCACATCATGAATGTTTCCTCTTATGCAGTGATGATAAAAGTTTATACGCTACCATGTGTCTTGTGTGGACGTGTTTTACATTGAAGAGGACCCCTTGACTTTGTCTTGAAGTTCCCCCTTGCTCGGTTTTGTTTCCCTTCTTGTTTGATGTAATGTTGGGGTTTTATAAGTCACTTCAACTTATTTGACTTTTAATTAATATTTATATTAATTAAAATGTCATTTATTAATAGATTTAATTTAAACCCTAACCCTCTCCTAAAACTATAAAAAGAAACCTATCCTCCCTCTTTCACAGACTCATCTCATTTTGCTTGAGCTTGTTGCGGCTACCTCAGTCCTTGGTGCGGCCTCCATTGCTTTCTTTTGTTGGCTGGGAACTTTTGTTTTAGTGTGATTTGCTGAGTTGGGGTACCGCAAACCTCTTCTTCTGCTGGGCAGAACCCTCCTAAGTGTGTCGTTGCCCATTTCCTTGCTGTTCCAGTATGTCGCTGCCCTCCTAAGGGTGCTCCTGCCCTTTTCCAGTGTGTCGCTGCCCTCCTAAGGGTGCCGTTGTTGTAGGTGCATGTTGCGGCACTCCTCTTGCCTCATTCTAGGTTGTTTTTGGGTGCCATAAGGCTGCCACTGCTTACTAGCAGTCCTCTCTTGTTGCTAGCATCTTATAACCAGATTTGTGTAGGGCTTGGCAAGCCCTAATTGGCTGTAGCATTTCAATTTCAGTGTGGACAGTCCTGGTTGATTTGTTTTGATCTTTGTATCAGCCCTATCATTTGCTTCCTATGTCCTCTTTGGCAAGACAGTCCACTCAAATCTTGGTGGAGGTCAAACCCTTGGGATTTTGGTCCATGATCTTTAAACA
>ML782301.1:182931-237327 GCA_009831015.1 Picea engelmannii
CCTATTACAATTGTCTGTTGACCAATCCGCAAAAGGGGATTTGGTCCTAATACAATTACCGACATGATTAATCCACAATGGGGATTAATCTTATAAATAATATATCAATAATAATAAGAATACTCTTTGCAGTTACATTATTTTAACACATCAAGGTACATCTTTGTCTGCTCTAATAAAGGTAAAGTTCAGATCTATTTCTTCTATGATTTATCTATGTCCAGAAATGTTATTTTCAGTTTTTGATTAGTTTTATATTAAGCCTATTCTCTAGCATATTCAGTCTTATATGTTTCAGTGTATTATCTACTTTAGATTTCTTGTTTTAAAAGGTGCTGATCTGTTTGTACTGTAGAGTTCATTGTGAAAAGATATCTCTGTTTTTTATTTTTCCCTAAAATCTAACATTGACCAAGAGTTATTATAGTTTATTTATATTATATAAATAAACTATAAATAATGCATCATAGGCATATATAATAATACACATAAATTTATTTATATCATTATATATTTAAATCAAAAATATTATATGATATAGTATTTACTTCACATTATCAAATTTTGAAAAAAATGCATGTTTTTCGTATTTGCGAGATGTATACTCCCATATCGGAGCCCTGCTGTGTTTTTTTATATATGCATTTTTTTCGTACCGTACTGTATCCATATTTATATATGGTAACCATGATTTTAAGTGGAAAAATATAACCCTTTGATGGACACATGGATTCCAAGAAGCTTGACAATTGACCTCAATAATTGGCGGTGTAGTTTGAATGCAATGGGTTCACAAATTCAAAAGAAAATCCACTGACCCATTTGATGGTGTCAAGCTATGTCTTGTTGTGGTGGGAATGATTTTGTTATAGACAGGCAACAAAGGAGACTTCCTATCACCAACTTGGAAGAGTTCAAGTAGCCAATAAATCTATAGCCAAGAAGAGTTGATTCAGTGTGACATGTAACAGAGAGGAGCCAACTCAAGCAACAGAAAAACAAAGACTCCACAGTCAGAAAGATAACCTGTACCTAGCGAATTAAAAACAGTAAGTTTGAACTGGTTTTGGAAAAGTGTTTTCTGAGTTAATTATTTCTCACAATTGAAACTGAAATTTCCTAAGTGGAAGTGTGTTAACCCCTAGATTTTCACCCTTGAAAATCTTGTGGGTTAACAGCCAGCATGCACTATTTTGGCTGGCATTTTGAGATTCTCCCATAGTTTAGCACTTGTGTTGAGCAACAGGTTGGTTCCCATCAGAGGCAGGTATATGATCGGTACAAGGTTATAGTTAGCTTGTGTTCCTTTGCATTTTGAGAGAGATGTCTACATACGGCAGGTGTTGCTACTTTTTAGGAGCCACGGTTTGAGTGGGTCTCTTGACAGTTTGAAGCAGTTTTGAAAATACAGGGATGATCCTTGCATGATTCTAGGCCCGATAGCACTATTCCGGGCGACATGCAGTAGATTTCTATTTTTAGCAATATGAGCTCTAGGCCCTGGATCCAGATTCTGAATGCATATTATTGATCCTTGAGACATTCTGGGTCTTTTGGACCTCTTCCAGGATGATTTGGGACAATTTTCTATTTTTAGCAGGTTGAGCACCAGGGCTCACATGTTAATTCTGATTGCAGATTCGGATTCGGTTTGAAAAATCAAATCCAACAAGTATAATATCATGGACATACGAGGACTTTCTATTTTTAGCAGTAGACACATGATGGTGGTCTCCTAGTCATTCCAAGCATTTGTGGAGAGTTTGAGTAAGTTTCAACAAGTTTCAAATTTTTGGGACCGGATGGCTATTTTTTAAAATTTCTATTTTTAATAGTCATCGTCATCTCCAGCATTGACAAGTGGCAAGCTCAGATTTCGACATGCGACAAAATACTAGGACAATGTGGCATCTACACGGCATCATGGACCAAAACCGTATTTTCCTGGGATTATGCATTAAATGAAAATTAATTAAGCTAAAGAGGTGGCGCATGGGTGAGGTGGCATTTTCTGGAGAAAGTTTAGCCACTCAAGACTAATTTTTCTCACTCTATTCTTCTCACTTTCCATGCAATCAGTTTCTAAAAATTCTCCCTAAATTGCTTTTAAACACAAAATTCCTTTAAACTCTCAACTCCCTCATCCCTTGGCCAAATTTACCACGCTAACATGCGTTGGAAAGCTAAAATTATCCTCCATGCATCTTAGCCATTATTCACTCACACTTATTCCCTCATGCGCATTAATTCCTAAATTTCTCACTCCCACGTATTCCCTCATGCACATTAACTCCTATTTTCTTCACACCTCTCTTATATATTGGATGGTCTTCATTGGTTATTGGTCAGTGCATTGCAGCAGCAGCAGCATAGTGTTTCATTCTCATTCTTCTCTCTCTCTCTTAGTCTAGTGACTCTTCTTTGAACAAAGTGATCATTGTACTGGTTGTGGACTTGCCAATTTTGGCGCAACCAACCCTCTTGCAAGCCTATCAATAAAGAAATTGAGTGTTTGTGTTCTAACCTTGTTTCTTGTCGGTGTTTTGTGAATTTTGCAATCTGATTTGTCATTCTCCTTAACTATTCCATGTGACTTTATTGATATTTTCAGTAGTTTTCTATTCTATATTCATTGTGCCAACCCTGCAAGATCCCTCCAAGTGAAAAAATATATTTTTCCCATCGTTTTGGACAGTTTTAACACACTGTCCAAAACGAACAGTTCGCTGTTTTTTGGGTTTACACGCAGAAAATCAGTCTTAAAAGACAGTAGCAAGGTACCCCGGGTGCCTAGGAACTCCCCCCTAAGGCTAGGAAGCACTAGCCCAAACGGAGAGAGGTCTAGCCCATGACAATTTAGAGCTTTTCTCCTTGAAATAGCCAAGTTTTCATTGCTGTTTTCATCAGCTCAATTTGGAGGGTGGAAATTTGTGCTAACAAAGCGTAGTGTTGAAGTGTGCAATGTTGGAGTGAGATTCTTCTGAAAATTTGGCAAACGGATTTTCTTTTACACGGTAGGTTTGTAATCAATACATAATTGATTGTTGTGTAAAGCAAATCTACATTAAAGAGCATGTTGTCTTGGGGTTTCAGACCCAGGGTTCAAAAGACATTTAGCAACAAATACCCCATCAGCGTTTATTCAAAAATTGAATAAGGTCTCACCTAAGATGTTCATGAGAATCACAAAGACTGAACAATTGCACATTGCATGAAGGAATAAGGCAAAGAGAAAACACATAGTCCGGGACTATACATTAGATCCTACTCACTCACATCACCATCCATATATGTAAATACATTCTAACATATACAACAAGCATTCATCCATAACAGATCTCATGACAAGAAGTACCGATTTGGATCTCATTCTTTCATTAATTAGCCACAGATAAACATTCAGATATACAATGGATTGTAGCCTTCCCAAAGACTCATTCAGACTAGAACCAAAGACTCAAACTCAGATCTAAATCTAGCCTCTCTCTCATATTGCAATACATCAAAAAGACTGCATCGTTAACAATAATTGCCAACTCTAGAACAACAACAACTACTAACTGGTTTGCGTGCATTCCTTTTATCTTTCCATAATCATGATTGTTATCCCCTATCCTAGGGATAACTAAGGAGATCATGTCTCGAGGCCCACAGGTCCTAGACATTGAGTGCCGAGAGCCAGACGACTTGAGCATGGCCCTGGAGGGCCAATCTTTTCTTCGGTGCAGCCCATCTATCAGCAACAGCAGCATCCATCCCACCAGCCTGGTCCTGAAGTAGTAGTAAGTCTTGCTCCATGAGGTAATGAGTCCAAGTATCATGGTATGTGTCACTCTGATTTTTGAAGCACTTGAATATGTTGCACTAAATTCTCCTTCATTTCATAACATTTGCTTGGAAATTATGCTCTTTAACTTGTTCATAGCTGGGAGGGTGACATAATTCCCTAGTAAGTTGATTTCCCCTATAGGATGAGCTGCCACTGGGTGGGTCTATGAAAGGTCATCGTCCATCCCCTCCATACTTACCATTTTCCATCGTTATTCCTCTCATCTCCCCCCACCTTGGTTCGGGCATTGAGTTTGCCACGCTAGGAAGGGTTGTACCTTGCCTTGTGGGAAGAAGGGGCTAAAGGCCCAGAGGGTAAAAGTAGCTGGCAAGAGTTAAAATCCAAAATAAAACCTTTGAGATGCTTTGCCCAGGGATTCTCGAGAAAGCAATAAAAGGCTTCTCAGTAAGAAAAGGGGACTCGTAAGATAAAACAAAACTCAAGGTACTAGTTGGTGGATGGGAGGTCTCATCATGAGCCGGCCTATTAGGTCCATGAGCATGTAGCAGTATGACACTACCATCTATTTGGTCACCAAAGCAGGGTAGTGGCTCTTGGTGGCATAGCCAAGGGAAAGGGGGTCTCATCACGAGCCAACCTTCTCATTTCCGTGAAATGCTTGTGTGGATAACGTTGTCACCTCTGGTCACCACGCCAGGACAGTGTCCCCCGACTTTTCCCTTGAAAAGAAAAAAGACCAAAAGCAATAAGACTAAGAATAAAAGGCATTGAATGGGCTAGGAAACAATGGCATCCATGATAAGGTGCAGCTCGCCCTCTATAGAGGCACCCACAGGCAAGACCTACATTTCCCTGTTATCACTGCACCCTCTGCCCAAACACTTTCCCTACACCATTTCACACACTTACATGACCTAGATTAGCTCTCACCTGGGAAACACCCCAAACTTAAGGAGGATTAGCCCAATAGGACATCCTGAGACCCTCTCCAAACCTGACTTGTTAAATTGCATAACGTCTTTGAGCATTTGTCTGGGTAAAGGGGGGTTTGATGCACATGTTTGGGTAATTTGATTATTAGATGTGATTGACATTGCTATGATACCTGTGACTTATGAGCCCCTGGAGGGCATACTTTTTGTTGCTCCAGGACTTTGCCCGGTGGACAAATACATATGAGGAAATGATTAGGTCAGACCTCCATAGGGCTGAGAGCCCAACAGATGGATGTTGTGACCCCGCCAGGGGGAAAGAGAGACCAGAGGCTTGCACCAGGAAGAGAGAAGGACGTTGCACCAAGGACACTCCAACAAACCTAAACCCAGGGGGGTTTTGCCTTTCCACCTGGACGTTGACCCTTGAGAGCACATGACGTCATCATTTTGACCTTGACGTCATCCAGAGTTAGGGTTTGCATTTATGATGGGCAGTTGTGTGCTAATTGGCACATGTGGCAGCATTCAGGGCCTTTGGTGTTGAAATTTGGTAGCTTGGAGGTACTTCTGCATTGGCAGCGCTCAGCATGCGGAAGTGATAAAGCAAATTTTCTCCTAGTGACTTTATAAAGTGATTTTATAAAATTGAGTCTTTTAATTTTGAAATGTAAAAGTGACTTTATGATGTTATGGGTCATTTTATTAACTTAAGTGACCTCAACGAATGATTAAATCATGACCGTTGATCTCAAGGGTAAGTGAAGAGTCACTTGAGGGAGATCAAGGGTTAGAGGAGTTACAATTCGAAATTGCTTAAAGGCAGCTCATTAGGAGGAGGAGGGCGCACTTTTGAAGAGAGCTTGAGGGAAGGTGAAGGTACACGCATCCCAAGGAAGTTTCTTTGCTTGGAGGGAAAGAGTTTCAGTAGCCAGAAGTTGGCATGCATCCCTAGGAGGATTGGCATGCACTTCTAGACAGTTTCAGCATTAAAGAGGAGGTCGTACAGCAAGGTACGGATCTGTACCTTTTTCTGGGCACAAAAACCAAGGCATATTTCTGATATTGGTGGCTGTACAGATTGTACAGGAAATCAATTTTTTATTTCAGACTGTGTTGCTATGGAAATAATTGTTTTTTTGCTCAGATAAGGTGAATGTACAGATTATATAATGTTGATTATAAGTTGTTGTTGTACTCACAAATTTTCCTAAAGTTGAATAAAGAAACTTTCTCCTCAATTCTGTCATATTTTCTGAGAAATTCTTCTTGGGGTTTTGCCCAGATTTTTGGTGCTAAAAGTGTGATTTTGTTCACTGTTCATGAGTATTCCGCTGCTATTATATTTCAGATTGCTTAGTTGTTTGTATTTCAGCCCATAGGCCAATATTTGCATGTTGTTATATTGCTAAAGATTGGTGTACAACTAGAGAAGGCTGAAATCTGTTATTAACTAAGTATGGGACTGATATATACATATTTTAACATGGTATCAGAGCAGGTGCTCTGAAGTTCAGTGGGCAGAATTTTGGCACTTGGAACAGCATGAGATTTGCTGGTACATTTGCTTGAAGAAAACAGAAAAAGGTTCTTTGTCAGGTGGACAAAGATGACATCCAGCATCAGGTTTGAAGATAGATTGGAGGGGGTCTCCAACTACCTATAGTGGAAGGTTAGAATCAGCAGTGTTCTCAAGGAGAACAAATTGTGGTCGTTTGCGAACATCGTTGTACCTATACCTACAGATCCCACAGCTCTTGATGTTCATGAGGTGAATGAAGCTAAGACTCAGAGAATCATCTTGGACAGGGTCAAAGACCACCTTATTCCACACTTGGCTGAGAAGAAGACAGCCAATGGAATGTGGGTTGCAATGAAAGGCTTGTATGAGGCTAAGAACGAGAACCTGAAAACGGCTCTCCAGGACAAGCTCCATGGAGCTAGGATGGTCAAAGGAGAGAGTGTGGCCACCTACCTCACTCGGGTTGCATAGGTGAAGGACGAGTTGGCAGTTGTTGGAGAAGTCATTCCTGACTCAGAGTTGGTGCGGATAGCCCTCAAAGGCTTCACCAAGGAGTGGGAGGTTTTCGTCAAGTGTGTGGTGGGGAGAGAGAAGCTCCCTGATTGGAGCAGATTGTGGGATGATTTTACGCAAGAGGAGATCCGAGAGGGGTCTCAGGAAAAGGTATTGGATGGTGCAGACGACAAGAACGTTGCTCTTGTGGCAAAGGGCAATGAGAAGAAGGACATGAGCAAAGTGAAATGCTTTGCATGTCACAAGACTGGCCACTATGCTAGTCAATGTCCGAACAAGAAGAAGAAGAAACCGGAACCAGAGGTGGCAGCATCAGCTCAGGTTGCAAATTTTGCTGAGAAATTTGAGGAGTTCTCTCTCATGGTTGGTCCCGTGGGCAGTGGATACCTAGTGTTCGAGGACATTGAGTTGTGGTTTGTGGACAGTGGTGCCTCTCGGCACATGACCGGGTTGAGGTCAATTTCCCTTGATCTTACAAAGATAGACTCAGACTGTAGAGTGAATTGTGGAGCCGGCCCACAACTTGCAGTAAAGGGGGTTGGAAGGGTGAGATTCCAACTAGAGTCAGGAGGTCTTCTGGAGGTTGGCGAGGTGTTATATATTCCAGAGTTGACGGTTAATTTGCTCTCAGTGTTAGCTTTGGATGAGAATGGATTTGGAGTTGTTTTCCACGGTGGACATGTGCTTTTATATCCTGTGGGAGCAATTGTTGACACAATAGTGATGCTTGGTGTCAAGTATGAGGGCTTGTACAGGTTGTTGGGTAGACCTATGTTGGGGTCCAATGGATTTTTGGACTCAGATTTTGTGTCGGAGAGTTGGCAGGTAACACGGGAGAAAGAGTTGATACATGGAACTCAGTCTTCTTCTGGGACTCTCAAGGGACTCAGCAAGCATGAGTCGACACAGTTGGATGCTCAGGAGAGTGTGCAGTCTCCTAGGAGCATGTCTTTAGTTCGTGGTACAGCAGAGGTAGCAGCAGAAGCTTCCAGTACAGTGGGAGTAGTGGCTTCATATTCAGAGGGAGCAGAGACTTCTAGTACAGAAGGAGCAGCTAATGAGATAGAGACAGATTCTGGTGGTGATACCAGAAGTACCTCTCTCGCTAAGAGGGAGTGTTGAGATTTGATAGCTTGGAGGTACTTCTGCATTGGCAGCGCTCAGCATGCGAAAGTGACCAAGCAAATTTTCTCCTAGTGACTTTATAAAGTTGAGTCTTTTAATTTCGAAATGTAAAAGTGACTTTATGATGTTATGGGTCACTTTCTTAACTTAAGTGACCTCAACGAATGATTAAATCGTGACCGTTGATCTCAAGGGTAAGTGAAGAGTCACTTGAGGGAGATCAAGGGTTAGAGGAGTTACAATTTGAAATTGCTTAAAGGCAGCTCATTAGGAGAAGGAGGGCGCACTTTTGAGGAGAGCTTGAGGGAAGGTGAAGGGGCACGCATCCCAAGGAAGTTTCTTTGCTTGGAGGGAAAGAGTTTCAGCAGCCAAAAGTTGGCATGCATCCCTAGGAGGATTGGCACGCACTTCTAGACAGTTTCAGCATTAAAGAGGAGGTTGTACAGCAAGGTACGAATTTGTACCTTTTTCTGGGCACAAAAATCGAGGCATATTTCTGATATTGGTGGTAGTACAGATTGTACAGGAAATCAATTTTTTATTTCACAATGTGTTGCTATGGAAATAATTGTTATTTTGCTCAAATAAGGTGAAAGTACAGATTATTTAATGTTGATTATAAGCTGTTGTTGTACTTAGAATTTTTCCTAAAGTTGAATAAAGAAACTTTCTCCTCAATTTTGTCATATTTTCTAAGAAATTCTTCTTGGGGTTTTGCCTAGATTTTTGGTGCTAAAAATGTGATTTTGTTCACTGTTCATGAGTATTCCGCTACTGTTATATTTCAGATTGCTTAGTTGTTTGTATTTCAGCCCATAGGCCAATATTTGCATGTTGCTATATTGCTAAAGATCGGTGTACAACTAGAGAAGGCTGAAATCTGTTATTAACTAAGTATGGGATTGATATATACATATTTTAACATTTGGAGACCAAACGTTCTGCACTTGAGGCCTAGCGTTCCACCTTAGGGGTCTAACATCACCCTAGAAGGGCATGACGTCACCCTTGAAGATGAAATTAGGATTTAATTAATGATATTTATGTAAAACTAGATTTTAATGTAATTTGGCCATGTCAACCTTTTTATGACCTGACTGTAATTAAAGGTCATTGATATTGTATAAATAGGAGAGAAAAACTCTCATTTTTATCATTGTCACTCATCACACAAGTGTGTGGTCAGAAATTCGGCCCTCTTTAAGGGTATCTGGCTGAAACTAAGTGGTGCGCAACTTTTGGAGAGGCATTTTTGGTGTATCTTGGTTATTTTCATGGTGGAAAATCTTCAATTAGGGTTTGAGCTTGATTATTCTTGGTGAATTAAGTAGAAAATCTGCATTTCTTTACTATAAATGAATGCTTATGGTGAATTTACTTGTTTCATATTAAAGATTATGAAATTGTTTGCTTGAAACCCTAGGAGAAAAGCATAAGTTATTATCTTTTTCCCTATGATTCTCCATTTGTTTAAATTTTTCAAAGACCACCTTGCTAGAAGTAGATACTAGAGCCCTACCATTGTAGCACTCTAGTAACCCTACCTACATTGCCTATTGCATATTTTATTTCAAATTGTCTAAGGAAAAGAAAAATCGGTAGGGCCTAAGTTTCCTTACTTTCTAGCAATTATCTCTAGGACTTGGATGTTTGAGGCCTTGGGTTACCAACACCTCTCTCATCTTCTCCATCTCCTTTTGACCAAGTATTATCATTGCTATTTCCCTCTAAGAGTTGTTGCTGCTATCATTAACTCCATTACCATAGAAGGCACTAGTCTATCCACTACTAGTGATTGATTGATCAAACTACTTTCAAACTATCTTCTTTGGAACATTCACTAACTCCTACTGGCCTTAGATTAGCCTAGTTCACTAACCAACTTGTTGTTGTTGCAAAAGATTGCTACAGCCATCTAACAGCAACAAATTAACCTTAAAAGTGACATGTTATGCTAGCTAGACATTGCTAAATCTGCTTGTGACTATCTACTATCAACTTGCCCTATTAAAGCTACTATTTCTAGTCTTTTCTCAAGCATTTTGAAGCATAATTATTGTGGTTGTTACAAATTTATCATTGTTGTTGTAAACTGTTATACTACTGCAATTTTATATCATCTAGTCTATTTTTTAAGGGTTCGTTGTCTTATGAAGCATTAATATCATTTTTGGTAACTTGGAAAGTGCCCTTTTTCTATTTTGTTGTCTTGTTCTGGGCAGGTACACAATATTATTCATTTGCTTCATCTCTATAAGACATAAAAGAACCCTTTGAAATTGAGTGACCTGTGAGAGGGGGGAGAACTTTCTTGTACTTTGAACTTAGCCTTCTCAAAACCCTAGGTCACTGGGGACGTCTCCCCTGGGGTACATTAACATACTCCTAAAAAGAAAGGGGTTTCTTATTAAGGTGACAGTGATAGGTCACCCCCTGTTACGCCAATCTTGCATCTACTTGCTTTGGGCTTTAGGCCAGTACAGATTGTGTGATAACAATGACAATGATAGCAACTCTGCCAGCTCACTAACAACATCAAAAACGACCAATTAGTCAGTTACAAAACGGTTACTAATCATTACAATTGATCTATGGCGACTAGATATGCATGCATGATTCTTTACAAGTCCTTGCGCGGGACCCAAGTTGGTGCACGCATTGCAAAATGGTTGGCGCAGGTGCAATAGAGACTAGTTGGCGCGCGTTGAATATTGGCACTAACGCAGTACAAAACTTGTGGTGCACTTAGACCAAAATACAAAAAACAAAATTTGTGGCACTAGCACCCATGGTCTTGCCAGAAATATGGTGCCAACATGCCCCCAACACTATTAGTTGGCTCATCCGAGCCAATGAACCTCATTGTGGTGCGACGAAGGTGACACCTTGGGCATGAGTTGGGCAATGAAGTCCTAGAACTCCGAGTCGAATTGATCAAATGACTCCAGCAATTCCTTTATATCTCGACAAAATTTGTCGACCTCTACCGGTGTGGTGGACCCAAGGGTAGGCTTGATCTACGCGCCCAACTCGAACATTGGGGCTAACTTTGCATGTACATCCGCGAGCATGTAGTAGTGTTGCTCAGCTTGTTCTTGCGCTTCCAACACGATGGAGGAGAGCATCTGTTGCTCAATCCAAGCAGATGCGATTTGTTAATGGAGGTCGGATATTTCTGTCATGGCCTTCTTGTGCATTGCAGGTTGGAGGGAAACAAGCGATTGCTTCTCATTGATCTACGCCTCCCATGGACATATACAGTCCTTAATGATGCTTATTTCAAGGGCGTTCTGCAGGTGAGTCCAAAGCCGAAAGTTGAAGTCGACACCCCCGAGAATCCTTCCACACGAGCTTTTCCTAGCTAAAACAACCTGTCGGTGGAAGCAATCTTGTTCTGCAATTCCACCTAATTCGATGGTGGGGTGCTCTTTAGTTTCTCTTGGAGCTCTGCATTCTGGGCTTGCAGTTGTTGGACAACCCCCTGCACCTTGATCAGTTTGATTGGCACAAAGAGGTCAAAAGCTTCACTAGACGAACTGGGAATTCACACGTAAACCTCATCCACGACATCAAGTAACAAGGTGTGTGCATCCACCTCCACCGCATGTCGTTCTAGGACTTCATTGTGTGCTACTATCTCTTACGCATGTCTCTGTTGCAGCTCCGAATATGACTAGTTCAACGCGCGGTGCATGTCTCCCAACTCATTCATTATTTCAGCCATAAACACTTGCAGGTCTCGTGAAGGTACCTACGCCAAATCCATCTCAGCATAAGGCAAGGACTCAAGTGCCAAACTAGTTGATGCATCGAAAGTTGTCATGGCTAATGGATTTAGCTGCAGAACTGTTAAGTACCTGAATAGATCTGAAGATAAATCTCATAACAAACCCACATTATCAACAATAATAAACCAAACCATTCACCAAAATATTGAACACAAGAAATAGTCAAAACCCTTGAGGTAGGGTAACACCATATATTATTCCTTAAGGAAAGAATGCACTCCTCAAACAATGCTTGATACAGTCACAATATTCTTCACTATATCTCATTACATTGCTGACACTTCTTTATATAGCTCTATCTATCTCCTGGGAACCTTCTCACATTTATTACATTTAACTACCATAGTGGGCATTTATTAATATAGTGGACCTAGTCCACCTTAGATTGAATGAGCACATTCTCATATATTAAATGACTTCCACTAATAATACATAACCACATTCCCATTGGGTACCTCCCTAGGTTACCCCATATTACCTCCCTAGATATACTACATTCCATCCCCCTTCACATGTTTCGTCCTCGAAACACGAGAAGAAACCATACAATATGATCGGCTAAGCAATGTAGCCAACTGGTACCAAGTACGACCATCCATCCATCCCAATGGAAGTCGAACATGATGTCCCTCTGCTGCCTTGCCACCCTGATCTTGCTCTGCATCATGCCGGGGTTGCCATGGGATTGTTTCTGTAGCCTAATCTCTTCCCGTAGTGTCGGTAGTCCTCCATGCACCTCTTGATCGGTTTCCTGTCTAGTGCCATGTTGGTGCATAAATGTGTTGAAGCTCACACTCTTGCCTTGATCACTGTTGTTTCTCTATATGATGTGGGATGAGGATATACAACAACAATAGGAATCTGTTCTTTTTTCTTCAAATCTGCAACACATTGTGCCTTTGAGTCAATGACCTCCTTGGCTTCATGATTGTGTCCTTCATGTGGTTTTGCTTCATCTACTTCTGTAGACTTTTCCTTCGATTCAACTTCGTATTCAACAATAAATGTTTTACTGGCCTCCATCAATGTTTTAATGGCCTCCATCTTTTTTATTAAGAGACACATCCTTCAATGTTATTTTATTTTTCTTGTACCACAAGTTCAAAAACTTCTTTTGCACATTAATATTAATGGTACCCATTGATTCTATCCAAGGATATCCCAAAACAATATCCACTTCATCCATTTCCATGGCATAAAAATCTGAATGCAACACATATTTATCCATACTGAGCTTCAAATCTTTAAAAATTTTAACATGTTCGCCCTCAACCTATGTGCTTTGGATATTCTTTGTAAGAATTTGCAGTCTATTAACCAATTGAATATTGATAAAATTATGCATGCAACTAGGGTTAATAGAAATAATAGCCTTCTCCTTATAAATAGAACCATGAACCTGTAATATAGACTTGCCACATGAAAATAAACCCTTGCTTTTTTCTTTACTTTTGGCATGAGACCATTTTTCTAAGAAGACTTTTTCAAATTCTTCATCAGAGAGTGCCATCATTTTGTTATAGTTAAGCGAATTCCACCAAATGGTTGCATCACCTTGTAAACTAAAATTTATCATCACTTTCCAATGCTTACTGAATGACTTCCTATGTTTTATGACTTCTTCAATACTACGGCCATCACAATTTCCTGTAAAATACATCTTGCTTGGGATAAATCTTCATCAAAAACTAGGGTTAAAAATAACTTACTGCAGAAAATCGTGGCTTTTTCCAGAAAAACCCTGAAAAAACTGTTGAATTTAAAATGCTCATAACTTTACTTCCCAGACTCTGTTTCAGCTGATTTTGTTTTTGAAATTGGGTAATTTTTCGAGGGGAATTCAAATATCCAATTTGTTTGACCAAATTCTGCTCAAAAAATTTCGAATCTAGACCTGAAGTGCACCGCCCTCTTTTTTCATAGGAAAAATCTGCAAAAAAGAGCCAAAAAAAATTCTCCCCTTCTTTGACCAAGGAAAGTGCTCTGATACCACTTGTTAAGCACCTGAATAGATTTGTAAATAAATCTCATAATAAACCCACAATATTAACAATAATAAACCAAACCATTCACCAAAATACTGAACACAAGAAATAGTCAAAACCCTTGAGGTAGGGTAACACCATATATTATTCCTTAGGAAGGAATGCACTCCTCAAGCAATGCTTGATAGATTCACAATATTCTTCACTATATCTCATCACATTGCTTACACTTCTTTATATAGCTCTATCTATCTCCTAGGAACCTTCTCACATTTATTACATTTAACTACCATAGTGCGCATTTATTAATATAGTGGACCTAGTCTGCCTTACATTGAATGACCACATTCTCATATATTAAATGACTTCCACTAATAATACATAACTACAATCCCCATTGGGTACCTCCCTAGGTACCCCATATTACCTCCCTAGGTTACTACAAGAACCTGTTTCTTTGTAAGTTGTCAGGGCTAATGGATTTAGCCGCAAAACCCGCTTCTTTATACTTATGTGCGGTGATGTAACCCCTGTGGTGCTATCGATGACCGCCTATTCCTGGGACTTAGGGTCGATCGATGGTTTAGCTATCTTCAATGTACGATAGAGCTCACGCAACTATTGCGACGACTCGAGATGTGGCAATCGTTGCACTTCCAAGTTGGATTGCAGTACACTGACGATGCTCTGGACCGGTGCAAGAGAGGTCTTGGCTCTTGAACTTGAGCATTGGCGTCTAGCAGACTACAGGAGCGTCTAAGAGGGGTTGCCTCTTCGTTGGGCACGGAGCTGGTAGGCAACAATGGACTAGATTCGTGCCCTTCTGAGCTAGAACCGAAGATTAGGCTTGGCGCAGTCCGTGGTTGTTTTCCTTTCTCGAGCGGAGTTTTCTTTGTGGCTGGGTGCGCCCGTTTCCATTTGAGCTCTGATCCTTTACCCTATGTTACCAGACCCGCCTGGTTTGAACATTGTATCCGCGGATCCACGTTTCAAATCCGGATCCGCCCAAATACGGGTAGGATCCGCCACATAAACATTTCTGCTTGCAAAGGAAACGGATCCCGCGAAGAGGAAACAGATCCCATAAAATGGAAACGAATACCGGAAAATGGAGACGGATCCCAAGGCAGCCGACCCCAGACTCACGTGGATCCAAGAAAATTTCAACTTCATTTTACATTTTTAATATTTTTTTAGGTTTTTGGTAATTTTTTTAGGGTTTTAGTCCGTTGTCTTATTATATAACAACCCTACCCCACTTCCAATTCATCATAAAGTAATCACTTGGACGCTATTGAACACAGTCATGAACTTTGAAGTGAGAGAAGAAGTTTGATCTTGGGATTTAGTGCACTCAGGAGTCAGCAGTCAGTGCACTCACTATTCACGGAAGTCTGATCAGTCAGAGCGCACTCACCAAGACGTTTGAGCGGTCAGGCGCACTCAGGAGGCAGTGAAAACAATGCACAGTGGGAGCAGTGAACAGTGGTCATCCGCTAGAGGTCACAGGTATGCTAAGGGCTTATTAATTTAATTTTTTACATAGGTACTTAGTTTAGTAACTAGTTAACTGTAGACTGTTAGTATTTTTACTATTTACTATTTAGTTTAGTTTAAACTAAACTAAATAGTAAATAATAAAAATGTTAGGACTGTAGGAATAAATTGTAATTTGTAATAGATATCTAGTTTATTTTTTATTTCTCCTATCATCTTGTGTAAAACAGTAAACTAGACTAGTTATATTATAAACTTTAAACTAAACTAAATCCTAATAAATTTTACTGTTAGGACTGTAGGAATAAATTGTAATAGATATCTAGTCTATTTTTAATTTTTTATTTCTCCTATCATCTGTGTAAAACAGTAAACTAGACTAGTTATATTATATAGGAACCTGGAATATCTACTAATAATAGTATTAATAACTATTAGAATATATAGGAATAGTTAATAAAATTTAATAATAAGAGTGAAGGTAAACACTGGTTTATTAATATTAATTATATGATATTCTGTTCTCCTTAATCTGTTGCTTAAGTAGTTAGTATTTACTAATATTATTTATAGTATTATGATATTCTGAGTTCTCCTATTTAATTAGGAATATAATATATTATATTATAATTTATACCTGCAGGCTGTAATTAATATAGGCCCTATATTAATTGCAGCCTGCAGGTATAATATAATATATTATATCCCTGTCAAGCAATGGCTTATATGAAAATGAAATAGAAATAGACGATAGAAAATTCAAAAAGCTAGTTTGGGAATGTCAATGAATGATGTTAATAATTACAAACTAATATAGTAATATATTATATTCCCTAATGGCAAACTAGCTTGTGTGCACATGAAGGATTCAAAATTCACACCACTAATACTGTTAATATTACTAAGCTATTGCTGCGGCACCAGATTTTTGGGTAGAGGCATGGAGGCTGAATTTTGATGACTGTATTGCAGCTATAGAAGTTTGTGTCGTATGCCTGTTCCTAGTTCTGATATGTCTCATTTGGGCCCCTATGTTAGTATAACTATATATATACTTCCCTATTTTTTTCTTGTCAACACATTCAAGTTACTAACAGGACTAAACTTTTATCATTTATCATTTATGTAGATTTTATTTGTAATTTTGATTAGTGAAACTTTAAGAGCTCCTAGTTTCCTATGAGGAATATTTATAGGCCATATAATTTATAAACTTTAAAGATTAGAAGTTTGGTTTCATTGCCTCTAAAAGAGCTTTTGAAGAATCCTGAAAGTGTCTTGAATGATTTATGGTAGTTCTTCACTGTTGATGTTGAGAGTAAAATCCATCGGAAGTTGCAAGTTTGGAATGAGATTAATATAAGTGCTGGGGGATTAATATAAGTGTTGGGTTTCCTTTGTTTACAGTCAGATTTTTCATTTTTGTTTGACAGTGAGATTTTTCAATTTGTTTACTGTTTAGTATATATGCTCTACAACAATTTGAAATTCTTCATATACACAATGCTATAGACATGGAACCATTACAGCAGAGTGAGGGGGCAACTAAAGATCCACGATCTCCTTTATGGCAGTATGTGGAAATCCTCAGCAAAGCTACCGGGGGTGGTTCATATAAATGRAGATGTAGTGAATGCAATAACCTCCGGAATGGCTCATACACTAGGGTGAAGGGCAGGGGTGGTTCATATAAATGGAGATGTAGTGAATGCAATAACGTCCGGAATGGCTCATACACTAGGGTGAAGGGCCATCTCACTGGGCTGACTAACACAGGGGTGACGGTATGTCGTGGTCCAAATGATACAGATGGAAAATCTGGACCAAGTTTGAGTCCTGTAGAACTTCAATTCTTTGCATCTTTGCAAGATGTCGCTGATAGGAGACACGCGAAGGAAAAGGTTCCTGTGCAAGGCTCTGCAACTAAGCCTCCAATACCGTCTAGACCAGCAGTTGTGACTAATAAAAGACGTACTTTGGAACCTCTTGAAGCAGCGTTTAATAACAAAGGTAGAGAAGTAGTTGATGAGCATGTAGCTCATTGCATCTATCTAAATGGGCTAGAATTCAATTTGGTGTGCTCCCCTTATTGGCAACAAATGATTTAGGCAATCAATGAAGCGCCAAAAGGGTACAAGAGTCCTAGTTATAAAAAAGTTTGCACCACGTTGTTGACATCAGAAAAGCAATCTATGGATAGACAGTTACAATCAATCCGAGATACATGGACTAAAACAGGGGTGTCCATTGTCTCTGATGGATGGAGAGACCAAAGAAACCGGCCTTTGATTAATGTGATTGTAATATGCCCCCAAGGGGCAATGCTTTTAAAGGCTATTGATTGCAATGGAGTGGAGAAGGATGCAACATTCATCTCCACAATTATTATTGATGCAATAGAAAGTGGCCTTTGATTAATGTTATTGCAATATGCCCCTAGGGGGCAATGTTTTTAAAGGCTATTGATTGCAATGGAGTGGAGAAGGATGCAACGTTCATCTCCACAATTCTTATTGATGCAGTAGAAAGTGTGGGGGCAGATAATGTTGTCCAAGTAATCACGGACAATGCACAGGTTTGTAAAGTTGTTGGCTTGATTGTGGAGGGTTGGTATGATCACATCTTTTGGACTCCATGTGTGTTACATTCATTGAACCTTATGCTTGACAAGATTGGCAAGATTAGATGGATCAATGAAATATATGTAGCATCGAAGGAGATCCAAATGTTCATAACTAATCATTCCATGTCCCAAGCCATATATCGAGGTTTTGCAAACTTGGAGCTACTCAAGGTACTCCATTTTTAATCAATATTATTTGTATCACGGTTTCTTACTTTTTATAATTAATTGTATATGTTTTTTAATTTGAGATTTGACTTTTCAAAACTTGTAGGTTGTTGAAACTCGTTTTGCCTCCCACACTTTAGTCATAAAGAGGCTTGTGGAGGTCAGACAAGCATTGCAGGAGATGGTCATCAACCCTCTTTGAGAGTCGTGAAGAACTTCCTCTTCTGATAGAGGACAAAAAAACAAGCCTACCATTCTTGATGATGCATGGTGGGGCAAGGTCCAATACCTTATGCGGTTTACAGAACCAATTATGACCATCATCAAGACATTTGACACAAATATGCCTTGCTTGGGGGATGTCTATGAAAGCATAGATAGTATGTTGGAAAGGACAAGGAAAATTATCAAAGTCAATGGCGATGATCCCCTTGAACTATTTTACCATGAAGTGAAGGACATAGTTACCAAAAGGTGGAACAAAATGACCACGCCATTACACCTTTTGACCTATGCACTACACCCCAAGTATTATCATTCCAGAGTTTAGTCTTTACCGGGTAGAACAACGTCAAACAAGGATTCTGAAGTGGTACAGGGATATAAGACAACTTTGAGGAAAATCTATAGGGATGTGGAAATGGCAATGGAAGTACGTGAGGAATTTGGAGCATTTGTACAATCCATTGGTAACTTTTCAGATCCACTAGCCATGGATGATCGGAGGCATATGGATCCTATTACTTGGTCGGGATGGCATTCATCTCTCAACTCTAGCGACAAGGTTGTTATCACATGTTGTCAGTTCCTCATCAGCTGAGAGGAATTGGAGTACATATGGCTTCATCCATTCGGTGAAGAGAAACAAACTAGGAGCAGGGAAGGTTGAGGATCTTGTGTATGTTCATTCCAACCTCCGCCTTCTATCACGTTCCACTCCAGAGTATAAGAAGGGTCCAAGCAGGATGTGGGATGTGGAACCTGAGATCTCCTAATTAAACATGACACTTAATGCCATGACTCACCTCAACCTTCTTGAGGATGTCCAACCACCAGTCCAAACTTTTGCTACAGCTTCCAACATTCCGAGATGCCCCTCGTCTATTCATGATGTAGAGTTGTAATATGTAGATGATGAGGATGTAGACCCATTTTAGGATATGTAATTGGACCTACTGTACATTATCATACTAGTAGAGTGTTTTGTGATGAGACACTCAATTTTGTATTTACTATTACCCTTTTTATGTGAGATGATGCATCATGATTTCAGTGTACAGAATTACAAATTATCTAATGATCTCAGTTCTAATGTTATGATTCATGAATGGTTTTGATTCTTAACTTTGAATATATCTTTTAAAATATTATTATATTTTTTGTATGTGGCGTTTCCCCACCATATCCGGATCCTGGCTTTTCAAAAATTTGGCAAATTTGTATCTGGATCCAGCTCCATATCCGTATCTGTTTCCTGGTAACATAGCCTTTACCCGACCCTTTGGCAGCACGCTCGTACTTCTTCTTTGTCCGAGTCTCCAAAATCTCTACATCTTCCTCCAGCTTGGTCCGCATTGACTCCATCCATTGCACGACCATTCTGAATATCCTGCTTTGTAATGCAATATGGGAGGACTTTGACAGGTACCTATTAGTCTATGCGCGGGATTATGAAGACATTATGAAAATCAACTTCAAACAAAATCAAATCATCATACATGTTAGCCAGATTGTGTGGGATTCGGAAGACTTCAGAGTCTCCTAAATCATTTGGGTGTGCCATAGTTGGAATCCTATGTTGTTCTCGCATTGAACCTCCTTGTCCACGTCGTATTGCAACTCAATGAGTTTGGGCATAGGGAAGGACAAAATGACTAGTGTGTTATACTCTCAGCCCAATGGTGGCTTCCAAACAATCATGGTGAGCAGGAGTAGAACTCAAATTTAGTGTTACTCCTTCCCGCAGTCCTGCACGACCATGCAATCTTGTATAAACTCAATCATCAAATACCTAAACCAACACATTTTGATGCCCTAGACACATCTTTTCGCTGCCAAGATGACCCCCAATGGACACTTATCCTTTCAGCACGTTTGTATCAGCTTGCAAGCAAGTATCTATGTGGTGAATAGAACTTGGGGATCCTTGATAGCCGAAATGACAATGCCTCTCGTCCCTCTATGGGTACCATATTTTCGGTACACTTCTTCTTGCACAACATCTCATGCCAACACTGCATCAATAGGACCTTCACTCGTTCTTGGAAGACCTGAGACTTGATGCATGTCTCCATGTCAACCGAGTACGCGTGATCCAACCAAAGGAATCCCACATGTAATTTGTTAAGCAAGAAGCAAACAAGAGAATTGATCTTTGGGTTACGTCTGAAGTTGGGGACATCCAGTAGTGTCATGATCCTGGATTTGTATAAGGGCTTACCCCTTTGCTTGGGGACCATGCGTTGTTTTCCATCAGGCCCTTCAAAGACCTCTGTGTAACCCTTGAACCACAACTCAAGGAGCCACGCCTCATCCTATATATTATAGTCTGCAAACTTTAGTCTAGGGACCTTGCCCAAGAGGGGTTCTCGGACATGCACTCCGCTTGAGATTTCTACCACTAGCATTTGGGCTTCCTTCATTGCTTTTACCTTGGGTCGTATCGTGGGCTTGTTGGGTGTAGCCATTGCTCTAGTGAACTCTCGTTCGATTGAACTTTCAGCACTACCAAACTCTCTATTCTACTACTATAAATTGCCTGCCCAAGCCTGATCTATAAGGGTTGAACCTGTTGAACAATCGATGCAGACTTGRGGATTTAGCTCAGCTCAATTCGCATTGCACTCTGCTCTTTGGTATCTCTAGACTCAGCAATCTATTATTTCTTGACAAWAGAGAAGGATAGTGGTGCAATGGTAACCTTAAATACTTGTGTGGGTCATTTCCCTCCATTATGTTCGCTCWCCTAGCGATCCAATCGAATATGCGCTTGTCGCTAATACAAACCACCAGTTTGTAAATGCTACCATAACTGCTTCCATTCCCCATGCAATAGTGACCAGTCATAGCCCTAACTACCTATCTTTTAGTMATCGCATTAGCCCATGTGTTATGTCGTCCACCCGTCTCCTCCRATTGTCATGTCCGCTGGTCTTTATTCTAGCATTTAAATGATGCAAACGCGCCACCCAGGGCACGCCTGCTACCACCAGGACCTTCTTCTTCTCTGGCCCGAAGAGCTAAAGTGCTCCTCAAACCCCTTATCRGGATTTTCCCGCCCCACAGAATGYTTTCCTCGCGATCTCCTTTTGTCTAACGGAGAATCGGACCTCGCAAGATTGTGAGTCCTGCACTCGGGTCTCAAAATCCCCGAAATCCGATGAATATTCGCCCATGCTCCTTTCCTATTGTCGGGGATTGTTCCGTCGGGAAATTGGTACATGCGAGGTCACAGTTTTCTCACCTAGTGAATCCCCGATTCCCGATCCGCGAAGGCACTCTCGCTACAGCCTTAGCCCCTCCGGCTACTCCTTTCCTGCGTGACCTACCAGTCCACGAGACCACGGCCCGTTCCCTATCGGAAATTCGGGCTTCGCGAAATCGAAATGCGCGGAACTCACGCCTTTGGGATCTCCGATCCCCGACTTTCGATGCCACCTATCCTTATTTATGCGCTCTGTGGCCCTACGCGCTAATTGATGTTTGTCGAGATATCGCCTCTCGCGACCTCGCAAACCTTGACACAAATCTTTGTGGCTCCAACTCGCGAACCTCCGAGCTCACGATATGCCGATACACCTGTCGTCGTCTCCCTTCAAGGGCTGACCTCCCGACACCTGTCTCCCACTGGAATGACGTGACTGTGGGACCCGTCGCGTTTCGCGAAATCGCGGTTTCTCCTACTGCGATTACGTTGTATGCGAGAACCCCGAAACGCCGAATCCCGACTCCCCGGGATCTCGCGCCACGTATCCCTGCTGTGATCAACGACCCTGATCCTCTTGGGAGATCGCTACTCGTGATTCCATGCCCTAGGCTCTTGGCTCCGGAAGTCCCAATTCTCCGATGAGCCGAGCTCCACTGACTCCTCTGCCTCTTGACACGTGTCTCACCGAGATCAACGGCTGAGATCCTTTCGGGAAATTGCGGATCGCGATTCCTTTCTACAAGAGTTTCACGATCACCAAAACCCCAATATCCCGAACTCCAAATCTCCGGGATCTTCCTCTGCTCCTTCAGGCTTAAACCCGACGCAACTCTCTTGAGATCTAACGGTCGACGGGACTTCGCTGGTTCCCTCGGTGAATCCTGACCGTTGATTCCTCCTCTTGAAGCTAATCTTCGCGCAACTCCTCTCGATCTAACGGTTGTCGGGATTTCTAGGTGAGATCCGACGGCTATTGGTCCTCCTCTCCTATGCGCTCCTTCTGACGCTCCCCTGGACGTGATTAATCAACGGTCCAGATTTCCTTTGTTGCCGATCTAACGCTGTTGTGCTCTCTTCAGAGCCCCCTTGTGCTTCCGTCCTGCCTTGGAAGAATTTTCAAGGTTCTAAAGGCCTCGGCCCTTGCAATCTTTCTTCTCTGCGAGCTCCTCGATCTTGAGTCCCACTGCGCGTGTACAACGCTTACTCCTCCTGAGCTTCCTCCTACTTTCGAATCCTTGAAGAATTCGATGACTCCTGGGTCTCTACAGAGACTTCGCGCACAAAGCGCTATCTGTCCTGAGCTTCCACGAGTACTCAGACCCCTTGGGGAAATTTGTCTTCTTTCCTCCTCCCACAGATGGAGAATATAATGCCTTCCTGGCTCTCTAATTGCTCAAGCAACCTCTTGCTGAGACTCTCTGGGTATTCAGTAACCCAGTGAAGGTCCTTCAGTGGACTCTTCCTTAACCCCAGAACTCAAAGAGAGTTCTCTTCACTTCCTGTGCCTGCATGCACACTGACTCGACGCCCTCCTGGCGGAGTATCTTCTCCTGTGCCGTCTACACACTTTTCTCGATGCCCTCCTGGCGGAGTATCTTCTCAGAATCCTCAGAGATTCTAGTCTTCTGAACTCACAGCAGAGTTCCTTCCCTCAGCACCTCGTGCATGCGCTCAATGCCCACTTGGCAGAGCTCCTACAGAATCCTCAGTGATTCTGTCTGCAACTGTGTTTCAGCTACACAGCTTTACCTCCTGAGGTGTTCAGCAACCTCACAGGTCTCCTTCTTGAGTTGTTGATCTCAGTCCTGTGCCTCGGCACGTCTTCGTCTGACTCCTCAGAGTTCAGAAGTGCATCTTCTGTGCACGGCTCTTAGAACCTCAGCGTTCTATCACACCCTCCTGGTATGAAACCTCAAAGACCTTCAACCCTGAAATCAAACACAACTCCTGCAGAATTCATCCACCTAACATACATTCACAGCATATACAAAGAACACATACAGACATACATATAAGACAGAAGAATGCAGGAAAAACTGCTTCTCTTATATATTAACAAATGGCAAAATGCCTGTATCTTTACAATGGTGTTCCTAAGCTCCCCCTGGCTCTCCTCTACAAACATTCTAACTCAAAATGAGATCTAAAATCTCTTTTACCTGAGGTGCTCTCAGCGCTTCCCTCCAGGTCCACCTACTCTAATAAATTACAATCAATGGGTTGTCTAGTCTGCTATCGGATCTAGATCTCAGCCATACACATTAAATGCCTATCCTATCTACAGCCTATGCAAAGGCATGGCTTTCCTGGCTCAACAGCCTAAGCACATTAAATTACATTCATTTCAAATTCAAATGAGGCTGCGCCTCCCTTTTTGCGTATGAATGCATGCGCGCTGACGTGGCTAGCTAACTGGCTGGCTGCATGGAGCGATGCTCCTGCATCATTAAACCTCAAGATTCGTAGAATCTTCTAAGTCTACTCAGGTATGAACTGTCTTGTCCCATCTACTCACTAGATCTATCCAATCCCCCTAATCATTGAGCAATTATGACTACCTCGACTCCTACCTGACTCCTAATCTACCCTAACACTATGAAACTCTATGACTTCATGGCACCTCTAACCCTTGTGGGCCATAGTACACCTTCAACCAACTGCCATTTACCAATCCTTTAGGGGTTGACCATCGAGCATAGCCAACTTCGTTACTCCAGCTTTGCTGGTGTAAACAATCCTAAAGGGTCCTAACCAATGCATCTGAAGCTTACCAAGGTGCTTCAGGAACTTATTGTCATATAGTAATACCAACGATCCTGGTTGTAGAATCTTGTGGCGGATGTTGTGATACTGTCAAGCCTTTTGTCGTTGTTTCTCAACCATCTGGCTATATCCTGCAATCAATCGATCCTCTTCTAATTCCAACAACTCGTCCAACCGTCATTGCAGTGACTGGTCATCCGACATCGATGTTGCAATTGCAAAGCTAAGACTTGATAGCTTGATAACACAAACTCTAACAGCATCACCGCTTCCTTTCCATAGACTAATCTGAATGGAGTATGTTTGGTCAATCTCTTGCAGGCGTCCTGTACACCCACAATACTATTGGAACCCGTTGGTCTCCATCATCGCGTTGTGCATTGCACACCTTGGTCAGTGAATGCTCGAGTATCTTGTAGAACACTTCTACAATATCGTTGGCTTGTGGATGATACAATGTGCTATTTTGATGATGGATCATAAATTTTGCAATGATGATATATTGCGCACCGGTTCGACGCGCCAGGGGATTGATTGGCCCAACAAAGTCAAGCACTCACTTTTCAAATGGCCCTAGCGCGGTAACTAGAAAGAGTGGTAGTTCATCTCATCTTAATGGCTTCCTGATGCATTAGCAAATGTTGAAGCGCTTGCAATAATCCTTAGCTTCTTCAAACAGCGACGGCCACCACAACCCAGCACACAGCACTTTTCGCGTAATTGCCTTCCCTGCATTATGTCCACCAACAATGCCTTCATGCACCTCATATAGTACCATGTTGTGCTCGTGCTCCAACACACATTGACACAAGATGTCATCCACGCCGAGTTTGCATAAATGTCTTGCAATCAACCGATAATCGACACATCCACGTCACCAATTGTTGACGTTGTGCTTGTGTATACTCCTCCGACGCCTTACCTGTTGTAAGGTATGTTGCAATTTTCATGAATTGATCTGGCACTGCTTTAACCCTGAAGAGTTGTGTGTCGAGTAGCTCATAGTCTAGACTGCCTCCAGCTTCCCCTGACTCTAGCCTCGAGATATGATCGGGTTGAACATTGTGTCTATCGGGTTTGACCACCACTTCTTGTCATAAGTTGATATTTTTAATAATTTCTATTTTTAGCAGTTTCTAAGAGTGGTCCATGTTACCCCCTCCCACCTAGGGTTAACTAGAGGAGATCATGCCTAATGGCCCGCAATGGAGACAATGATCCTGACAATGATGATGATCAACATGTCCACAGAGAGTAGCCCAGCAGCCCCCCTCAAATGCCTCTTCCTTTATCAACATGGCTCATCACACTCAATAAGCAAGGCTCATTGGGAGATGGTGTTCCAACACATTATGAGGTACATTAGTCCTAGTTTCATATAAAGTGTCATATTTAATACACTAGGCATTTGAGTAATGGTCATAGGTTGAAGTTGGATAATGAATCATAAGCTCAAAAATTATGCTTTCTGCCTTGTTTCACCTTGGTGACTATCCTAGGTGTTGGCGACGGAAGTCACTCCTGGATTGCAGCAGGAGCAGAGCCCGACGCCCATCAGTTTTATGTCACGGTAGTTTTTAATGGGTGATCAAATGGGTAGAGACTCAGGAAGATATCACTCTAACTCAGGGGCTAGGTCCGGCATGTAAGGAACAAAGGAGGTCTTGATCTAACTTCAGTCAGTAGGTTGATTTGAAAATGAGCAAGTTGAAGACTTGGTGAGAGGAGTGGACAAGCTACCTCAGGCAACAGGCCTTTCAGTAATTTGTAGAAGAAAAACTCTAAATGCGAGATCCTCTGGTTCAGGGCTTCGAGAAACTGAAAGGGGGACTTGACTGGATTCTCTAATTCCAAGTCGTTCAGCGCTTAAGAAAATCACAAGGACCGATTAGAAACAATGCAACTGTTACAGTGATCCAATCTACATCATCCTATAACAGTTACAATTCGACTGGATTCTCCAATTCCGAGTCATTCTAACACAGTGTAAACAAAGACATGAAAGAAACTGACATTCATAAGACAAGAAATCTCAAGAGTCCATGCATAACCAGAATAACAGTGCTTCATTAAAGTGTTACAACCGGGAGCCTTGCTCAACCATCGACACATTACAAAATACAAAGACTGAGTTTATATACTCAGAGGAAAACGCCTAACATCGGCGTGCTCAGTCATCCAAGGCTTGGTGTCCCTTCAGCCAAATTCGGACTGGTATTCTTTGTCAGACGCCACCTTAACTGCGCATGGCTCCTGCAAGGGGAGTAGTTGAGCCATTAAGTGTCGAGCTAGCGTGTGCAGACCTCCTCCGGCTGGTCGAGGACTCGGCATGGCTTCTTTGGAAAAATGGGTACACAGGACCCTCTCGAGCAGACCACTTGCCAGATTATCCATACCTTACACTTAATGCCCGAGGAGAGGTTTCAACCACCCCTTCTCATCTTCATTTACTCTAGGCGAAAAACCAGGATCGAGGTTGAATCGGATGGCGTATGGAGATCACGATGATCCTTTCGTCGACTAGACTCGACGCCTTTGGCCCCCTTTTTACACAGCTCCTTTCTTTCCCAGGTGACCACGAGCTGTGACCCTGAGTCTATTCCCAAAGCGCTTTCGGCGTTCACGAATAGAAGGAGTTAATCCTTGCTTATTCACAGTTGCGATGAGCGAAACGCCGAGATGGCTTAATCGGGCGCCACGCGTCTCTCTCAGATCTGACGGTCCTGAACTTACTCGGCAATGTTGTGGGCTCAGGTCATGGACGCTCCCGGCACCTAGCGCATCGAGAATATGACGGAGTTGTTCCTTGCACCTTGAAATCGCGATGGGCGAAAAGGCGAGGAGCCTAATCGTGCACCAGGTGTCCCCTTTGGATGAACGGCTGAGACTGCTTCTCGATACTGCGGGCCCGACTTTGGGCGCTTTCGACACTCCGGGGTTCGGGGTTTCGAGATGTGAGAAGACGAGGGACTTTCACCCTTCGAACTCCCGAATGCCGATATGCCGACTAGATCTCGCACTATGTGTCGCTGGATCAGACGACCCAGATTTAGTCTTGAAATATAGGCGCTTTCTCTGACGCTATATATCGGTTAACTTGGTAGCCCCGATATCCCGATGACCGTTGATCTGCCCTTATGGATGAATCTGGACCGTCGACAACATAACTTCGCCCTCTTACGTGCTTGGAAGCCTTAAAACGAGATTTTTCCATGCTGCTCTCGGGCGCTTCTCGTGCATCTTGCAGACCCGAATACTCTTGTTCTTAGGACAAGAAATGTCGCTAACACTAGGCATCCTAGTCTCGTGTTGTCACTCCTAGGAAAAGGGGTACTACTGGTGGTTCCTTGAAAGGGGTAGCGTACCATTCCCAATCATACTTACCATTTTTTCATCCTTGATCTTACCATTCTCCCACCTTTTGGGTAATCTGGTTACATGTACACCAAAAAGGCATGTACCTCATTCTCTTATGAGAAGAAGGGGTTAAAGTCCCAAAGGTAGATTGTAGTTGGCCAATAACAAAGAAAGAAATGGGATAATGAGGACATTCAAAAGCCATAGTCCATACTTGAGTGCTACCCCCTCATTAGTGGCGATCGCCCCTAGTCCTAATGTGAATGAACACATTATCAATCAAAAAAAGGACTTGAATACATTAATATAGAAAAGCAAAGGAAGTGTTAATGCTTGAAATCTTTTAAAGGGGACTTGCAAATCAAATAAATAAAGAAAAAGGCAAAAAAGGGGTTTGGAATGCAAAAAACATCAAAGAAAGGATAACTCAACTACCAAGCACACCCTCTACAAAGGCACTCATGGAGGTGAGTCCATACATTGTCTTGCATGTTAATAACCCCATGCCCAGAAGTAAACCCCATAGCCACCTTGCATTCATTACATGTCTATTATGGGTCCTTCCGGGAAATATCTCTCCACTTGGGTACTAGCACACCTAATAGGGTCTTTTGATGGTCCTCCCGTACTTAAACTTGCCAAATTGCATAAAGTCTTGAGCTAATGTGAAGTTTGAAGGGGATACCCAATTAGAGTTGTTAATTTGGATTCAGTATTTATAGGTGGCTTACTTTATATGATTTTAAGGAATATTGCCTCTTGTGATCGTTGGTTTTACTTGATTCCATAGTTTTGACTGACTTGGGTGTACCTGACATGGTCTTGGAGGATGTCCTTATGATTTCACCTAGGACGTTGTGCACTTTATGTAGGACATAGCACGTGTGATGCAAAGCGTTGGGCCACTTGATGACTTGGCTCGCTCCGATACAAGCTCTCACACCTCTTGGACCTTGGACGATGGACAAATGAATTTTTACTTTGTAGATACAGTCATGCCAACACACAAATGGGCAAGAAGCCCACACTTTGAGGCGTTGTACCTAGCGTTAGCTTTGGGGGTAGCTCGGATAGGTACTTTTGCATTGGCAGTGCCTAGCATGCGAAGGTGTCTGAGTGACACTCTCTAGGGTGGCTTTTATGTAATGACTAAAGTGATTTTATTATAAAGTTGAGCGACTTAAGTGATTTAAGTCATCTCAACAAGAGATTAAGTCGTGATCGTTAGATCATGACAGGCAAGATCTAATCTTGGCCATTGAGATCTAGGGTTGGGATTTTAGTCATTAGGAGATTATAAAAGCAGATCTAAGGAGAGTGAGAGGCACACAATGAGTGCATAGGAGCAAGAGGGAGTCTTGCTCATGTACTTGTGTCTGAGTGGGCAGGGCTGAGGAAAGGGTGCAGGGGGCAGCAAGGGAGATAGCAGTCAAGTGGGCTAGGCTATCAGCTGCAGCATTGCAATCCTCTAATGGGCCATTATCCTAGGATGGGAGCCTGGGATTTTATCTAATAAAATCAAACTTAGAACTGGTTTTCTCGCAAGGGTTTTTCCAGGGGTGTTTACCTGAATCTCATGTGCAAATGTGTTTGGTTTATGTTTTATGCTTCCGCTTATATTTTCGTTGAGTAACCTAGCTGTGCTTTAGTTCAGTAAATTTATTTTGCTCATAATTAACTGATGTGTGCTAGGTTAGCAAATTTCAACATGGTATCAAAGCCGAGACTCTAAGGAAGCTAGTTTGCACATGTGGAATTGTGAATCTGCAGAGAGAAATTTTTCTCAGGTCTGCAGGGGTAAAATCTAGAACCCAAAAATAAATAAAAAACAAAAAAGAGAAGAAAGTCCCTATGACTAACGGATTGCAAATCAGACATTGATTTGAGGCGAATCAGAAATGTGAGAAAACAATGGACGACTGTTGGTTTAGCGGCTAGACGCAGAGAGGCAACGGGCCAAGTTAGCTGCAATGGGCGAATCGTGGGTATTGGCAGCGGAGGTGAGTAGTCGTGGGAAAGGAATCGGGTCGTGAGGAAGTGTTGGTGTTGCGTCAGAGGTAGCACAATCAGCAGGTGGTTGTTGTTACGTGGAGCAAGCTCAAGCAAGGAGCCGTCGACAAGATCGATGGCTACGTGTGTGTATGGGCGAGGGTTTGTTGCGTGGGTTGGACGATAATGTCAATATTATGGTAGGTGCGAGAGGTATTAACCTCCATGTGTAACCTTTGACTAGAATAGAATATTCCAGAAGCCAAAGAAATCCTAAACGGATGTGTAAAAACTCTAGAAGACAAGTCGGCTCAGTAAAATAATTAATATTAAAGTATTATCTTCTAGAAGGACAAGTCGACCCAAACAGGTGACAAGAACCACTATAAATAGGAGGCGCTTGAGCTCAATTGTACATACTCACTTCACTCACTCTCGCAGTAGAGTATAGCGCAAGTTTGAAGTTGCAGTTGCAAAAAAGGAAGGTGCATCTTCTGAGGTGATTCTTGGTCTCTCTCTCTACCGTTATCTAGCCTAAGATATGCACCCTACCTTCTAGTATCTCTTGGTGGTATTCTTGGTGACATCTTGGGAGTATATTGGTGGATTTCTTGAAGGTGCAAATTTCGAGAAGAAGTGCAACTGCAACTGCTGCAGTTGCGTATTGTTCTTGTTATGTGGTTGTGGAGACTCTCTCTCTTGTGCGCTACCCTTAGAGAAGGTGAGCTCTCCTTGTCTTGTGTTGTTGCTGCAGTTGGATGGTGTTTTCTGGTTCCATCTCGTGCTACTGTTGCAGCTAGGGTTTGTTGGTTCTAGTGTGGCTTTCCAGAATCATTCTATCTAGCAAAGGTTAAGGTGCTCTGGGGTGGATGTGTGCCTATGGTTGGGTGACAATAGTGATATTGTCTATGGTTAAAATGAGCACATCGAATATTTTAACAGGTTATGGGCCCACACTTTTTTCAAAACAGTCTAACCGCTAGAAGTTAGATCGGCAGTTCTTTGTCAAGCTTGTTGTAGCACCAGTTGCAGTTGCAACTAGGGTTTCTGATTTTGCAGCTGCAACAAACCCTAACCTAATTCTTTGGGCACTTTAAGTGAAATGTTTGGCATAATTCTTGGATATTCTAGTGCGCCTTAGCCTAGTGCACTCCTTGGTACCTTCAACTAGCAAAAACATCAAGGTTAAATTTTTGGGTCAAAGTCAAAGTCAAAGGCAGTCATGATTTACTCCATGAAGTCAAAGAACAAGCTAGAAGGAGCTTCAAATTTCAAAGCATGGAAGACAAGGATTGACCTCATCCTTGCCAAGAACAAAGTTCTAGATATCGTGAAGAGCAAGATTGTGGAACCACAGTTTGAAGCAAGAAAAGAGAAGGAACCTCAAAATGTTGCAACAATGGAGAAGTTCAAGGACAATGACATCAATGCCATGAGTATCATTGTGGACTCCATCAAAGATCACTTTATACCCTACATATCCAATCTTGACTCATCCAAGAAGATGTATGATGCCCTAACTAACCTCTTTGCAGTTAGAAATATTGGACAAGTGATGAGTTTGAAGAATGAGCTTCGTAACACAAAGATGTCTAAGGATGACATTGTAGCCTCATACTTTGTGAGGATTTCTCAGTTGAGAGATCAACTACAAGCTATTGAAGAAGTTATTCTAGAAAAGGAACTTGTGAATATTGCACTTAATGGTCTTTCTAGATCATGGGATGCATTTGCTACAAGCATGAAGGCAAGAAAAAAGTTTCACACGTTTGAAGAACTTTGGACCTGTTGCGCACAAGAAGAGACAAGGATCAACTCAAAGAGAAGATCTCAAAAGGAATAGGATGTTCAAGCCTATGCAACAAAGTTCAAGAGACATGAAGGTAAGAAAAGATTTGGTTCAAGAAAGAAATCCAATCATAAGAAAGACATGTGAAAGGTACAATGTTTTGGTTGTCATAAATATGGCCACTACAAACAACAATGTCCTGAATTAGCAAAGAAAAGAAAGGAAAAACAACATGCGTCGGCTACTAATGATGAAGTACCTTCAAAGAGAGCCAAGTATGAAGAAACAGATTTCTTCTACTAATCAACTCTTGCAGGATCTCTTGAAGACACCATGTGACAGGTGACCATGAAAAACTCTCAAGCATGAATGAAAAGAAAATCTCTCATAGAATGGAACTCGGAGACAAGAACTCTTATGCAGTCAAGGGAATTGGAAAAGCCTCTATCGAATTGGAATCAGGTAACAATGTTCATCTTAGCAATGTTTTGTATGTACCTGGTTTGAAAAAGAATTTAGTATCTATTTCTTGTTTAGAAGACAAAGGAGATACAATAGCCTTTGTCGATGGAAAAGTACTTGTATGGTCTAAAGATTCAGAGTTATTGGTATTCGTGAAGGAAGATTGTATAAACTTCTAGGTCAAGATGCTCAAGCTCTCGTACATGATGAACTCAATCCTAGTGAGTTATGGCATATAAGGTATGCTCACCTTCATTATCAAGCATTGCCATCTCTAAAGCAGATGGTTGTAGGCATACCAGAACTACAATCAGTACACAAAGGTGTTTTCAAAGGATGTGCACTTAGGAAGAATATTAAGAAGCCATTCCCAAGCAGTGAGAATAGATCCAAGGAGATCTTGGATCTGATACACTTAGATGTATGTGGTCCTATGCCGGTGAAATCTCTAGGAGGCTCTCTCTATTATGTAACACTCATCGATGACTTCTCACGAAAAACCTAGATGTACCTGTTGAAGACAAAGGATGAAGTTTTTAGCAAATTCCAAGAATTCAAAACTAAAGTGGAAAACCTGACAGACAAGAAGATCAATACACTAAGATCTAATAATCGAGGAGAATACACCTCCAAGGGGCTCGTTGCCTTTTGTAAAGCAAACGGGATTAACGAGGGAGCTAATTGTCCCACATAATCCTCAACAGAATGGTGTGGCAGAAAGAAAGAACCGATCCATTGAAGAATTTGTTAAGGCAATGATGAATGACCAGAATCTATCCATGTTTCTATGGGGAGAAGTAGCTATGACAAGCCGTATATGTTCAGAATAGAAGTCCTCATCATATATTGAAGAACATGACTCCAAAAGAAGCTTTCTTCGAAAAGAAGCCAAGTGTTGAACACTTGAGGATCTTTGGTTGTCAGTCAAGAAGAAAGAATGGAAGGAAGCTATGATGGAAGAATATCAATCCATCATGAAAAATGATGTATGGGAAATTGTGTCTAGACTTGAAGGAAACTCTGTAGTCACTTCAAAATGGGTTTACAAGATAAAGCATGCAGTATATGGGAGTATCGATAAATACAAGGCAAGATTCGTGGCTAGAGGGCTCTCCCAGTAGGAGGGAGAAGACTATGATGAGACATTTGCTCCATTTGCCAGATACACCTCTATTAGAGCCATCATATCTCTTATAGCATCCATGGGTTGGAGTTTACATCAGATGGATGTAAAGACGGCTTTTCTCAATGGAGTAATTGAGGAAGAAGTATACATAGAGCAACCTCAAGATTTTGAGGTACACCCGATAGAAACCCATGTATAAAGAAGGCCTTGTATGGACTCAAGCAAGCTCCAAGAGCTTGGTATGCACGAATTGACAGTTACTTGACGACACTTGGATTTTCCAAGAGCTATGTTGATCCAAACCTTTATTACAAGGTTGTGAATGATGCACCTGTGATCCTGCTACTATATGTTGATGATTTGTTTCTGACAGGTGCAGAGCTTCTCATTATTCAATGTAAGAGGGAGTTAGCCTCTGAATTCGATATGGAGGATCTTGGTCTCATGCATTATTATTTGGGACTAGAAGTATGGCAGAAGCGTGGTGAAATCTTCCTGGGCCAAGGGAAGTAAAGATCCTTCAGAAGTTTAGGATGATGGATTGCAAATCCATGGCAACTCCCATGGTGACAGATCTGAAGAAGCTGAGAGACTCTGATTCTGATCCAGTATACTTGTCCCTATACCGGCAGTTGATGGAATCATTGATGTATTTGGTTAATACCTGACCGGACATTTGCTTTGCTGTGAACACGTTGAGCCAGTTCCAAGTGGAACCTAGAAATGAGCATTGGATAGTTGCAAAGCACATTTTGAGATATCTTCATGGGACATTGAATTATGGTTTGAGATATGCCTCAAACAGTGACATACAGCTGCATGGATTTACTGATTCAGATTGGGCAGGAAGTGCAGATGACAGAAAGAGTACTTTTGGTATATGTTTCAGTTTGAGCTCTGCTATGATATCATGGGCTAGCAGGAAATAGAAGTTTGTTGCACTCAGCACTGCAGAAGTAGTAGAGTATATTGCAGCTTGTGATGCTTGTACGAAAGCAGTATGGCTCCATAAGTTGATTTCTAGACTATTTGATCAGGTGTTGGATTCGACTATGATATATTGTGATAATTTGAACTGTGTGAAGCTTTCAGAGAATCTCGTGTTCCATGACAGGTCGAAGCACATTGAGATCAAGTACTATTTTATCCGTGATAAAGTCCAGAAGGGAGAAGTGATTCTCCAATACATCTCCACCGATGAGCAGACAGCTGATATTTTGACAAAACCTCTATCCAAGATAAAGTTTGCATACTTGAGGGACAAGCTGGAACTTGTGGAGATACCCTCCTTTGGTTGAAAAGGAGAAGATGACTTCCTCAGTTGGGAGGGAGTGTTGATATATGGCATCATGGATAGTCAGTGCGTTGGTGGACAGACATTCTCCAGGTGGAGAATGGCCCAAGCAGAACAAATTGTTGATGTACCATGGACAACTATTCTCCTGGGGTATTGCCCGGATAGGTAGAATGGTCCAAGACAGCTATTCTCATGGGACTTTGCCCAAACATGTAGAATGGTCCATCTCCCTGACTTCACAGCAGTGACCAGAGTGGGGAGATTGGTACAGGACAGACATTTTCCCCGAGTTCATAGTAGTGGCAAGAGGGGGCAAAATGGTCTAGGACAGTCGTTCTTCCTGAGTTCACAGTAGTGACCGGAGTGGGAAGAATGGTCCTTGTATCCCATGGCGTGGCTTTCAACATCTGTTGGGACGGTCATTCTTCTTGTGTCACAGACAATGACCAAGATAGGAAGAATTGTCCCTATATCACTCTGTTGAGTGAGTGACTTATGTGAGACACTCTGTTGAGTGCGCAAAGTCCAACACATGACTTATTAAGCATCATATCCGATTACTCGGATGAAGTATGGCCTCAAGAGATGATGTAGACGATGATATATTTTGATGCCAAGATGCTACCAGATGATATTGATAGTGATGATAATGCTCGTGACTTGATCTGCATGATCATGAGATAGCCTATGCGGCTATGATGATGCTACCTATAGAATGGTCTGCAAGACTATGTGAGCCTTGCCCATACCATGTGAAATGGATGGATGTGTTTGAGACCATTACAGTTACTACCTCCCTAGCTAGGAGGGAGTGTTGATATTATGGTAGTTGCAGGAGGTATTAACCTCCATGTGTAACCTTTGACTAGAATAGAATATTCCGGAAGCCAAAGAAATCCTAAACGGATGTGTAAAAACACTAGAAGACAAGTCGGCTCAGTAAAATAATTAATATTAAAGTATTAGCTTCTAGAAGGACAAATCGATCGAGACAGGTGACAAGAACCACTACAAATAGGAGGCGCTTGAGCTCATTTGTACATACTCACTTCACTCACTCTCTCAGTAGAGTATAGCGCAAGTTTGGAGCTACAGTTGCAAGAAAGGAAGGTGCATCTTCTGGGGTGATTCTTGGTCTCTCTCTCTAGCGTTATCTAGCCTAAGATATGCGCCCTACCTTCTAGTATCTCTTGGTGACATCTTGGAGTATATTGGTGGATTTCTTGAAAGTGCAAATTTGGGGAAGAAGTGCAACTGCAACTACTGCAGTTAAGTATTGTTCTTGTTCTGTTGTTGTGGAGACTCTCTCTCTTGTGCGCTACCCTTCGAGAAAGTGCGCTCTCCTTGTCTTGTGTTGTTGCTTCAATTGGATGGTGTTTTATGGTTCCATCTCGTGCTACTATTGTAGCTAGGGTTTATCTGTTAGTTCTAGTGTGGCTTTTCGAAGTCATTCTATCTAGCAAAGGTTAAGGTGCTCGGGGATGGTTGTGTGCCTATGGTTGGGTGACAATAGTGATATCGTCTATGGTTAAAACGAGCACATCGAATATTTTAACAAGTAGAAGGTTGTTGGCAGAAGCGACGATTGAGCAGGAAATCGTGAAGCCGAGTTGAGGTCGTAGAGAGAACCAGCAAAAGTCAATTGTCACGGAGTGTGTGAAGTAACGACAAAGGTCGGTTGGGTGGAAACGCCAAGTGTGAGCAGCCACGTGAAGGAGGTCGCATAAAGAGGTTGTGCAGACGGGTCGCGCGAGTAGGAGCGTCAGCTAAGTTGCAAAAAGGCTATACACGTGGACAAACGACGGCTGAGGAGCAGCCGCCAGAAAATCGCAAGGTAGTTGGGAGCTGCGCGGAGGAGGGCGAAGAACTAGCCACCAATTGGTAGAGGTCGTTGGCCAAAGAAAGATTTAGCCGTTGTGTTGGAGAGATACGGCTGGTGGGTGTACCCTCCAGCAGCGAAAAGGCAGTCGTCGACAGCCACCAACAGTCACCGGGAGGGCGGGACGACCATAGAGAGTCGAACAAGGTCAATAGGGCAACCGGACAACCCCCGAGCAGGTCCAGGAAGCACCTAGGCATCAGAAAAACTACCCAAAATTTTTCAGGCAGCAAGCTGAGATAGTCGAGCAGCGGCCAAGACAGCTCTGGGCAACCCAGAAAAGGGCACGGGCAACAACAAGAGGTTGCAGGGAGCCCCCAACAAGGGTCCAGGCAGCAAGTAACAAAACGAACAACGAGCAGGTGCCCCGTGCAGCAACCTGGTAGAGTAGGGCAACGCCCAGAAAGACTCTAGGAAGCCTTAGGCAACATGTCCGGCAGTGATACGTGGGTTTTGGATAATGGATCATCTCGCCATATAACGAGAATGAGGTCGATGTTCCTTAGTGTTTCGAAGAAAGACTCAGACTGTCATGCAGATTGTGGGATGCATACCATGCATGCAGTGAAGGGGGTTGGATGTGTCAGATTCCAACTAGAGTCGGGAATTTCTCTGGAGGTGGCAGGAGTGATGTATGTCTCAGGGTTGAAGTTGCTCTCAGTATCAACCTTGGAGGACATGGAGTATGCAGTTATGTTCGAGGATCCACAGGTACTCATATGTTCAGAGGGAGCAGATACCCAGGATGTAGCAGTGAAGCTTGGCATCAAGGAGGGTATGTTGTACAAGGTGTTGGGGAGGTCTGTAAGGGGGTCCAAGGGGATCTTGGATCGTAGATCAAATCAAAGTGCAGCGGAGGTAGCAGGAGGGTCTTCCAGTTCAAAGGGAGCAGTTACAGCAACCACTAATTTGATGGGGTCAGAGATTGATCCAGGAGGAGGTTTTTCCAAAAGTACCTTCCTCTCTAAGAGGTAGTGTTAGCTTTTGGGGTAGCTCAGACAAGTACTTATGCATTGGCAGTGCCTAGCATGCGAAGGTGTCCAAGCGGCACTCTCTAGGGTGGCTTTTATGTAATGAATAAAGTGACTTTATTATAAAGTTGAGTGACTTAAGTGATTTAAGTCATCTCAATGAGAGATTAAGTCATGACTGTTAGATCGTGAGAGGCAAGATCTAATCTTGGCCATTGGGATCTAGGGTTAGGGTTTTAGTCATTAGGAGATTATAAAAGCAGATCTAAGGAGAGTGAGAGGCACACAATGAGTGCATCGGAGCAAGAGGGAGTCTTGCTCGAGTACTTGTGTCTAAGTGGGCAAGGCTGAGGAAAGGGTGCAGGGGGCAACAAGGGAGATAACAGCCAAGTGGGCTAGGTTATCAGTTGTAGCATTGTAGTCCTCTAATGGGCCATTATCCCAGGATGGGAGCCCAGGATTTTATCTAATAAAATCAAACTCATAACTGGTTTTCCCGCAAGGGTTTTTCCAGGGGTGTTTACCCAAATCTCGTGTGCAAATGTGTTTGGTTTATGTTTTATGCTTCCGCTTATATTTTCATTGAGTAACCTAGCTGTGTTTTAGTTCAGTAAATTTATTTTGCTCGGAATTAAATGTCGTGTGCTAGGTTGGCAGATTTCAACACCCAGAGGTTATTAGACATTAGATGGAGGATGTTGTTGAGATTGGATAGCAAGGAAGGTCTTCACCATGCATGGCATCCTAGCATGGAGGACAATGAAACTTATCCAAGTTGATGGGTTAATCTTTTTCTTAAAATTGTACTTAGGAAAAAGTACATTAAATGGGTTATATTTTAATGTTGACTTAATGAGTACTTTTTATAAAGTTAAAGTGAGAAATAATTTAAATTGTGGTCTTTTAATCTTGACCATTGATCTCATAAGGTGTATGAGGATCAATCTTGGCCCTCCATCTTTTTGGAGATAGGGTTTCTCACTTTCTCATTGAGTAAAAAGGAGATCAACTTGGAGAGGGGTGCATTATGCACAAGAGAGAGCCAATTTTATGAAGAGAGAAAGAGGAGAATTGTTTGAGGGTTTGGAGAGAGAGTTTGCAGGGAGATAGAGGAGGCTTCTACATTGAGATTGGCACACATCTTCAGCATTGCAGAGGTCTTTTCCTACAGATCTGATCAGGAGGATTTGCAGAAGGGGGCTTGTTGGGTTAAACCTCTCTTTCTACTCTTGGTCTGACCCAGGTTCAGATCTGATCAGGGTTCCAGCAAAACCCTCTAAAACTATCGGCCCTCCTGGTAAACCAGAAGGCAACGCGACAAATAGAGTGCACTGCACAGTCTCACCCAAGATAGCTTTATGGGTGACTGCAATGCTCAAGTGCTTGCAGTCTAGGAATGAGTGGGGATCTGGGAATGTATTTTATCTTCTTCATGCATTCATCATGTTATTCATTCAAATATTCCTAGGATTCATTCATCTTTTAGGCCCATGCATGCACTCTAATATATCTAGCTTAACCATTCATTCATAAACTAATCATTGACAGAAAGTAAACATGCAATAAACATCACATATAACACATGTTTTACCGTGGTTCACCCCCTCCTAGGCTACGTCCACAACGATTTGGCTTCTTTGCTCTTTTATTTAGTCTGCTACAAAATATGGCATTGCGCGCATTACATCTTCCATCATACAATCATGAGGAGGTCCAAGAACCTCTATGAGGCGAACTAGATCACACCAAGCTCTACAGCCTGTGATCTAACCCTCAAAATCTACCTTTACTTGACTCTTCTACAGCCTTATTACAACAATAGTTGAACTACCACCAACCGAACCTACATTGTTGAATCCCCTAAAACAAAACAGGAACTGAACGCCTAACCTAGACCTCCTAGGTTCTTATTTATACTATTTTACAAGCTTATAGTCGTTACAACCTTTGTCAAAAACCCTAACCCTATCATGGTTAGCTTTGCCTACCTACGCGCCACTTTGCTTTTCCTCTTCCATGTTGCTTTTCCTTCTTTTTTTGCATGCTGCTTTCTTGCCAGTTGTTGCGCGTGCTCCCAAAATTAGGTCTTTCCTCAAAATAGCCTTCCTTCCCAAAATAGGCATGTACCCAACAGTGCCATACATTTGTTGAGAAGTTTTGTATTTGGCTGGGCTGATTTTATTGTAAGAGATCTCTATATTTTCCTGCTCAATAATAATAAAATCCAAATCTGTTGCACTAGTTTTCCCTCGAGGGTTTTTCCAGGGACGAATTGTCCAAAAATTACTTGTGTACATGTGATGTGATTGTTGTTATCTTTTACTGTTAAGTTCCTGGTTATTATTTTCTGTTGTGTATTATTTATTTCTGAAGAAAACCTGGCAGAATCAATTAACAGAAAAATTAATTGATTTAGTGAACTGGGTTTGAAGAAAATTCACGTGGTATCAGAGCAGGATTGTTGAAGAACCAGCATTACATTCAGATCTGCAACACAAAAGTTCATATTTGCAACAGATAAGTTCATATCTGCAACAAATAAATCCAGATCTGCAACACAAGTTTAGATCTGCAGCAGATAAGTTCAAATCTGCAGCAGATAAGTTCAGATCTGCAACACAGAAGTTCAGATCTGCAGCAAATAAGTTCAGATCTGCAACACAGAAGTTCAGATCTGCAGTAGATAAGTTCAAATCTGCAACACATAAGTTCAAACCTGCAGCACAAAAGGTCATATCTGCAACATAGAAGTGTAGATCTGCAAAGGAAAACATAGATCTGCATTAGTGGAGTTCAGATCTGTAAAACATAAGGGTATATTGTGGCACAGAATCATTTTCAGAAATGGCCATGACTTTGAGAATGGAGGATAGGCTTCAGGGTGCTCAAAACTTTGTCACCTTGAAGGAAAGGGTCACTATGGTTTTGGATGTCAATGATGTCCTTGACCATGTTGATGATATGGCTGCAACTCCCACACAGAATCATTTTCAGAAATGGCCATGACCTTGAGAATGGAGGATAGGCTTCAAGGTGCTCAAAACTTTGTCACCTGGAAGGAAAGGGTCACTATGGTTTTGGATGTCAATGATGTCCTTGACCATGTTGATGATAAGGCTGCACCTCCCACAAATGTTGTTGCATTGGTGACCTAGAAGAAAGGTGAGGCTAAATCCAAGAGCATACTCCTTGATGGGGTAAAGGATCACATAATCCCTCACCTCACAAGGAAAAAGTCCGCTAAGGAGATGTGGGTTGCCTTGAATGACCTTTACCAGAGAAAAAATGAAAACAGGGTGATGGTGCTTAGGGAAAGACTAAGAAGTACAAAGATGGCTAAAGGGGAAGGTGTGGTTCACTACCTTACTCGACTTGACTTACACAAATCAAGGATGAGCTAGGCGCAGTAGGTGAGAAAACTGAAGAGTCTGAGTTGGTACGTGTGGCACTGAATGGCTTTTCAAAGTCATGGGATGTGTTCGTGCATGGAGTTGTAGCTCGGGAAAAACTCCCTGATTGATAGCGATTATGGGATGATTTTGTGCAGGAGGAGAACAGACTTAGTCATTCTAGTTGATCTTCATCTTCACCACAGATTGTGGATGAAGAAGGTTTGGCTCTTGCGAGCAAAGGCAAGGCAAGCAGAAGAAAAAGAAGAGTGGAAAGAAGAACATTGACTTTTCAAAAGTCAAATGTTTCCAGTGTCACAAGATGGGACACTTTGCCTCACAGTGTCCAGAGAAGAAGAAGAAGAACCAATCGCAGATGGCAGCTTCAATAGCAGTGGATGAGTTTTCCAAAAGCTTCGAGGAGGATTTCTGCTTCATAGCTTGTATGTCTAGCGCAACAATCTCAGACATGTGATTTGTGGATAGCGGAGCATCTTGTCATATGACAAGACGCAAGGGGTTTTTCACTAGGCTACAAGGAGGCATGAATCTAGTTATAGAGCTCGGAGATGATAGGCGCTAAAAGGCGCAAGGGGTTGGTACAGTTTTGTTTCAGAGAGAGTCAGGTAAACCACTCCAGTTTGGTGACGTACTATATGTTTCGGGGTTGAAAAAGAACCTCATCTCGGTCTCTACACTTGAGGATAAAGGGTATGAGGTCAGCTTCCGTAATGGAAGGGTGTTCGTCAGGCCAACAGGGTCAAGTGAGAAGATGGACAAGATGATTGGGGTTCAAGAAGAGAAGGTGTACAAGCTTCAATTTCAGCCAGGGAGAGCATTAGTCAGTACAACCACATACATGGGAGAGTTGCACAGGAGGATGGCGCACCTACACTTTGGTTCATTGGGGCACTTAAGACAGGCAGTCACAAGGTTGCCTAAGTTCATAGCAGAGAGGCATGACCCTTGCAAGGGTTGTGCAATGGGCAAGTATGCCCGGAGACCATTTCCACCGAGTGAGCACAGGTCCAAGGGAGTATTGGACTTGATGCATGACCCTTGCAAGGGTTGTGCAATGGGCAAGTATGCCCGGAGACCATTTCCACCGAGTGAGCACAGGTCCAAGGGAGTATTGGACTTGATACATTCTGACGTATGTGGTCCGATGAGCGTGGAGTCAGTGAGCGGCTTCAAATACTTTGGTTTATTCATTGATGACTACTCCAAGAAAACCAGGATATACTTCCTGAAGGCTAAGGATGGAGTCTTCGACAGATTTCAAGAGTTCAGAGCTCTGGTTGAGAGCCAGACTGGCAGGAAGATTCAGGTGTTGAGATCTGACAACGAGGGTGGGTACACCTCCCAGGAGTTTCTGGATTATTGCACAGCAGTGGGGATCAAGAAGGAACTCATCGTTCCTTACAATCCTCAACAGAATGGAGTGGCCAAGAGAAAGAATGGGACCATATTCGAAGCAGCACAGGCAATGATACATGATCAGGGTTTGCCATTGTTTTTATGGGCAGAGGCTAGTCTCACGGCTGTTTATATTCAAAACAGGAGTCCCCACACAATTTTGGGGAAGTTGACACCTGAGGAGGTATTTACAAGTACCAAACCAGATGTGATTCATCTTCGCATCTGGGCAGCGTATGTTACTGTCATGTCCCTTCAAAGAAGAGGACAAAGTTGGAACCCACATCAAATAAGGGGTTGCTTGTTGGATATAGCGAGACTTCCAAAGCCTACAGGATCTTTGTGCTAGCACGCAGGAAGATAATAGTGTGTAGGGATGTACAGTTCGAGGAGGAGCGTGCATTGAGGAGGTCTAGAGACTTGTAGGCACAGGACCAGCAGGGGCAGTATTTGGGAGTCAAGCTTGAGGAGGCACAGAGTCAGAGCACTGGATCACAGAGTCAGACACAGGGTATTGGTACAAGTACAAGTACAAGTGTTGAGAGGGAGACAGTTGGACAGGATCATCAGGAGCGAGATGATGAGGAGGAGGAGTAGCGTGATGCAGTTCCACGGGAGAAAAATACTAGGCCACGGCCTAAGTGGTATAAGTCCACAGTCAGTAATTCCAAGTTGGCAGGACTTCCAGAGAGAGATTTCAGACGAAGTAAACCACCAGAGAGACTTGGGTACATGGCATTAATGACACAACTCATTGATTCAAAGCCTTCCACTTATGAGCAAGCTGCACAGCATGGAGTGTGGCAGGAGGCCATGATGGAGGAATGCGCCTCCATTATGAAGAATAATGTATGGGAGGTGGTGCATAGGCCAGAATGCAAGAAAGTGGTTGGATCCAAGTGGATCTACAAGGTCAAGCATGCAGCAGATGGAAGCGTGGACAAGTACAAAGCCCGCTTCGTGGCCAAGAGGTTTTCACAGCGAGAGGGAGTTGACTATGAGGAGACTTTCGCCCCGGTGGCCAGGTATTCCTCGATCCGAGCAGTCATATCGTTGGCAGCAGAAAAGGGTTGGCGCGTTCACCAGATGAACGTGAAGACTACTTTCCTTAACGGAGTTGTTGAGGAAGAGGTATATGTTGAGTAGACAGAGGGATTTAAGGTAGGCAGCAGAGAGACGCATGTGTGTAGACTAAGGAGAGCCTTGTATGGGCTCAAGCAAGCACCTCGGGCATGGTACTCGAGGATAGACAACTACTTGAGGGAGATGGATTTCCAACAGAGCGAGGTTGATCTGAACCTGTATTTTCTTACAGGGGAGGTGCCTCTCATACTGTTGTTATATGTAGATGACCTATTTCTGACAGGGGATGAGCAGCTAATAGCAGATTGCAAGGTCAACCTTGTAGTTGAGTTTGAGATGAAAGACCTTGGGTTGATGTATTACTTCCTTGGTCTGGAGGTCTGGCAACAGGATGGGCGCTTCTTCTTGGGACAGGGGAAGTATACAGTGGAGATCTTGCGTAGGTTCAGGATGACAGATTGTAGGCCCATGTCCATGCCTCTAGTCACAAATTGGAGGAAGATTGATGCATCAGATTCAAAGACAGTAGACCCCACTGTGTATCATCAGTTAATTGGATCGTTCATGTATCTGGTCAATACTCGGTCAGATATTAGCTTTGCAGTAAACTCTTTGAGTCAATTCATGGTGGACCCTAGGAGAGTACATTAGATAGCTTCGAATCGTGTGCTTCGCTACCTTAGTGGTACAGTGGAGTACGAGTTGTTATATGAGCGTAGTGGTGGAGTGAGATTGGCAGGCTTTACAGATGTTGATTGGGCAGGATGTGCAGAGGACAGAAAGAGTACTCAGGGTGGTTGTTTCAGCATTGGATCGGGCATAATTTCCTGGTTCAGCAGGAAGCAGAAATCAGTGGCATTAAGCTTTGCTGAGGTAGAGTACATGGTTGTTAGCTTGACAGCATGTGAGGCACTGTGGCTTAGGAAGCTACTCTTGGGATTGTTCAGGCAAGAGCTAAAAGCTATTGTGATTCACTGTGACAATCAGAGTTGCATCAAGCTCTCTGAGAATTCGGTGTTTCACGATCGTAGCAAGCACATCAATATCAGGTATCATTTCATCCGGGATTGTGTATAGAGAGGAGCCGTGAGGCTTGATTACATCCAGACTGATGAGAAGATGGCAGATATTTTCACCAAGGCACTGAACAGACAAAAGTTTGAAAAGTTCAGAGATTAGATGGGGTTGAGACAAAATCCCTTCCTCGCTAAGAGGGAATGTTGAGATTGGATAGCAAGGAAGGTCTTCACCATGCATGGCATCCTAGCATGGAGTAGGACAATAAAACTTATCCAAGTTGATGGATTAATCTTTTTCTTAAAATTGTACTTAGGAAAAAGTACATTAAATGGGTTATATTTTAATGTTGACTTAATAAGTACTTTTTATAAAGTTAAAGTAAGAAATAATTTAAGTTGTGATCTTTTAATCTTGACCATTGATCTCATAAGTTGTATGAGGATCAATCTTGGCCCTCCATCCTTTTCGAGATAGGGTTTCTCACTTGCTCATTGAGTAAAAAGGAGATCAACTTGGAGAGGGGTGCATTATGCACAAGAGAGAGGCAATTTTTTGAAGAGAGAAAGAGGAGAATTGCTTGAGGGTTTGGAGATAAAGTTTGCAGGGAGACAGAGGAGGCTTCTACATTGAGATTGGCACACATCTTCAACATTGCAAAGGTCTTTTCCTACAAATTTGATCAGGAGGATTTGTAGAAGGGGGCCATACATTTGTTGAGGAGGTTTTGTATTTGGCTAGGCTAATTTTATTGTAAGAGATCTCTATATTTTCCTGCTCAATAATAATAAAATCCAAATCTGTTGCACTGGTTTTCCCTCCGGGGTTTTTCCAGGGACGAATTGTCTAAAAATTACTTGTGTACATGTGATGTGATTGTTATTATCTTTTACTATTAAGTTCTTGGTTATTATTTTCTGCTGTGTATTATTTATTTGAGAAGAAAACCTGGCAAAATCAGTTAACAGAAAAATTAATTGATTCAGTGAACTGGGTTTGAAGAAAATTCACAGAAGTATCACTAGCACATGATTGGATACCATGCAAAGACAAGATGCACCTTCATTCCACCTTGGAAACTGGTCTTTTCACCTTGGACGTTGAGCATACGGATGATGACATCATGGATTAGGGCTTGCTTGCAATTGGGGAACTACTTGGATGACTTGGGTCTTTCATGACGAGACATGACCTTTGACGAGGAGAGGCCACTTTCCACCTTACTTGGCACCTCGATGATGAGACATGGCCTTTGGAGACCTCCTACACCTTCCTAGAGCATGATGTCACCCACACATGTGACTTTGGAGGGCTTATTTTGATGTTTTAGCATGATTATCTATTGTTAGAGGTTACTTTAGGAGTCGGCCCTACTTGTTTCATGGATTTATTGTTGTTTTAGATGTTTTTGTGGACATATGCGCCTGGTTACCTCATATAAATAGAGGGAGAGCTCCATTGTATCAAATCATAACTCATCATTTGTGAGATCATCACTACTTGTCTTCTCTTCTCTCTTTATTCGCTTGGAGTACTTGTGCACACTTTTGGAAGGAGGATCTTTGTTGGATGTTTTTCTTGTTTTGATGGATGAATGTTGAGCCAGGGTTTCCTCATGCATAGCGCTTAATCTAGTAAGTGTTATTCTTCAAGTTTTAATACCTGTTCATGGTCTATTATGGTGGATGCTTTATTAGATGGTTAATTGTTGCATGTTACCTTGTATGCTAGGTTCAATCTTGTTAGAAGCCCTAGAAGGAATTAAAATTGTTTATCCCCCTTCCTACTTTCATATATCTTAATGTGTTGAAGCATTTAAGACCTAGCGTAGGGGCTAAGATTGTTTATCCCCCTAGGGTTTTGTCTTTGCTAGTTCAAGACCTAGGGATTAAGATTGTTTATCCCCTAGGGTTTGACCTAGTTCAATTGAGATCTTGTTGCTAGACGTTAGAGGAGAAAACGGCACCTAGTGTTTATGATGGTATAACCCCGAGGGTTTGCTCCAAGTTTCAATCTACAAACCCCTCTCTTGCCTTTAGCAAGCTTCTTTGTGTTTGCCTTGACTCCATTTGCCCAAAGAAAGGAAAACGACAATAGTCCTATTGCTTACAAGTGTTCACAAACTCTAAAAAACTCACTCTCTCTCAAAAGCAACTTGTTGGGTGAATATTCAACCTTCTCCTTGTGCTCAATATAGCCCACAGACTTGCAAATCAACATAATAATTTGCTGCTAATATAAAAAGATAGTTGCAGCCATTGGGGCTTGTTTAAATTGCTGATAACTCACTTAATAATGTGGTTTAAGAAGACCGAAATCACTGTTTGACACTTGGATCTTATTCTACTTGTTAAGTGTTGTATTTTAAGAATTTATTGGCAATTTGTTAGGGCTGATCTCTTGTTGCTGTTACAAATGTACTTTGCTGATATAAATTGTTAAATCATTGCAAGATTTATTGCAGCCCTCCTTCATTGATAGCTAGTGTTTTGGGGCTTTTATTTCTCTTCTTAGGCTTGGTATTGATCATTGAATGTATTGGAACATTTCACACACACATACTCTATCAATTACCTTTCCTAAACCTCAATTTTACTCTCCTTGCCTTCCTGAACTTAGCCTATCTAATTAAGTGACCAAGATAGGGGGGCATAGACTTGCCTCTTGCTTTCTATAGAATCCCTTGAGGTCACAAGGGAAGCCTCCCTTGTGTTGGATATTCACCCAACACTAAAACGAGGGAAGTACTTGTCTAGGTGATAGTGACAAATACTTCCAATTGTTACACAAAATTGGCATCCTATGAAAGGCTTTGCACAAGTGTTAAGTCCTGTGATAACAGTCCAATTGACAACATAATTATAAATATTTGAGAACCCAACTACAAGATCTGCCTATGGTTCCGGTTTCAGCTAATTCCAAGGTAGTGCTATTTTTAGAAAGGTGACTAGACTTTTGGGTACCTAGTATGGCGAGAAGCATCAACATCCGATTTCAGGCCATTTTAATTTTTGAGCACTTGGAAATTTCATGGACCAGTTACGTTTTGGCATGGTCAAGAGGATCTTTTCATGTGACCATAGTTGAGGAGTGCTTAGCGCCTAGAGAAACTTACATTGTTATTTTTAGAGTTTCTCCTTCCTAAAATTACCCTAGCACATCATACTATTTTTTATCCTCACTTATTCCATAATTTAAGGCTTAATTTTGGGGAATTCTCTCCTTCAGAAATTCGTAGAGCCTATTTTAGGCATGAAAAAAGTGCATTAAAAGAGGAAATCAGCCATATACAAGTGCATTTTCTCTCGTAGGAGGTTATTATGGAGGGTGTACTTTGGAAGGAGTAGTTTCTTCATACACATGCTATTTTCAATCAAAAAATGATCGCTATATTTGGAGACTACTATTCTTACTTCCCTTCTATTTTCTGTCTTACCTATTCTTATCTTCTTCTACTTATGTATATTGTACAAAGCATGGAGGAGGAAAGAAATAGTTACTCTTTTGAGTTCTTGAGCACTAGAGCTTGTGACCTTTCTTCCACTTTCTCCATTGCTTATTCTTTCTTGAGAAAGTGAGGTTGAGAGCTAGCATATGCCATAGAGTACCTGTAATAGTGGAATTTTCTTTGTTAGATCGTGATTATACCTGTCCCATCTAGTAGAGTTGGACTGTATCTTGGAGTCCTTGCTGTCCAAATTTGTCAAGGCTTTGTTCATCCTACAACCCTTGGTAATAAAGACATTGAGTATTCTTTGGTGACTATTACATGTGTTTTGTGTGTAAGACTTCAATGTTCCTTAGACTTTTACGTGCTTTCAATCTTGGTTTTAATAGAACTTCAGTAATAGTATTTGGATTGTTCTTCCACCCTATTCTCTTTCTTCTTCTTTCCATCTGTTTTGACTCTATTAAAGGCACTAGTTCATTGATTAATAGTACTTAATTCCTCATATAAAAGTGAACTATCATATCTACATCAAAAATTGTGCATCTTAGGCATTCTAGGCATTCTAGGCATATAATTAGGCATCTTAGATCACTTTAATTCATTTTTTTGTTAAATTACAGCAAGATTAGTTTGCTGTAATTTCATTTATTAACGCAGAAACAGAGAGAAACTTCAGCGTTTGTTAGTCTAGAATTGCATTGGGCGGCATGCCCAATACTTGGATAAAATTCTGGATCGTTTTCCATGTGTTTTTTCAGTTATTAGGTCATTTTCTGCTTTCTGTTTTTTCATATTTATTAGCAAAATTGTTCAGGACAACAAGATTTTATTTTGATTTACATGTTACTGGTCGTTTCTTTGGTTGTTAGTTGACTCCCAAAGTCACCTCTGGATTCCCCCGTGGTTAGCAAGCACTAACCCAAAGTGCAGAGAAATTTTATGTAGTGACAGTGTACTGTTTCTATTTACCTTGGAACCTTCCAGTTTCAAATGATAACAGAATCCTTGCTCATTGATTAGTTGAGGCCTTAAAATAGTTAAAGTTCATTCATTTACATACCTAAACACATTGGATATACTCACTTTAATCATTTTGATCTCTAAGTAGCCCTTCCTGGGTCTTATATATAATCCGTGTGGATGTTGTGCTTAGAGACTAGACCATACCAGCACATAGCTTCTCCTATACAATTTGACCAACTAGGGATCCCAACCCACACAAACTAAGGAGAATACTAGAGTCCCATGGAGAATTTCCACCTAGCACATATTGATATTCTCCCTGCAATCAACTCTAGAACGAGAACTATCCAGAAACTGGCAGATTTGGCAACAAAGAAATCAATTTGCAAGCTTGTACAATCCAAACTGCACAACAATGTTGTTGTTTTACAATCCTCGGCCCTTATATTGGACCCATACTCTAGGAAGCCATTTTTGGTGCTTCCTGCTATACCTATGCATTGATGTGAGTTCCCTTGCATGATATCATGTGCATTCCAATAGGTTTCCTTGTAAATAAAAGGTCCAAAATTTTTGCATTCAATAAATACATAGAAACACAAAGACACAAAGAATCTAGGACAGACATTTCAACGATGACTTTGGGCTGTACAATGAAGGTTTATGTCTATGAAAGCTTGATAAGGATTCTCTTGGTGCAGGAATGATCATGAGGAGCCACGTGTGAAGGGAATCCCCTCCACTTAGTGGTTCTTTGTGCAAGTCTAGCTTCACCATATCCACAATCTATGCTACCCTGCCGATAATTGTGTCTTCTTTCTGGTCATCAAGCACACATTTGGAGACATTAGGTTGACACCCTGGAAGGACAACCATTCTAAGAGATCGATATAATATAAATATTTTATTGTAGCTATATGACTCATCTCAAATATCTGAGAATATTCGCAATGCCTCATTCTGGGTGCATTTGCTCAATGTTAGCCCATCTTTCTTCCCTTTACATTGAATTTGTGGTTGATTTCTATCAAGTTGAAATCTCTTTTGGTGCTTTTCATATAACTGGAGTTTCCTTTGAGAGCTTTGCTTCCTTTTGTTTATTTCTATATTTATACATTTCTTTAAGTTTGGCCTGATTCGTCATCCCTAAACCCTAGACTAAAGATAAAATTAGTGGTGTCCCAGCCTATAGTGTCGAATTCAGGATTATTAAGAGCTCGTGATTTCACCATATTAAGGATTTGTTGCCATAAATATGGTCAAGTTAATAGAAGCTATCTATACAGTATACCCATCCACTGATAGTGTCACAAAAACATTAAAAATAAAACCCTAAAGCTCCTCCATTTTATCAATAAATAGATAAAATTGAAATGGCCAGTTAAAGAAACCGGACTGCTCTCTATTCAGAACCCAAAACCAATATAATAAAACACATAAAGTTGTCATATAAAAATTTAAATGGGATTAATCCAGAACTCAGGACATAAAATGATCAAAGCAAACCCCACAATCTACCAAATAACGGACAGAATCGAAACGGGTGCTCCGAAAATGAATTGATTTGTCATTTATGCTAAATTCACTCAAGCTAGCACACTAAATTAACAAATACAAACCCCACGAAATTATCATACAATAAAAACAACAAATCCATAAACGTAAGGGGCTGTTCACGAAAATGAAACTAAATTTACAGACACTTCAAAAAAAAATTGAAAAATGTGAAATAGGTGAAGCCCCACCTGAATGAGACGATAAATTGCCGGATCTTTGGGTAAGAATAACCCTGAGATCGCCCTCTGAGCCTTCAAAGAGGCAGACAAGTACGGCCGCCCGCTTCGCCCTCTTCCTTGCGACAGAAAGCTCCGAATTAGAAGTAACCGCGACCGATTCAAGCACCCCCAAGTGCGATGAAACCCCTCCTCCTCCTTCCCCGCTTTCGTCGGCCTCATTGTCGCTGCACCACGGTGCGTGCGGCCGCTGGTAAAAACGGAGCTGTTGAGCTAAATTCCTGAGATTAGGACTCCCCCATTCTTTTTCTATTCCGTTCCCTATTGAATTTCCCAGCGTCCTCGATGCCATGCTTCTTGCACTTCTTAGCGGTCCGAACATGGAATCAAAAGCATTTCTTAGCAGTCCGAACGTAAATGAATGAATTTTGCCATCGAATTCTTCATTCGCCGGCCGTATTGATGTCAGCTATTGATGTCAGCGGGAGACGGGTTGGTAGTGGTTAAATTTGACTCTCTTTTTCCTTATTTAGTATTTGTATATTTCGTATTCCTTATTTTGTATTTGTATACCGCGAATTTTAAAATCTATATGTTATATCATATATGTTATTATTGACATCTACTTAATTCTTAATTTAAAAAAAATAAAAACTGCAAATTTTAAAATCTATATTTTATTATTTACATTTTTAATTTTAAAATAGTAGTTTAAATATTTTATGTTTTGGTTTTTTTCTACTAAAAATTGTTGGATCTTCAGATTTTCAGTAGTTAAGTTTGTATAATTAAAGTGTATTGGGAACTTTTTCAAAACACTCCATCTATTTATGTATTTACAAATGCAATTTAAACAACAAGAAATTGTGATTTCACCTATAATTATATGAAAAATGTCAAAACTTAAAACATTAGACAACATCATTTTAAAATCTATATGTTATTATTGACATAGAGTTAATTCTTAACTATGGTGTCAATGAATAGGATGATAGGTTACATGTAAGTTTAAACATCATTTTAAAATCTATTTGTTATTATTATTGACATCTACTTAATTTTTAGTTATCCTATCACAGAATAGGATGATAAGTTTCACATTATCTTTACTAGTGTCACGAATCACCATAATGACACATTATAATGTACCCTCAAACAATTATTATTATAATCCACGAATCACCATAATGACACATTTTGTTGTCACGAATCACCATAATAACATTCCAATGTATCCTCAAACATTTATTAATCTAATCCACTCGTCACCATACCATAATGACACATTTTATTGTACCCTCAAACATTTATTATTCTAATCCAAGTGACAAACAAATCATAATTACTAAAAATATTCTCCATTAATAAAAGCTTATTAATATGATTATTATCTATATAACAAAAATCAACAAAACCATATATAATACATAATATTTAAATCATACACAAAAATAAATATTATACATTTAATATTTAGATATTCAATTATGTGGAAAAAATAAATGGTTAGATTCTCATGGACTCTAGTGAAAGGGATTTGAACGTGTGATCCCCGTGCAAATAAAAGTGATCCAAAGTATTGTTGATGGGGAAGTCCAAAGTGAATCTTATTAGTCCCTACCAAAGGAGGACTATAGCAATGAGTTTTTTTATTGATTTGACATTAATTCCATTGACCAAACAGTCTGACTATAAATTTAAACAATTTTCCAAAGTATAACATTGTCATATTGAATTTTTATTTTTATTTTTTTAAATTAAACCATTTTTTAAAATTTTGATTGGTTTAAAACTTGAACCTCTTATTGCAGAGGTGTCTGCCAGCATTTAATCTTTAATATTAACAACCCATAAGAATAAATTAACAAACTAAAATCTATATCGTACATCCCCACCACTGCCATTGCGTTTATATGGAGCTGCCACCACCACTGCCATTGCGTTTATATGGAGCTTCCTCACCAGGCAGTACTTTGTTTTGTTGTTTTTCTCATAAATATTTTGTGTCATAGAACCCAATATTACGTTTCCATGTGTAGGAAATTAATCATTGAATAGACAGGTGCATACTTCTGGTTCTATCGAGATGCTAAGTTTTGGAGGTATTGCCATAAATGGGCCATGACAATTGTAAATTTACATATGCATGAAAGTGGATGGCTTTTGCAGACTTTATGAATATATATTAAAATAGATGTTAGATGTTTTTAATGTTGATGTGAATGCTTATTAATGTCGAATGTTGTAAATATTTGTAAAATGTTTATTCAAATGTAGAATGTTGAATGTTGTGTAAAATGTTTATTCAAGTGGAGTGAGAAAATATTATAAATATTAAATATTGATATAGTTATTATTATTAGTTCATGCCATACATTATGTTACACTTTGCATCTTTGGAGATAGAGGATACGCATACACGATTTTACTTGGCAGGGACTATGCTGCCATGCAACTCTTGTTCCATGTTACCTTCGTTTGGTATGATATCTTTTTAAAATAAACCTTCTTGTAAATTTCTATGTATCACCCGTTACATCATCATTGATCAATGTTAACTAAGATACGTTGAAGCATTTGGGATTGAGACCATTTGCATAATTAATGTTTGTTATATTGATTATTTTTAATATAATAATAATTATTATTTATTTTTTTGTTGTTGTTTGTGAAATAAAGAATTATTTATGTTAATTGTATCTAAGGTGTTTTTTATTTTTCAATGTGAAACTTCTTACTTAACATGGAATTTACACTTGATATTAAAAAAAATATTTTAATATCAATTATAAATAAAATATTTTAATGTTTATTTTAAATAAAATATTGTTATATCAATTTTATATAGGTATTTAAAAAAAAATATTTCAATGTCAACTGTAAATAAAATATTTTAATATTAATATACACAATCCTCTAAGTAACGTTAAAGAGGTGGGGTATTCAAAATTTACTCTCTTAAACACAATTTCAAAGTAACTTTTGAGCTAACGAAGGTATTCTACTTGTCGAAAGTTTTCCAACGACTGTACTCTTGCTTAATTCTGAGCTTTAAGCACAAAGATATGGCCTTCTAAAGTTTCCTTATGGTTTTTTTTGTCCTACCACGCCATGATCCATACAAGTAACATGTCAAATTTGCCTATGTGGCATTCATACAACTCCACCTCACACTCGGTACAGTCACCCCTTGGATTTCATACTTATCGATGTACTTTGGCCCTACGGGGCTTATCGCATCCAAGAAAAACTTATCTTTCTTCCTCTTATCATATTCTTAAAAACTTTTAAACATGCGATGTATCACGCCTTGAAGATTTTCTCCATGCGACCGAGCTCCTCTTCTCTTTATCACACCCATAGAGATCTTCTTATCGCGCACAATCAGTTTTTTGTTATGCAACATATTGTGCTCTGAAATTTTTTCTTCCCTGCAACGAAGTGTTGGCTCATTTTATCGCATCGCCAAAGATTTTAGTTCTTGCAGCATATCGCAAGAAAAAAAAAATCTCGCAATATGTCCTGTCTTTCGAATTTTTCTAGCACCGCAACACATCTCTCGCTCCTTGTCTTTTCTCCATCTTTTCTTTACCTTGATTTTCTTTCGCTTCACTAATCTCCTCCTTTCCTTGTCTTCCATTTGTCACATCCTAAAAATGTTTGTGATACGACGTATTGTATCCAAACATTTTATGGATGCAATACGTCACGTCCATGAAGGACTTCTCCACCATGACGTTCATTATTGTCCATCCTTTGCCTCATTTCCCATGCCCGGGATGTTTTGTCTTTGCGACATATCACAATAAGTTATGTCACACCCTTGGAAAAAATCTTCCAATGTGTCAAGGCTCTTCTCCCTTATCGCATCGCAGGAAGATTTCTCTTCCTACGACATATCGCATGAAGTTTATCTTCATGCAATACACCACATCGCACAAAGTTAAACTTCATGTGATAAGCCAACTTCCTCAAAAAAATTATAAGTCTTGAACTTAAGTCTCATTCCTTCCCCAAACTTCGTGGCTTTCATCGTATCGCACGAAAATAGTTTTTGTGCAATACAGGTTGTATTGTATGAAAATTATTTTCATGCAATACAGGTTGTATTGTATGAAAATTATTTTCATGCGATACACTTAAATCTTGAAGCTCTTCCTCCAACTTTTTCTAAGTGTTTTCCCTAAGGGAAGAACACTCTTTTAAGGCTTCCATTGCAACTTTTGCAAGGTATAAAAAAAGGGGTTCTAAGCCTTAAAAACAAACTTGTTCTAGTAAAATAGTGAGTGACTAGGCTCATACTAATAATTTGCACTCAAGAAGGATAGTTATACATTCAAG
>ML782301.1:254507-270104 GCA_009831015.1 Picea engelmannii
TCATTAACAAAGAGGATATGTGTCAATATTTTTGAGTTTGTAATTTTGACTCAACGAAGGAGACCTTTGCTTCTTTCCTTTTTTTTAATCTGGCTTAAACCTTCTACTACAAGTAGGAAAAAGAGGGGTGATAGAGGACACCCTTTCTTGAGGCCTCTTGATGAACTAAAAGTATGGGAAAGATACCCATTGATTAGGACTGTGAAGGAGGAGGATTCAATGCAACTCATTATCCAATTGATAGATTCAAGATTCATTCCCAACTGAGTCAGGACCAATCTTAAATAAGTCCAACTGACCATGTCGAAGGATTTTAATAAGTCCAGATTCAGAATGAAGGAGGGGATTTTTTCCTTCTTAATAGAATGAAGGGATTCTTGAGTTAAGGACACGACATCATGGATTTGATGATTGAAAAGAAAATCCAAATTGTTCTTCTGAAATGAAATTACCGAAGATCGGCTTCAAACAATTGCCTAGGATTTTGGCTGTAAGTTTATAAATAAGGTTGCAACAAGAGATGGGACTGAAGTCCTCAAAGGAGGAGGGAGAAGAGGACTTAGGAATGATATCAATATGGGTTGAGTTCAATGATCTTCCCACCTTCCCTTTCCTTTTAACTCATTGACCACCTTAAGGAGGTATCCTTTCAAAAGCTCGTAGAAACCTAAATAAAACTCCATAGTTAAACCATCAAGACCCAAACTTTTGCACCTTTGGAAAGACAATAAAGTTTGAGAGACTTCATTCTCTATGATCTCTCTCTATAGATCATCATTCATTTCTTGTGAGATATGATTAGTGAAAAGGGAGATAATTTTAAAAATCTTTGCTATAGGAAAACCCGACAGTTCTTTAAACAAATTAGAGAAAAAATATTTACCAGAAAGTGCTACCTCCTCAAAACCAAACACCTTCTCCCCTTTAGCACTTTTAATTTCTACAATGATGTTACTCACTCTGCGAAAGCTTACGAACCCGTGAAAATGTTTTTGTGTTATTATCACCTTCCTGAATCCAAACGACCCAACTTTTTTGTCTCCAAAAAGACTCCTCTATCCTTAGAGAATCTTGTTTTTTGATGGACAAGTCCTTCACATGAGAAATTTCCTTCTCTTTCTATTATAAGACTCCTTAAATTTGCCTCCAACTTTGCGCAACTTCAGTCGGTTGCTTTTTCCTATGCTCTTTCGCCCATACACTTGTCTTTCTTTTAATGACACCCAAGTTTGAAGCAAATTGTTGCATGTAAGCTTGACCATCCCCTTCCGACAACGGAGTCCACTCTACTTTGATCATTTTAACATAGGAGTCTTCTTTTAACCACTCATGGTTAAACTTCATTGGCAAAGATATATGAGAACCTTAATTGGATATATCCAAAACAATTGGATAGTGGTCTGAGAGACCCCCAACTTCCACTTAAATAACACATTCTTACTTAACATTCACCTTAAATAAATGTTGAAATCATGTTATATCACCTTGCAACATTACTTAAAAGTAATGTTTCAAACGATTCATATAATTTTCTCTTAACAATTTGAAAATTCTTTTATTATATTCAATGGCATATTCTTACTTTCTTTAAGAGCAAACCTTTATAACAATAAATAAATGTCTAAATAAAAACTTTGATTATGCTTGTGATATTCACATTGTCGTACTCTTTTTCATAAGAGAGGAACATAACCTTTCTAAATATACATTTAGTAAAATCCCCTTGAGTTCACTGCCATAGATAGATCTTGGCACAAATGCACAAAATTGAACCAGAATGCTACATGATTATGCAAAATGAGCAGACAATACACTTTATATTGAATTTTGAGTGGGAAAAAATATACTGTGATTATGTTATTCCATGTCAATGCATCATGTCAACAATTTCTTTGTTCCTTTCTTCTTTCTTCTTTGAGAAAAATTCCACTCGTTAATGATTTTTTGAAGGCTTTCTTTGGATCAGGCAACGAAGGTGAAGAAAAGCATTAATGGAGGTATATTTCAAGTTTGGTTTTGATTTTAGTAGTAAACAATAAGGATGATACATAATAGAAAAATAATTATGCCCCCTCACCCTCCTTCTAATTCAATTAGTTTTAGCTTAGTCGTTGTGAATGTGAACGTGGAGTTATTTTGCAATTTTTGGGTTGGTTGTAGATGGGAAAATTGGAGGTGGAACACAATGGGCTTCACAAGCTACTTACTTGAATATGTTTAGAGTGAAAGGAGTGGATTTGGAATCCCCTACAATGAATGATGAAAGGTTGGTAGGAATTGGGGCAAGAGTAGTTTTGGCTAGAGCATTATCTCTCATGTTCTGCTTACTTGAATATGCTTGGAGTGAAAAGAGTAAATGTGGAATCCCCTACAGTGAATGATGAAAGGTCGACATGAATTGGGGCAAGAGAAATTTTGGTTGGAACATTGTCTCTCATGTTTGGTTTAGCTACATGCCAATTGGTGAAGAGCCATATGAAGTTCAAGAAAAGAAGCCAAAGCAACAACCACCACATGATCAATGACCTTATTTATCCTAGTTAGGATCCACACACCCCAACCCAACAAAGTCACAGGCAGCATATTTCACTCAATCATTATTTATTTCATTTCAAGGTGGTTTTTCTATCAAAGTAATGAAGGACAATGATACTCAAAATTAATTTAATAATTGTTATATACAATGCACTAGTTACATAGATGTACATGAATAATACCTCATGGGAAAGAGGTTAAACTACAATCGAGGGTAGTATATGGTTGTTGATGTTTATATTGGTTACAATCCAAACAAAAACCTCATGAGGATATGAATCCCCTTGCATTTTTATAGAGGTGGTACTCTTGTTTGGCTCAAATGTTGGAAGATTTCTTTATATGATTCTACATCAAACCCCAAAAGATCTCCCAACAAAGCTTATATATACAAATATACATCATATCATTTGAATAAAATAATGATTAAATGAGTTAGCAAAGTTTTATGCCCACGAGGTTTTGGAGTCTCCTTTCAACATACATTCTGCATTTCGTGTAAGATCAAATAAACCTGGAATTTGCCATGACTTTGCAAGACGAATGGAAAAACAAAGATGAAAATGTCATAAGAGAAATTTTGAAGAGTACATATTTAAAACTCAATGAATAATATGATAGACACACTCTAAATATCTCAAACTCAAAATATTAAGTCTTGAGAGGTAATCAAATTTATGCCCCGAAATAGCTCTCTGTGGAGGAGTCAATAATAACATCCCATATGTGACAAATTAAAAATAAAAAATAAAAAAAATTGTCTCAACAGCCTCAACAATCTTAATGAAAAATTGATAAACTGTAATTAAAATGAAATTTCCTTTTTACAAGGAGGGATCTTGCTCCTCTAGATCTGAAATATTAAAAGATGACTGTAGATTTTAGAGAAAGCACTGCTTAGACCCAAATCTTCCTATTTGTTTGGAAATACATGAAATATTTGATGGAAAGAAACAAAATGAAGAACATATAGGGAGAAAAGTTATAACTAACCAATTCATAAAATCATGAAAGATAAAACTTTGTTTCTTGAAGACTCTTATGGCCTCGAGAAGTCAAGGTTTGAAACAAATTTCTTTGTAAACCATGAAAAATTAGGTGATTGATATTTTATTTTTTGAGAAAATTATAGCCAAATTCATCACTTAAAACCTATTCCATCATTATACTCGTTGAATTACCTTTCCAACGAGGTATGGTTTACCCAAAACAGACACCCGGATCTTGAGTTATGAGCTTTGGAAGATCGTTGTTGAACAACCGTCCATTTAATTCGTGGATGAATCATAGCCCTTAATTAAATCCACCCTCTTTTAGAAAATTCAAATCCCACATGCATTGTGGTGGTTGAAACATTGGTGTTTATAATGCTAGGTCCTTCCTTATTGTTCATGTGAAGTAAATAAGGTTATGGAAGTCATGCCTTAGGAGAGTAAGGAATGTAAGAGAGAAAGAGAGAAATATGACAAAGTGTGGAATATGGAGTAGGAGAGTTGAGTGGAAGAGATAAAATGGTTAAGTATGAGAGAGGTGGAGGAATAAGAGAGAAAAATGGTTAAGTGGGAGATGAACGAGAGATGGAAGGTGAGAGAAATGATTAAGTGAGGAGAGTACTTAGTTAAATATTAAAAAATGGAGAGGAGAACACGGCACTTAGAAAAATTCTTCTTGCATTTTTGCAATCTCTCTATCAGACTTCTGGACAAAATTATGAATATCTTGGGCATACGGACTCAGATTATGATTCTGAAAAATGCTTGACGAAGCTAAGACCGAGGACTACACCATGAGATGGTGAACTTGCACACATTCCTCTTTTTGATTATATATATATATATATATATATATATATATATATATATATATATATATATATATATATATATTCCATAATGATGACCACAAGGGACACTTGCTTTCTTTTAGATATTGTCTAGGTTGAAACTATATTTTGGTCTTAGAATAAGACATAAACAACTTCTGATTGGCTAAGATCTCATCTTCCTCAAGCATCAGGAAATATTTTAACGACCCAAAACCCAGAGGCCTCTAGTAGGACTGCACGTATACCCCCTTACAAACCACCAATGGGTCATTTCAAGTGGCTTGTTTTTCTTTGAATGTTGGTGATGAGTTAACCCACATTCACTAATAAAATCCAATGATGATTGTCCTCGTTGCCAATTGAAGACTAAGTTATGATAATTTTACATTATAGAAGTGATAAAGAAGTATGATTTGTATAGCTTTGGGGTGGTGGTATTGGAAATGATAAGAGAACACAAACCATATTTTGAATTACCTAACTTATGGAACACTGCATATGTATGGTTGTTTCACAAAAGGCACTTCTCTAAGGTAATGAATTTTTCATGGAACAAGTGAAAGCGACGAGAATTGGTTCAATACTTTAAATCCTTTCACCGTGAGTTGGATAATTTAAATCCTTTGCTTCTTTCGACATTCCTCGATGAAAACGGCCTCACGAACAAAACATTAGGGCTTAGAATGTGGCTCAAATCTAAATTTACCAAATAGCTTGACTCCAAGCCCCCAAAAAACATTTAGTTGTTCATGTCTTGAATATTTTAAATGAAATTGTGTGGATAGAGTGATTACAATTAGAAATCATACAAGGAGTAATCGAAAGGTTTGGTGATTCAATAGTCATCTCCACTGGTAGTGTTTTCCTCATCCTCCTATGGGTGAAATTCATATGCATCATGGATGGAACTCCAATCTTTAGATCTTGTCATTGGGAGTCAATGAGTCATCATTAGTGAAAATTGTTGAGGTGACGACTCTCTCGTGCACTTTGAACTATGGATCTCATATGAATCAATGATTTTAAACCTCTAATTGAATTGTATCAGTTACTCATGAAAATGTCCTGATACATAACAACAACCCTCCATTTCCTCCAATTCCAATAGTCTTTGGAAGATTCACTTTATATATCACCATTGCAATATTCTTCAAACCTCCATTAGAAACAACAATTGGGGTTGATTAGTTTCGTCCTCTATTTAGAGCCTTTCTAACGCTACCACATGTCATTTAATGTTTGGTTTATGTTAAGTTCTAGAAACCTCCATGTGTCATCTATTGATTGGTCTATGTTCCATCCTGCAATGTACTCCACCTATCCCATCCTGCTCAACACCTCCCTGCATCCCCTCTTCACCTTCACGTTTCCCTCGTTCACCAAACATTGTCCTATGGTTTTGCTCCATCATCATCTCTTCACTCTCTTAATCATTGCCTCTTCTTCCTCTTCTATTTATCTCTAGAAAAGTCACAGTCATATATCTGTGATTGTTGCAGATGGACATGCAACTGGGTGATTCAGATTTGGAGTTATAGGATTGCTGAAAATATTTCGTGAGGTGTGAGATGAAGATTGATCTTATGAAGTATTCATTTTCTATCCAAAAAAAAATCTCATAATATTTAAACAATATAACCACCCCAATTCACTTCAATGTTCCCTTTCCTTGCTTCAAAGGTATGCTAATTAAATATAGTAACAATTCTAAAAAAAATATTTTTTTTTCCAAAAAATATTTTAAGTTGTTTCAATTAAACGATTCAATAAATGAAAACACAAGTATACATAATAATAACAAGTGCAACAAAGTTTCTTATACCTGCCTCCTAGAACCTAAAAATGTTTTAATGTAAATATATTGTTATAGCAGGATTTGCCCCACCATTGTTATCTTGCACAAAGGGCCTTTTTTCCATTTCCCTATGTAGACTTGTCATCCCTTTATGATGAATCCAGAGCCAAAAATACACATTTTCCCACATATACGCGTCCTATCAACTATAAAGCAAGTGTATACATAGGCTTCTCCACTAAAGCCCGCGTACATCAGGATTTGTGCCAGAAAATACAAAATGAAGTTGGGTTTCCACGTCATGACAGAAGATCTTTGATCCTTGGCCTTCCATATACTAGAAACGTTTCGACTTGGCCCTTCAGTTGCATTTTGAAGGATATAAGAGCACAATTCTGAGCTATGGAAAAGAGGAGAAAACATTCAACTTTGAGACCAAAGTTACTATGGAGAAATTACTTCATATTGAGTCTGCATCCCTTTGTACCTCAAGTTTGAACACAGTGTCTAGCGCCCAAGCTCTTTCTCTATTGTTTAGAGAACCTCATTGTCTCTCTCCTATGAGCTTGCCTTTGGTGGAGGATTGAAGTGGTGGAGGCCTAGTTGGAAGGAACTTGGTTTCTTGGTTTCGAACTATGCCGACACAGAATTCTGTAATGTTGTCACTTCTGTTGATCAATTATTAATAGAAATACTTCTTTCTCATCCTATTAGTATTGTGCAAATATATGATTATTATCCATGGGCATGCTTGTAATGTTTATTAATGGATTATGTTATCTAATGTGCTAACCCCTTTATATTATCACCATGTACTTTCTATGCTTGTTTGTTAAGAACTTATTGCAGGTATAAAGCTTTGGGTCGAAGTGCTCAACGGTGGAACATCATCGAACGTTGGATCGAGGTAGGCCTCTTTCCTATATTGCACATTAGTTTATATAACATACAATGGATTTGAGTTGATTATTGCAGTCATACCTGTCTGTTGTGGTTTACCCTTGGCCATAAAGAGTTTTTCCCTAGTAACAGAATTGGCGACTCCAGTAGGGAGAGATCTTCCTTCTAAGGGTTGAAGTACTTTTTCTTCTTGCATTGCTCTTTTTCCTTTGTGTTTCTTGTCGTATCACTGCTTGACAGATTCTGTTCACTCTAGGTCTGAGTTTTTAGCCTTTTTACCCTTGCTTGGCCTTGTTTTCAAGCATGTACGTGCCCTATTGCCTTGACAGTCGCGTACACACGCGTACTGTCTCACTGCTAGATGCGTGTATACGACCTGTTTCCCTGAACAGTCGTGTATACCACTTTCCCTTGCTTGTTTGCTTGGTTTAGTGATTGTTGGGTGGGATTTGATGATTGTTGAGCCTTCTTAGGTCTCTGTAGTGCCTGTTGAGCGTCTCTGGGTTGACAGGAAACCTGTTGGGAGTTGAATTTTTGGGCGTGGTCTTTCTCATTGTTTTTCATTTTTGGTTTGTCCTTGAACCCTGGGTTGTTTGCTTGGCTGCTTGATATTCTGCTTGAAGTTGTTTCGTTTATACATAGTAGAATTTATATATCAGGTTGTTTTTCAGTCCATGCATTTTCTCTTTAATATATTGAAAATACAAAAAAATAGGCATTTTGCATTGGTTAGCATTTTTGTCTTTGAACCTTTATCATAACTTAGTGCATTTAGCGAAAGATTGCATTTTTACTTCTGAATTGCAGAGTTGAATTTGGAAATTGCACTATTTTTATTAGCATATCATTCATTGAAAAGTTAAAGATAGACTTTGCATTATATTCATATTTATCTTCTTCCAGAGTCATAACATCATGAGTTTTGCTTCCATACCCTTTTGAGTAATCATGACCAATAAAATTTACGCTTTAAACTAAAATTGATTATTCACAATTTTAATTTTAGGGTGCACAAACTAGTCTAGGGTTTAGTGCCTTGGAATAGGATTTTGTGAGTAAACTTATCCAAGGCAATTAAATCAACATATGTGTCTGAGACAGGGAGTTGAGAAGTCCATTGTATAATTGGTAAGATTAGGAGGCTCCGCTCACACCAAAGTTAATCGCGAGGTCGCGCGAAGTTAGTTGAAGGGATAACCCCTGGATACTCACCTAGTGTCAGAGATATTTCTGTGGATTTATTCGTATTTGGGGATCTTTCTAGTACCCATACCTTTGTGAGAGGTGGTGCTTTCAAGGTTTCGGGCTTTGCTACCCTGCCCATACGGTGATCCAGACTTACGACTACTCGCCTGTGCATCGGTTATACAATGGTTTATTAGTTACTTGACTTAGGTATCTCATAGGTCACTTGCAGGGGTTATTCTGCTTGTACCCTAGGTCAGATAGGGGTCAGACAACACACGACCTTTATAGAGGATTACCTCTCTGGGGGGATCTGACTGACTGGCTGTTAATCCCATGAGGGCCCCTATAACTGATTTTGTTACCTCCAAACTTTAGCGGGGAGTCTCAGGTCCCTCTTGGACGAGACATACCTTTTTTAGCGAGGGAGGCCACTCAACCACTTTAGCCCGTTTTCATGCATATTGGTTGTTTGGCTTTTTCGTATGCTCTTTGACTACTAGCTGGCCTTAGGTGTCTATTTTGGGTTTCATCATTATGGACAATGGAGTTTATTTTTCTCCCTCATTCACTGCTACCCACCCCATGATGCCTGCTCATGTCATGGGGATGGACCCTTCCACTTTTTACAATGGTATGTAGAACTACACCGCTCAGTCCACACCTTGGGTCTCTAGTCATTTTTCTGTTGATATGCCTTCCCCCATGCAATCCTCTCCCTGGCCCACATATATGAATCCTAACATTGGATCCAGGGGCACCATGGCTTCAATGCTTACTTCTTCATTTGATATGAGTCGTGTCCCCATGGGAGGTTGGAACCTTCCCCTTTATGGACCCAATACTAGTTATGCTCTTTCAGGAGCCAATACTCAGATGGGTTCTTATCCCACTTATTACACCCCACCCATGTATATTTCATCTGCCATGTCAGTTCCTTCGAACACTTTTTCCATGACAGGTCCTCAAGTACCCCCCCAGGTCTTTCATATGGGGAGAATCAATTTTATGGTTCGGGCTACCCTCTTTATGGGACCCCTTCACAAGGGGGAAACATATATCCTCACTCGAATAATTCTTATCCTACCTCAGTCTCTTTGCAAACCTCAGTGACGATACCCATCCCAACTTCTTCGGACCATTTTGGCATTGGCCACCACTTTTCTGGGCAGGGATAGGGGGTACACTAGGATCCTTCTTGGCTTGCAATATTTCAGAGTCAATCTTTTCTCGGACCTTGGAATCAAATGCCACAATTTATCGCTAGCCCAGTCACTGCCAGTCATACTGGTGCTCCATCACCAACCTCTACCAGTCATGTCAGAGATGGGTCGACTTTTTCTACAAATTATGTCGACAGCTTGCCCCCAACCTCTGCCAATTATGTCCGGGGAACCATCCTTTTTATCCCAAATCATAGTTGTGTCATGTCTCCAGCCTCTATTCATCATATGAGAGATGAATCTCTTTCCCTTGCTAGTCACAACGAGAAGCCTAGACGTCTCAAATGTAAGCCTAAGTTCCTTTGTAGGACTTGTGAATGAAGTCACCTTACTCGTTTATGCCTAGCTACTACCGGGATACCAGAAGCGTGGGGCTCACCCAAGAGCCCTTCAGATTCTGAGGCATCTATGGTTTCTCCTCACACCACTTCTCCTTTGATTGTCTTGGTGATTCCACCAACGCAATCTTCTCCCGAACTCACCCCCTTTGTCAAGGGTGAAGCGTCTCTCGCCCCTGTTACTATGCATCCTCTTCAGCCCATAATTGAAGAAGTGGTCACACCAGTGCAATCTTTGGTCAATCCTACTCTCCCTGAAGAGAGTGATGCACCTTTCAGTCATGTCATCAACATTCCAAATCCTCCCCCTTCAGAACAAGAGAGATTTATTATTTCCCTGAATGCTCTCCCTCCAAGTCCTAACGAGGTTCCCTTCGATTGGGACGACCTGATGGGGCATCCCATGCCCCCACCTATGTATTTTCCATTAAGAGACATTATTCAAACCATCATGGAGACTGTATCCTCTATTAGCGCTTTCTCCTCCTCGACTTGGAGAGCTTTGGGTTTTCCTAAGCTTTTGTCAGCTATCCATGAGATAATGACTTTCCACAGAAGACCGAGATGGGAGCCTTGGCCTCCCCCTTTACATGTCGATTAAGATAGAAAAACGAGTCTTAATTAAGCTCTTTTCTGACTCATCTAAAAAAATGAAAAGATGGCTGAGTGATTTGTCCCTTTCACACTCGTTAAATTGGATTTGAAAGGTCATGAGTCTTAATTAAGCTATTTTCCAACTCGTTATAAAAAATAGAAAATATTGTTGAGTGAACTTGTCTTTTTTCACACTCGTAAATTGGATTTGAAAAGACGTCTATTTGGCACAAGTTTACCCCTTTTTCACACCAAGTAGACTACAAGACATAAAAAGGATATTTTTTGGCGTTAAGTTGTGATTGCATCTCATGCCCTCTCTTGCAATATTGAGCCTTTAGCTGGTTCTCACTTTGCGTTATAAACCATTGCCTAAGCAGTTTTTGCATCCTCAACCAAGCAAAGCCTTGTTTATATCCTTTGCAGTTTGACACCCTATAACCTAGAGGAAACATCACCCCGAGTGTCCATCTCCCATATGCATTTCCTTGCATTAAGCATAGGTACGTTCCACTGTTGGAACTAGTTTTGCTTACTAGCAACACTCATTTCCTCCTTTGTATCATAACATTCATTTGTTATGAAAAAACAAAAAAAGATGGGTGGGAAGGGAGTAATATATTATAATTGCCAGCAGTCGTGTCACCTTTGAACAGAGCACAAAATTATTGAGTCCTTGTGTCATCATAATTTTGGGTTTAGCATGGCCTTAGGAAGCTAATCCCGTCACAGAGTTTTCTCTACTGACTGGTTACTCTTCCAGTCCCTATAGAGAACATTATTGATGCCTCCTGCATCTAATAGTCACATCATTGAGTCTATGTTGCCGAAGTCCACCATATGTCTCATGCTCTTGTTCAAAGGAAGTCTATCAACCTGTGTTGGCCACTTCTCAAAAATATTGACTTTGCATGTCGGCCATACCCTCAGTTTGTCTAAGAATCACATGATACTATGGTCTTATCATGAACCCTAGCCCTACTTGCATCATCGGTAGGTCACCTTGAACCCAACAATCGACATTTCATCATTGGTCGCTGACTGGGTGGTTTCCCTTGTGTTCGACGACAAGACATCTATTCACACTTTGGGATTCGTTCAGTGTCTTGGATGCCATTAGCCTTATTGGTGGTTTCCTTGCCTTTGTCAGTAGTTTTCATCATTGGCTTCTATTCATAGGGCCTTTTTTCGTATACCGCTTGCATTTGGTACACGTGAAAGACGCATAGGGTCGTTGGTTCGTGAACATGTTCTTCGTCCAATCTCCACCAAATCATGAAGCTCCTGCTTTGTTCCTTGTGCTGACTGATGAGAGATGCCTTAATGCTCTCCTTTCAGCAGGTCTCTTTCCATCGAATTCAACTCATTTATTCTGGATACGGGACCTAGATTTTTATGAGTACCTTAAGGCTTGCACTCATTAGTGGAAGGCTCTCTCGCCATTGACAGATGGGAATACATCAATGTCTTATGATCAATGGATTTCTCAAGTGTTCGACACCGACTCCTTTATTCAAACTTGCAGGAATGTACTCGGTGGCTTGATACCTACTTTCATTATTGGTAGGTTGTCTTGCGTTTGTTAACGATATACCTCAATGAACGGTAATCAAACGATGTCTCATTGTGTTCGACCTCAACTCCTTTATTCACATGATGTAGAATTGCACCCTTGGCGAATAGTGTAGAAGACTTGAAGACATCACTACGTGGCCGCAGATTTCCTGAGTTGTTGCTTCCCTTTCATTGGACCATCACCTATTCGACTTCATTGATCATGGGAGATCAGATTGTACTCCATGGTATACAGATATCTTCAGATTGATTTTGAGACTGGTTTCACTGGGCCTTGTTCGTGACTATGACAACTTTTGGCATATAACCACATTTGTATTTGCCTATTCATAGCCACAGACACTTATTTGGTATATTTTCCACATGGATCTGCATTGTATTTTTGGCAGCCATGTATGCAAAGTCAGTACAAAATGTAATGAGAAATCGAGTTCGTCCAGCTAGTTCTCTACCACTCCACTTATGGGTTATTTATAATGTATTTTGGCCATCGTAGATACTCCTCCGATCTCACACATTAGGGGGCATCTGTTATAGCAAGATTTGCCCCACCATTGCTATCTTGCAYAGAGGGCCTTTTTCCATTTCCCTATGCAGACTTGTCATCCCTTTTTGATGAATCCAAAGCCAAAAATACACATTTTTCCACATATACGCGCCCTATCAGYTATACATCAAACGTATACACAGGTTGCTCCACTACAACCCACGTACATCGGGATTTGTGTCACAAAATACAAAATGAAGTCGAGTTTCCATAAGAGCACAATTCTGAGCTATGGAAAAGAGGAGAAAGCATTCAACWTYGAGAGCAAAGTTACTTTGGAGAAATTACTTCATATTGAGTTTGCATCCCTTTGTCCCTCAAGTCTGAACACAGTKTTCAGCCCCCAAGCTCTTTCCCTATTGTTGAGAGAACCTCATTATCTCTCTCCTATGAGTTTGCCTTTGGTGGAGGCCCAGTTGGAAGGAACTTGGTTTCTTGGTCGAACCGTGCCGACACGGAAGTTTATAATGTTGTCACTTCTGCTGATCAACTATTAATAGAAATACTCCTTTCCCATCCTATTGGTATCGTGCAAATATATGATTATTATCCATGGGCATGTTTGTAATGTTTATTAATGGATTATGTTATCTAATGTGCTAGCCCCTTTATATTATCACCATGTACTTGAACGTGAATCTATCTCTTAGGCCTAAACTCCAGGCAATCTTGTTGAATAGGTAGATCTACCTCTTGGCACCTTGCTGCCTCCCATACCAGGGCCCCAAAGCGAAGAAGGATTGCAAAGACTGCAACTGGTTTCTAGGAAAGATGGAGAGTTGTACAAGCTTACCAAAACATTGAGTTTCACTGATAAATGGGTAATATGAAGCGTGTCCCTTCTCGAGCGTTATGGAGATCAATGTGTTGTTAGTGGTGATGAAGTCGACGTAGAGAGTACCCTCTATGACCACCAAGAGTTCGGTGGCTGACATATGAGTGTGAGGGGGATTAAGGCAGTGGTTAGGAGTGAAATCGATCTGAGCCATGGAGATTCCCAAGGTGTTTAGGCCAAGGAGCTGCATTACAAAGACTGGCGTTACATCAATTCCCAAGTTCTTACCTGTATTTCCTTCTTTATCTAGGCCCTTGAACAAGAAGTCGTCTGTTGTAACCATCAGGGCATCCTTACATGGGAACCCGTTTACATTAATTTCAAAATTTGAATCATATATATGATGTTATTCACCTCACACACATTAAAAAACGCACTAGACATACATATCATATTACATGTAATTATTGCATGCATACCTTGACTAGTGTTATTAACAACGCAAAAGTATTGTAAAGGATCTGGATCTGCTCCATGCACAATAACAATATTATTTGTGTATGAAAAGATCACTATTACTGCGACCGCCAACACCGGGAAGGATTTCATGACTGCAACTGACCGATTACTGATCTTCGATTCTATGCTCCCTCTTATCGTTAGATGGTAGATGGATTTTGATGAAGAATGAAGAGCATTCTTCCCTTATAACGATACCAAATTCCCAAAATCATGTTTTAATCTTTTTAATTGAAATCTTTTGGAACTGACTCTGTCTCCCTCTTCCACATAGTTGTGTGTTTTGAAACAAATGTTGGGAGTAGTTATCCCAAATGGAGAAAAGGCTATCCATTCACCACTCACCACCTCTGCCTCGTATGAGCATGTTCGATTTTTGGGTTCCTGTCTCTGTAAAAAATTGAGCAATATATTTTAATATGGGAATGTTGTTGATTATGCTACTGTTAGAAAAACATAATAGCAGAGCAATAAAATAAAACGAATGCGGAAATAAAATAGAGAAGATACACAATACAATAGACACAGATATACGTGGTTCACCCAGTGTGGGCTACGTCCACCAGAGAAATTGCCAAGTCCTTCCTTTATTATTATCCAACAAATGAAGGGATACAACCTACAACGCACCTGCTGTAACTTCCTCTTCTTTCTCTCACAGTCTCCTCTCTTAGAATACAATATTCACAATGATGCATAACCACAATACATTTCCCTCATTAAAGAGGGTTTCCTTCTAGGGAGAAAATCCCTAACATAACTTCTACCGTCAAATCTGCAACCTTATAATGAACAATACAGATTTACAATGAAATTACAATATACATATACAAGGAAAAATTTCCTTCCCTGGCTTCACCCCCGAACCCCCACTTGCCCCTGGACCCCGAAGAGGGGGTAACCCGCCTCTGCACTCCCTTGCATGGAGGAGTGTACATTCTTTCGGGGTGTAAAGTTTTCATGGGGTATAAACACGGCTGAAAAGAAAGACCTCTGAAACAAGAAGATAATCAGGCTCCACAACCAACAATCTCCCACTTGGAGACTGATCTCAACAAATCCACCGTTGTTGTATTTGTTGGACTATGAACCTTCTTAGACCTGAAAAATTTCTCATATTCACCTTCATGCTTGAAGACCAACTGAAACTGAGCAGGAAATCAGTTTCTCCCTGGTTACTCCCTTAGTTAACATGTCTGTAGGATTCTGGCTAGTGTGTATCTTTTCCAACTTCAAATGCCCATCTTCCAAGACAGATCGTATGAAATGGTACTTGAGCTATATATGCTTAGTCGTTGAATGGAAGGCTGAGTTCTTTGCAAGATGAATGACACTCTCACTCTCATAATACAACCTGCTATTCTCCTGCTTCTTTCCCAAATCCTCCATAAACCTCTGTAACCAAATCATCTCTTTATTAGCCTCTGTAGCAGCAACATAATCTGCCTCTGTTGTTGAAAGTGAAACAACCTTTTGCAGTTTCAAAATCCAACTTATTGTTGTTCCACCTACAGTAAAAACATACCCTATGGTGCTCCTCCTTCTATCTTTATCACTTGCCATATATGAATCAACATATCCGTGTAGAACAATGTCTGAAGCTTCAAAACATAATGCATGAGTAGAAGTACCTCTCAAATACATGACAATCCACTTTACTGCCTCCCAATGTTCTTTACCTGGATTGTTCATATACATGCTCACAACTCCCACTGCATGTGCAATATCTGGTCTTGTGCAAACCATCGCATACATCAAGCTGGCCACTGTTGATGAATAAGGGACC
>ML782301.1:270163-286298 GCA_009831015.1 Picea engelmannii
CATTCTGCATTCTAAACCTCTCCAACACCTTCTCTATGTACTCACCCTGAGACAATGTCAATTTGCGATTTTTCCTGTCTCTTGTTATTCTCATACCAAGGATTTTCTTTGTAGCACCCAAATCCTTCATTGCAAATGAAATAGATAATTTCTTCTTGATCACATTTATATCCTGCATATTAGACCCTGCAACAAGCATGCCATCTACATACAATAGCAATATAATATAACTTCCATTTTCTAGCCTTTTAAAATAAGCACAATGATCAAAATCACATCTACTATAACCTTGTTCTGTCATAAACCTGTCAAACTTCAAATACTATTGCCTTGGAGATTGATTTAGGTCATACAAGCTCTTATTCAACCTACATACCAAATTTTCCTTCCCTTTGACCTCATACCCCTGTGGCTGCTAGATATAAATCTCTTCCTCCAAATTCCCATGGAGAAAAGTTGTTTTTATATCTAACTGTTCAAGATGCAAATCTTCTACTACCACAAGGTTTAAAATAGTCCTAATTGAAGTCATTTTAACAACAGGAGAAAATATTTCATCAAAATCTATACCTTTCTTTTGTGCAAACCCCTTTACAACAACTCTAGCCTTGTACCGCTTTTTTCTTCCACCTTCTTCCTTCAACTTGTAAACCCATGTATTCTTCAATGCTCTTTTTCCTGCAGGGAACTGAAACAAGTCCCAAGTTTGGTTTTTTACCAAGGATTCCATTTCCTCTTTCATGTCTTTGATCTAGGTGGATATCGATGGCCACCCACCTTTTCCAACTGGCTCAAAACAATTTTCTGGCAGTTTTGGTAATTTACTATTTTTAGCAGTTTTTAGCTTCCGGGGCCATTTTGAGGGCCTAAATGAAGGTTTTTTGGGATCGAGCTTCCTAATGATAATCAAAGGCTCTAATTGAGCCTCCTAAATGAATCTCCTCGATGATACCTTTCCAACGAGCTATCATGCGCCCCAAACGAAGATCGTATGCCAAAGTTACGCCCCCGGGAAGTTGATACACCAAACTACCCAGAAAGGGGTCCACAAAATTGTTGGCTTTTCATCTTCCGGGGTTAGGGTTTTGGATTTTATTTATGATAAAAAGGCCTTGGAGCCTTATTGTAAAATAATATTCTCATGGATGCGAGTAACCATCACATCTCTTCTCAGAGATAAGTTGCCACCATTCTAGCGAGTCTTTCAGTTTGTATTTTACAGTCTTTGTACATTTTCGCTCATTAATAGTAAATCATGTATTACTGTATCTCTGTGTTTATTGTTGCATCTATGATACATTTCTGTTATATTATTGGATATCTGAGATATATCTGTACATTTCTTTATTATATCTCCGCTCTCATTTCATGTCAAAAATAATCCGGATCAACCTTGCTCCCACTTCTTTTTGGTGTCTACCTGCATTGCCTCTTCATAACATTCTGGTTCACCAGAATCAATCAACAATAAATAATACAATGAAGGATAGTATCGTTCAGGGGGTCTGCTTAACCTAGTAGATCTTCTAACAACACTTGTAGGAGTTTTAGGTACCTGTTGCTCCCGTTGTTGTACATTTTGATTTTTTGGTTCCTTTGGAATTTCTTTTTTAGTGATCTCATAAAGCACTGTGTATTCTGGTTTTTTTTTTTCCTGTTTCTTTTTGTGCAACTGAGCTTTGTACATGACCTTCTCATTGAACATGACATATCTACTCCTAATGATTTTGATATTTTCATAATCCCATAAGCGATAACCAAAATCATTAACACCGTATCCAATAAAGGTACACTTCTTGGATTTTGCCTCAAGCTTTGTTCTATTTTCTTTATCAATGTGGACAAATGATTCACAACCAAAAGTCTTCAAAAAAGAATAGTTTACCTATCCATGCCTCCTCTGGAATTCTACCATCCAAAGAGCTTGAAGGTCCTCTATTTATTAAGTAAACCGCAATATCTACAACATCTGCACAGAACTATAAGGGCAAACAAACATGCAATCTCATACTCCTTGCACGCTCCATGATTGTCATGTTCATCCTTTCTGACACACCATTTTCTTGTGGTGTTCCTAGAACTGTCTTCTCTCTACGAATCCCATGGTACGAAAAGTAATCATCAAACTCCTTGCTGCAATATTCACCTCCATTGTCTGATCTAAGACACTTCAACATTTTTCCTGTCTCATTCTCAACCAAAGCTTTCCATTTCTTAAAAGTATCAAAAACATTAGATTTTTGTCGAATGCAATAAACCCAAGTTTTTCTAGTTGCATCATCAATAAAAGTAACATAATATCGAGAGCCATCAAGAGATGATACCTGAGCTGGTCCCCATACATCTGTATGCACAAGCTGTAATCTTTCACTCTTCTTTTCTTTTCTGACGCTGAGAAATCTGACTCTCTTATGTTTTACATAAATACAATGCTCACAAAAATCCAAATCAATTTGTTTAAGATCTGGCAACAAATTTCTTTTGTGAAGTATATGCATCCCCTTCTTACTCATGTGTCCAAGCCTATTATGCCACAGTCCTGTATCCACTCCTGTAGAAGCTAAAGAGATAGAAGAGTTAGTATTACTAGTACATAAATACAATGTACCTACCTTCTCTCCTTTTTCTATCACCAATGATCCTTTGGTGAGCTTCCACACCTTACATGTAAATATGGATATACAACCTTCACTTGCCAACTTCCCTATTGAAATTAGATTTTTCCTTAGATCTGGAACATGTCTTACCTCTTTTAACAACCATTGGTTTCTGTTGCTTTGCTTTATTTTTACCTTTCCCATTCCAACAATTTTGCATGGTGTATCGTCACCCAAATGAACCTGTCCAAAATCACCTTGAACATAATCTACAAAATGTTTCCTATGGGGTGTGGCATGAAATGAAGCCCCTGAATCTACTACCCAAGACTCATATATATTATCTACAAAAAGAATCAAAGAATCTTGTAACACATCACTTGTTACATTTGCTTCCTGATTTTTCTCCTGCTGTCCATCTCTTTGTTTCTTTGGATCCCTGCAGTCTTTCTTTAGATGTCCTTTCTTCCAACAATTCCAGCACTCTATCTTTCCAAATCTGGATTTGGATCTTCCCTTCCTAGAATTCTCGCGGTTTCCTGAGCCCTTTCCTCTATCCTTTTGTCTTCCCCTGTTCTCCATGTTTAACACATTACCTGATGTCTCACCTGTGCTTTTCCATCACATTTCCTTACTAAGGATAACACCAACAACATCATCAAATTTTAAAGTGTTTGAACCAGAGACAGAGTTACTTACAACCATGACCAAGCAGTTCCAACTTTCTGGCAATGAGCACAAGATTAGAAGAGCCCTGACCTCATTGTCAAAGTCCACTTTTATAGAACTTAGTTGATTAGTAACCATATTAAATTCATTTAAATGATCTGCAACAAACCCACCTTCTGACATCTTCATATTAAATAATATCTTCATTAGAAATACCTTCTTGGACGCCAAGGGTTTTTCATATATTTTAGCCATTGCATCCATCAACTCCTTTATTGTCTTTTCTTTCGAAATATTGAAAGCCATCGACGCTGCTAGGCTCATTCGTATCGTTCCTAGTGCTTTTCTGTCAAGAACCTCTCATTCTTTGTTCTTCATGGCCGTCGACTTCTTTGCTATTCTAGCCAATGGTAGGAATAGATCCTTCTGATATAAATAAACTTCCATCTGCATCTTCCATAACTAATAGTTTTGGCCATTAAATTCCTCGACCCTAAACTTTCCATCTTTCGCCATTAGTCCCACTCGAACCAAGAACCCTCTTTTCCTGCGAGTTACCTTTCGCTCTGATACCAGTTGTTAGAAAAACAGGATCGTGGAGCAATAAAATAAAACAAATGTGGAAATAAAACACAGAAGATACACAATACAATAGAGACACAGATATACGTGGTTCACCCAGTTTGGGCTATGCCCACTAAAGAAATTGCCAGGTCCTTCCTTTATTATTATCCAACAAATGAAGGGATACAACCTACAACACACCTGCTGTAACTTCCTCTTCTTTCTCTCACAATCTCCTCTCTCAAAATACAATATTCGTAATGATGCATATCCACAATACATTTCCCTCATAAAAGAGGGTTGCCTTCTAGGGAAAAAAACCCTAACATAACTTCTACCATCATATTTGCGACATTATAATGAACGGTCCAGATTTACAATGAAATTACAATATACATTTACAAGGCAATTTTTCCTTCGGGGGCTTCACCCCCAGACCCCCCAACAAGGGGGATGGAACCCCTGGACCCCGCAGAGGGGATAACCCCCCTTTGCACTCCCTCGCGTGGAGGAGTGTATATTCTTCTGGGGTGTAAATTTTTCATGGGGTATAAACACGGCTGAAAACATAGACCTTTGAATCAGGAAGATAATTAGGCTCCACAACCAACAACTATGAACATGCGAATTGCAAGGAATGTCTGGTTAGTGCAATATATTTAAGATAAGCAGGCTTGGCTGACTATGTCTGTTTACTTAAGCTCTCATCACCTATAAGGAAAAACCATATGGGAAAACTAAAACCATTTCAAACGCTTGGTAGGATACAAACACACAGATCACTAGTCAAAAGGACATACATATTGGGCAGGTGAATGAGATCCTGACTTTAGAGAGCGAGATCCATATGTTATGTTCGTGACCAAGATAAATAACCCGGTGCATGAATGCATGCAGATGGCCACGCCAGAAGGGAGAATGCATGTAGATGGCCACACCAAAAGGGACTGTCTGCCACAAATTACCACATGTTTTGACGAACGCAATTCCACCCAGGTCGAGGCTGAGCATTAATGGGGTGACGACATCCCGCCGCCACCCTCTTGGCTCCCCTACCCAATACAATCGTCACCCTAAAAAACCTTACCTTAAAACACATAATAATGCCTCAAAAATTGTGCACACATAATAATGTATATTTCTGAAAACATAATGTCCCTGTTTGTGGCATGGACATAATAAGGTATTTAAAATTGTATCATATTTGATTTACAAACATTGATTTATATTTGATTGTTTTTTAATTCGAAGTGTAGGAGGACATGGGATGAAACGATATGGTATTTTTGGGTGTCATAACATATCTATATTTTTATCATACTTTTTTGTGAAAATGATTAAAATAAGTATATTATTTATTTTGATTTTTTAAGAATGGTATATATTTTATATATATATAAATTTGTATTAAAGTTTTTTTCAAAGAAAATGTTAAAAGATGATTAATTATATTGAGATTTTTTTTTTAGAATGGTATATTTTTATAAAATTAAAAGATGATTAAAATAATTATGTTAGTTATAAAGAGAAATTAAGAAATATTTTATAATTTTAATGAAGCTAAGTATACATATTATTATTATAATAATAATCTAATTCTAAAGTTATGGTTAAGCCATGTGGATTTGAACCAGTGACTTTTTAGGAAGAAACACATGTTCTTAACCATTAAACTTATCGTGAAAAAAATTATGCATCTTTCTCATACATCTTTCACCAAAACTCTAAATTGCAACTTACATTTCTCATGCAATAAAGTAAAATTAAAGAGATCTAAAATGGAGCATAACTTCATTTTAATTTTAAAATTAATAAATTTTGGAAGCGAAAGGCCAATGATCTTGTGTAGAAAAGTGGATCATAGTAAAAAAGGTAATAAGAATCGATCAATATAGTAGTAGAGACGGGATTTGGAAATGATCAAAATCCATCTCACAAACCAGAAATGCAAATTTGACAAAAAGATGGCGATTGCAAAGCCCAATTGCAGCAATGAACCATGGAAAAACCTCTTGTTGGTTGTAGAGCTCTATGACATTACATTAGCTAAATGACAAATTTGTTGGGCACGAGGTACGTTTAAAAATATAGTTGAAAGTAACCAAAGAGAATAACCTTTTTAATTGGCAAAATGTTGCATAAGCCCGATGCAAACCTATCTATTAATATTTGTATGGAAAAAATATGATAAAATTAGGAAAGTAAGGCGTAAACTTTAATTTGTATTTTGTTTTAGAGGAATTTGTGTTTTTAAATTGTAAACATATTTTTTTTCATTTTTGGATAACATTCTTGTATATTGGTTAAAGGGAAGTAGTATGCTTTTATAAAGAAATGAGAAAGTTAATATTATTTTTATATATCTTTTCGACAACATAGGTATTCTAACAGGGGACACACACCTTCAATAACCACTAATTTAACTAGATCAAATATCAACACATTGATGTTTTTACGTGGTACAACCACTGTGGGGAAACATCCACGGCCCCAACCAACATGGCCACTTAAAAGAAAGTTATTAATGCAAAAGAAAACAATTTCAGAGATATTTACAAGAGAGTTTCTCACAATCGTTCATCGACAAATGACCCTCCCTGCTATTTAAATAGAGATCATGGACCAATCAGATGTTAAGTCGCAGATCAATTTAGTCCTTAAGATAGAGGTGCATATGAACCGTCAAATCACACTATGTTGGGAACATATCGTGATCGTCAAATTACCTAACTACAAATGCATATTAATGCATATTAAAGAAACACACTAAGAAATTGTTGACGTTTAAATCTGTCAAGACTGAAACGACAACCTCACGAGGATATTAATCCCCCTGCCTTTTTAAAGAGGTGGTACTCCTCTCTAAAATTTTCAAAGATTTTAAAACATAAATTGGATTATTCCAACAAGCAAAACCCAAATATTTATCGCTCAAAGAAATTTAAAATATCATAAAATACAAGAGTTCTTGAGAAATGGACCAAGAACCTTAAACATCGGATTTGTTGGAAATAAATAAATTGTAAAAAATGGAAAAAACTCTCACATCCATCATAGTTTTAGATATTTCTGATCACATTCAAAATAAAAAGGGAAAATGATCCAGAGCACAAGAGAACTTTGAAAGAGTAATACTTATTGAGATAAAAAATAAGAGTTTGATAAGTCAACTTGAAATATCTTATACTAAGAACTCAGAGTTACAAGACACAATCAAAATTAACTTCGAAATAGTTCTATGGAATTTCTCAAAAATGATATGAGTATTTTATAGTCTTAGAAAATTAAAGGCGTTCATCCATGAATGGACTGAGATTGGGGCTCCCATGGACCATTAAATACATATGAGAAAGATGAAGAGGAAGATAGAGAAACTGGAACAAGGTGTGAGCAACAAGATCTAGATAGAAGACAAAAGAGAAGTTATCAGAATTTGGTTATATTCTTCCAACGAAAGAATGAACGCAACTAGATGAAATCTGAAAAAGGGAAGAAAATGTAATCAGTATAGACTTACTATGATGGAATATCTCCATTTAATTTGATGTTGTCGGTGTCCTTTTATCCTCCTTGATGTCGGTTTCTGGGCTGGTACTAACCGTCGCTTCTTGATTTTCCTTGGTAATCTTGATTAGGGATTTTTTAAATCATTCTTCTATGTAATCCTTCATTGGAGACACATTTATCTCATGTTTAATTTTAACATCAAATAAATCACCTTCCAAATCTCTTAATTCATGTGAAATATTGTGAATTGATTTTTTGATATCTTGATTTTTTTTTGCATAATCTACTAGCCAATTTTCAATGTCTCTTTCATCATATTCAATTATACTATTGAAATTTTCAACATAAATGCTTTTCAATATGTCCACGTGTTATTCAAATTGTTGCTTCATCATAAATAAAGAATTCATGTTTAATCTTGAGTCTTGTACTTCTCCGGTGTTTCCTGCACAATTCTATCTCGGTGAGTTTTCTAAATAACATTTCATTTTTATTTACAATTCCATTGCAATTGTCCATAATATCCTTCAAATTGCTGATCTTTTTGATCCAACATGCTTTCAATTGTTTCATTCTGGACGGAGAGGGAAAGTATTCTTCCCTTCTTTTGAGCTTGGTCATGTTGGAAACTTTGATTACAAATGTTATAACGACATCTTTGTAGAACCCTTTCTCATGTTTGTAATCTTGTTGAAGGAATTCATTATAATCATTTACTCTATATCCGAAAGAAACAATATTACCAAATACATCCCATGCCTCCATGATAAGTGACATTCTTCTTTTTATATTTTCCTCAACAATTTTTCTGACAACTGTTAACAAACTTGATGATCCCTTCAACTTCAAATTAGGTGTTCTCGAATTCGCAATAGCTAATGGGCTTGTAAGAATAGGGGGAGGCATCAAGGTGGATTCCAGTTCTTTGACTTTTTCTTTTAATTTGGCATTCTGTGCTTCCAAGTCATCAATTGAAACATGTAAGGCATCACCAATTACCCTGTGTATATTAAAAATTTTAGATGCAAGCAACTTGCTAAAATCATATTCATAATGAGATTTTCCTTTTTTATTTCTCTAATTACTCCTTCAAATACTAACTTTATGTAATCCTTGTCAAATAGTGCATTTTGTATAGTAAATGATTCTTGTTCTGAAAAATCTTCTTCTTGTGTGGCTATTTCAACTACAATTTGTTGGGTTTCTTGTAATCTCTATTCTTCATCAGGGAAATGTATATTTTCAATATCAACTTCAAGATCCATATCCTCAAGAAATAAGTTATTTGTATCATTTTCAGATACTTGCTGCTCTGCTTCTTCTCACGGGGGAACCTTTTTCCTTTTTCTTACTTGAATTTTGTGGGGATTTTCCATTCTTCCTTGAGGAGGATTTTTATCACCTCCTCCACTTGAATTTCTGCTTGAAACCTTTTTCTTTTGTGTTGTTGTTTGAACACTATATTTGGGTAGGCCATTTTTCTACGAAACTACTGGAGATTGAGCACCTTTTTCATTTAGACCCTTTCCTTTTTGCTTATGCTGATCTGCAATGCTTATTATAGTCTCAATATCATCAATAGGTTGCATCGAAGTGTCTTGAGTATTACCCTCTTCTTCCCCAAATATAATTGTTTGGGTAAATGCATTACCGAATCCTAATGACTGCATGTGGTCAACAAAAATATGACTTGGGTCAAACCCTTTGATTTTTTCTGCATATTTCAAATTCAAATGATCAAAATGGGTTTAGAATTAATCGATTCTAATTATGTTTCTTAATACAATTTCTTCGACCTTCCACGACGATGAGATAAATTTCCTTTTTCTCTTCTCATGAAAAAAGTGAAGACAAAATCCATATTGCCTAGCAACTTCAGTGATAATTTTTTTATCTGAAATGTAGTAAGAGAGAAAAGCAGGAGTTTCTTGGGAGCAAAAGATTCTAATGACATTATAATTTTCTCTCTTCTCTAGGGTACCCTTATTATTTATAAAATTTGTTGCCTCTGATGACAACATGGATGTGTTATCTACAAAGATAAGTTTCTTGAAAACTGTAACAAATTCATTATGTGCTTCATAAAAATGAATAAAGGTCTTTTGTCTCCAAAGAGCTTGGTACCAGACCGTTACATGGTTGATTTTGCAGTCTATCCTCTTGCCAATTGTTAATCCCTCGAAAATATGGAAATACGTAATAACAAATATTAAATATGAATCCATGAAAAAATTCTTTTCTTTCTTAAAATTTGAAAGCTGGGAAGAAATTTCGATAGAGATAAACTTTCCCCAGTCGAAGATGGCTTTTTCATGCACTGTAAAGTGAAAAATGTACAAAGTCAACTGAGAGATGGTTGCCGTATTTTCTTGACCCGTAACTCTAGCGAATAACCATGCAATTTATTGATAAGATATTTTCAAAGAACTAACATTAATCTTTGTTATGTCAACAGGCATCGCCGCAGGGTCTTCAAGATATTCTTGCAGAAGGCCGAGTCCATTATTTCTTTTCTTGAGAAAATCCCTCGCTTCTTCTCCTTTAAAGGTAAGAGTTGGCTCTAGTAACTTCAACATCTTCCTGAAAACAAATGGTGCTAATGAAATAGGGGGTTCTTTTATGACTAAAAATGCAAAAATAAGTATATAGGCTTATGCAAAATGACATAACATATCATTTACAATTTGAACCACTCAAATTGAATGAGTTTTGAGACCTAGGCATGCATTTTAGTGTAGCATGGCATGCATTTTGCAACAAGGCAAAATTTACACCAACGAAAAATTGGCCCTCTTTGTCCTAGATACAACTTTTGGTCTTTTTGCAGGGCAAATGGTTTTATGTTTCAAATTGCACAAACATAGGTATAGAAATATGTACTACTTTTATACAACCCTGTAACTTGTAATATTGACCTCTATATTCTATTGTAGAAATTAGAGTTAAGATTTATTCCATTTTGTATGTATAATTGGTTGGTTAGAAGTCATTGACCTTGATTTCTCTCATAACCCACCATTCTCTGATTCATCAAAAGGCCATGAATGTTTGTGAATAGAAATCATCCTCATTGAAGTGAAAATGCACTCCTAATTGTACAAACATGTTAAAAATATTTTAATAATCATTTTACAACTTAAATATTAAATTATGGAGGATTATCCAACTTTGGGCGTGCACTTTACTATAGCCAACTTTAACAAAAATGCCCTTCGGTTTTACAAGGGAATTTTTAGCCTTTATGCACATCAGGTAGTTTTTGTCTCGAATTGTCAATATACAGCTATGTGAAGGTGTAAATTCACAAATTACAACTTCTTCAAGTTGAACCACTTAGTTTGGGTCAAAATTGAGACATGGGCGTGCATTTTACTCTGAGGTATTTTTGACTTTAGATTTACATGAAATGCGAAATCTAGGTGCCTGAAATCAACCTCTTTTGTTATAAAATCTTGCTTTAGATGACATAGGTAAATATGAAATATAGATATATCCATCGTACAAAATATAAAAAAAATTAGGTGCTATGGGGAAGCTTGGGCATGCATTTTAATTTCATCACTTAGTACAATTTTGACCTTCTAATTTACAAGGAAAACTTTGCCTCTTTTGCACATCAACTATTTTTAAAATTGCAATTGCAAAATTAACAACATGATCAGGTTTAATATGATAAACCAGACCCCCAACAATTTGCACAACTCATATCTATAGCATAACAAAACCTTGGCTTACTTTTTACAAACAAGTTGTGCATTTCTAGGGTTTTGCTACGCATTTGTTGCCTATTTTTGCACAACACAGTCTTTTATGACTAGAAATGAAAAACTAAGTGTACCGGATTGTGTAAAATGGCTTAGAAAATCGTTTACAGTTTGAACCACTCAAATTGAATGAGTTTTCAGACATGATGGTGCATTTTAGTGTAGCCTAGCATGCAATTTGCACAAAGGAAAATTTTCCCCTCTTTGTCCTACAAAACAAATTTCGTTATTTTTCCATAGCAAAGGGTTTGAAGTTTCCAATTTCACAAACAAAGGTATAGATAGATGTATACATTTTCTAATGATAACCACATACCTTCCTCTATCATCAATGAATTTAAACTTCCTATTGGGTATGTGTTATATTCTTTGCACGACTAGCTTTGGCGTTTGCTATGTTGTGCGGGGGTTCATGGGCAATGGCTTTGAGATTTTTTTTTTGCCTCGGGAAAATTGTCACATTTTTTCCTCGTTTTTCATGTCTCCTTGATTTACGTGTCCATTGTTGGCCGTTTTTTCAGCACATGGTTTTTGCCGATGGTTTTCTATTTCTGGTTAAGGAATTATGGTTGTTGACTAATCCAGGTCTTTGAGTTAGAGTTTTGGATGCCTATGGCTCCTATATGTATACTTTATTGTAAACAATGTATCCCTATGAATGAATATAGAATATGTTGGTTTTACCGGTTTGGGTTTTCAGGGGAAAAATCTCTGTGTAATGTGTGTATTTTCCACTGTATCTTTTCTGTTCTTTTATTGAAAATTTGTTTGTAGTAAAATATTGTACAAGGTTAAAATATACATTTGGTATCAGAGATTTGTTGGCTTTAGGGGGACGTCTTTGTGGTCAATGGTTTGGCTCGAGACTGTGATAAGCCTTGTTACAGTGGGAGATCTGTGGTATTGATTTTTCAAGTGAAAAGAAATGGCGAGCAGTTTGAAAATGGAGATCGAGAAGTTTAATGGAAAAGTTTTGAGTTGTGGAAGCTCAAGATGGAAGATCTGTTGGTGAACAAAGATCAGTGGATCGCGGTGGATCCAGGTACTACACCTACAGGAACTTCAACAAATGTTTGGAAAAAGTTGGATCATAAAGCGAACAACACAATCCGATTGTGTCTCTCATATTCGATATTATTGAATGTGTCCGAGGAAGCTACAACCAAGGATTTATGGGATAAGTTGGGGAAGTTGTATCAGTCTAAGTCCCTAGTAAATAAACTATTCTTGAGAAAGAATATGTATAACCTAAGGATGAGATATGGAGACTCAGTGGCAGATCATTTCAACGCCTTCAATACTGTGGTAAGTCAGTTAGTATCTGTTGAGATTAAAATTTCAGATGAAGATAAGTGTATAAGTTTATTGTGCTCTTTACCAGACTCGTGGGATAGTCTGGTTGTGGCCATAGGTAGGAATACAACAGCCTTGAAGTTTGATGAAGTGGTCTCATCCTTGTTGTCAGAGGAGATGAGATGGAATAACATGGAAGGACAGAGCACATATGCATTATTTGCAAGAGGATGCTCCCATGAAAGAAATAGATCTAAGTCCTCAAGTGGGATATCTAAGTCTAAGGGTAGATCTAAATCTCCTAGAAAGTTTGTAAAGGTATGTTGAAGATGTGAAAAAGAAGGGCACTACAAGAAGCAATGTATATCCAAAGTTGAGAAAAAGAAGGGATCTGAGGAAGCTCCTTTTACATAAGAAAAGACCTTCAAGGAAGAAGGAGGGGATGTGTACTTGGCTTCTTCAAGCACACATGCAGATCATGAGGCATGGTTGGTTGACTCAGGTGCATCCTTTCATATGACTCTCCACAGRGAGYGGTTCTGTGAATATGAAAGGTATAATGGAGGTAACGTTTTCCTSGGTGATGACTCAACAACCAAAATCATACAATTACAATCTTCATTACAAAACTGGCAGTCAAAGTGAAATACAGATCCCACACTTTTGTTCTCTCTGAAGATTCCTCCCACTATCTCTAATATGAMAAGACTCTCCTTTCCTATCACTCTACTTACAACCTTTGTATCACTCGATTCCCACAAAAAATGCCAAAATGTAGAACGTTTTGAGACCACCTATATATTTATATGATCCCCATGGGGACAACCTCGATCCATAAGACAATTACATAATTCGATCATAATTAAATTTACACGTCCTCGAGTGAATTGTTATATCTCGTTGTTTTAGAAAAATGCCTCTGTGATCTGTGTTTGACGATGGGGTGCCACGTGCTCCTTGCGGTAACTCTCGACTATGAGTTAAAATGTTGACAATGATTGGACTTTGTTGCAATACCAACGAACGTTGGGGCACCAAGATAATAAATAAATAAATTTTGGTAGTTAGCTAGTAATTTCCGACAATATGATCGATTTTATCCGTACCATCAGAACTCCTCGTCAGACTTCAACACCATATGTAGTAGTGGGTTTGATTTCTTAATCTATCCCGTGTTCCTAATTTGGACTCCATTTCTCCCTTATCCTAATTTAATCCTCAATTTCTAAATTGGGACCTTTCTAGTTTTTTATCCTTATTTCTTATTTTATGAGGAGTCCCAATCCTTGAATTGGTTTACTCTTTGTGTTCTTTTTACTTCTTGATTTCTTTTTCACTCTACAAAATTACAACCCAATTTTCCAATTGGCCCAATCATTTGATTAGGCCCTTCTATCCATACAAACTTCCTTATTGTTCCTGATTTGTTAGTCAATCCTTTTAAATTTATTTTTATTTGTTCCCTTGCTTAATTTTCTCCCCGTTAATTTCCAAATCTACCTAATCTTTTTATTTCAATCATTTTATATCTTTCAACATTTTTATTTCATCAATATTTTGATTCGAGATCTTTCAATTAGGGCTTTATTTCTTCTCCCCTTTGAATTTTCTCCTAGATTTTAGAATTGCACTTGATCTTTTGATTGGGCATATTTGGCTTATTGTCATTCAAATTTTACAATCAATTTGAAAATGATGTATGATACCTTGATTGAACCCTCACTTATATTTTGTTTCAATTTTCCATTCGAATGATTAGGCCAATTCATGAATCAACCCTTGTTATGCAATCAGGGCCTTTTCAAACGCTTTTTTAATTATGGCGATTATGCCTCAATAAGGCCCATTTTTTTAATCAGGTCCACTCTTAATCCCCATTTGAAATTCATTCAATAGTCCCATCCACTCAATCCTGGAACAATATCTTGATTGCTTAGTTTTTCTTTGTCCTGGTGGTTTTAATGTTTTAAAGTCTGTTTGAAATAACTTTGATGGATTGACCATACCAATGTTTTGCAAGAAATTTTAGGTGTAGGTAATATTATCTTCAAAAGTAGCCATAACAATTTGGTGAGGAAAATAAATGATAGACTCATCCTTTTTCCCTTAGTGAAGCTAGTCCATAGATAGGGAAAATGAGCAACTAACGTAGTGAAGAATGACATGGAATGCGACAGAGAAATTTGAACATTAATTACATAGGTTTTTGCTCAAACATAAGATTTTATTGCTTGGTATGGGTCATATTCAAACATGGGAGCATTTTCAACCGCAAGATGAAGCAAGTAAAGAATTAGAAGATCACATCAAAGCTAAAGAGAATTTCATCCTATCTATGTTTTATGCCAACATATAGAGATTTAAGACACGTGTGGAGGCTCTGGTGAGGTGGATGGGATTAATTAAAATTCTTGCCGGAAAATTGGAAAAAAACATTGAAAATTGAAAGCATAACCTAACTCATTTTGGGTTATAACAAAGAAACATGTGTTACGTTATGCTAATGTTATTAATGAAACTTTTAGAGCATGGGAACACTACATCAATAGTCATGTATAAGACACACACACACAATTATACAAGATCTTGGTGCTCCAAATAGTTCAAGCAACTATTGAACTTCTGTAATTGAATCTTGTTTGACTACTTATAAATAGGATGAGAACCAAAAGAAAATGGATTTTGGTTGTAGAACCTTTATGTAAACTTCTTCCTAAAACTTGAATGAGGAGAAGCCATCTTTGGCAAATAAATGTTGGTAAAGACTTGGATTCTAGTGTTGCAAATGTGTGGAACCGCTCTTATGCTTTTTTGAGTGTTGGGATTGTTATATGAATGTTCAATAGAATGTATATTTTTCTTATGTATAAGTTATGCATTCCTATTTATGTTTTTCTTAGATGTTTTTATAAGTCATGAGCACAACATTGTAATTAGTTATTGTTTAGTCGTAGACTTTTCTAGGTTCTACATATGGTTATTTATATTTTTGATCTTATTTAAACGACAAATTTCTTATTGGGGAAAATAGTGGTGATATATTTGGTGTCACATATACCTTGTTTTTTGTTTCATTAGATTAGTCCAGGCATCATTATGCATTTTACATTAGTTGCATTTTATTCATTAACATTATAAAAAAAAAACCTAATGATCAGAATCTGGACCAGGGATCAAAATTTAGCTCAAAAATCAAAGTTCTCGGAATTGCCTCAAAACGAACGGGTGCGTAGCCCTCGTCGTCACGAACCCAATGCAACTCGTTTGGGTTCAAACAAACATCGGATGAGTGAGATATCACGTTTTGTTCGAATCGTCAAACATGCAAAAAGAAATGTGCTGACTGTACAGTCCGTATGGATGCTGATGTGGCAGAGGCCGTACGATAACATGGCACGTCCGTACGCTGAGGTGGCAGTTGATGATGTGGCAATCGTTGATTGGAATATTGTGAACGAATCCTGTTTCGACACCTGGCATCATTGTAGCAAATGGTTTGGTGCCACATGGCCCAGGCGTGGTCTGCCACGTGGCACCATGGTATAGGTTGGTTGTTTAGAATGTTATGGAGTCCGTGGGGATCGAACCCCGGACCTCCCCACCGTGGCAAAGTCTTTGCAAAGTCCACCCTACCAACGTGCCACACTTTGTTGCTTATTATATATATGTTAAAACATATATTTAAAGTCGTTTAATGTTGCATTTGGGGCGCGTTCGGGCTGGGGCTTAGCCCCAACCCCC
>ML782301.1:290325-311538 GCA_009831015.1 Picea engelmannii
TAGGCACGCCCTAACCGTCCTACAGTTCACCCGTTTTTTTGGTTATGCGCCGGTGCTAGGTTTTAGCACGGAAATGAGCGTGTGAGCTAGGTTGGGCACACAGAGGTGCGTTTTGGCGAACTAGAGACAACAAGCTTGAAGGAAGAAAATGGCAGGAGGCCTATCTTCTTCATTTTTTGGCCAAATGAGGTGCCGAAAAAGCCCAGCTAGGGGTTTTTGGACGTTCTGAATCCATTGGCACTATTTTCAAAGGCATTTGAAAACTTCTTTTGCATGTTTTTCACCATTGAAGTTTCAAAGAGCTTAAGGGAGCTTGAAGCCCTCATTGGTGGAGGTCATGCTCAGATGAGTACAAGTCTGTTTTCTGTGACTGAATAGTCATTTTTGGCTAATTATTATGCTCTGAACACATTGGGAGAGGTTTCAGATCCATTTGAGGACTTTTACAAGTGTTTTTTCCACAAAGAAGCTCAGGGAAGCTTAAGGCCACATGTAGAAGAGGTCATGCCCAGATGAACCATGATCCGTTTTCAGAGTTCTATTAGTCATTTCTGGGGTTTTTATGTATTCCGAACCCAATGGTACAACCAATATTTCCATTGGAGTTGAGCAGCAGATTGTAAAAGAATCTTTGACAAACTAATCCTAGAGAGCCTAGTCCATTGATGGAGGCTCAAGGAGATGTAGCCCAGTTGGGGGTGAACTCCTTTATCATCTTGTTATTGTTGTGAGATTGATGGTTTATTTGCTGCAAGTTATGTTTGCCATGTATTTATTTAAAAAACATATTTAACCATTTAAAGGAAAATTTCCTCACAGATGAACATTTTAAAAGAAGATGCATAAACTTGGCACATAATTTATCTTGCATAATTAAGACATTGAGCAAGATCTTGAAAAGTTTATTTTAATGAAGTAGAGGGTGCTTGCATAGCATAAAAAGTCAGCCCCCTATTTTTAGATCACCTAAATATTGGACTTGGCCGCAACTAATAAAGCCTTGAATTAGTAATGGTTTCCATGCCAGAATATGAATGGGTTCCCTATTCCAAACAAAGATAAATCTATTTGGGACTTCTAATTAGGGTGAACTCCAACTATTGACAAAGGCACATTTTCCCTTGTCAACATTTTTATCACTAGAATGAGGTCAACAACAAGCCAACCTGCATGGAACCATTATTTCATAAATACATTAACAAATCGTGGGTCCTCTCTATATCCCTGTGAAGGATCATGTTTTGAGTTTTCCTATTTATCCAGGTGAATATCTATGGCCACCCACCTATTCCAACTGGATCACATACAAATGTTATCTTGGTAGTTTCAATTTTCATCTCGGGAATTTTTTTTCTAGCTTTTCGGGTCCCAAACTTCCAGGGTCGTTTCGAGACCCTAAATAATTTTTTTGGTGCCCACCACAGACCCATTATATATAAAGTTAGTGTGTGATGGAATAACATTTAGTCCTCAAATAGACCTTTCCAACAGGCTATCATGCGCCTAAAACGAAGATCGTATGCAAAAGTTACGACCCCGATAAGTTGATGTACCAACTTACCCGAACGGGGCCCACATGACTTTTGATGCTTCATCTCTTAGGGTTAGGTTTTTGGATGTATAGGGTTTTAGAATTCATGTTTAATGTGAAAATTCCTTTGGATCCTCATTGTACTCATCTTCTTGAAAATGAGCACAACTGTCACATCTCTTCTCAGAGATAAGTCACCACCATTTCAACAAGCTTGTTTTAGTTTGCATTTTACAGTTTCAACATATTTATTTACTGAATATAAGCCAATTTTGACTGCATCTATGTTATTGTTCATTGTATCTCTTTGTTAATAATATAGATTTGTATTCATTTCATTCTACTCATAAAATCTGCATAAGTGGTATCACAGTGGTTTGCTTCTTGTCGTTGTTAGTGCATATCCCCAACGAGGTCAGGGTACAAAGAGTTGGGTCTCGAGCTTGTTTCTCTTGAGAACAAGAGCTATAGCACACCCAAGCAACCTTCCATGGTGGGAGAAAAGAAAGACGACAAGATAGGAGATGATTTCAAACTATTGCTCGAGGAATCCCTTGCGCAACAGAGGAATGAGATGATGGATAGTTTTGTGCAAATCCTTCGACAACTACTGACAAACAAAAAATCTTCCTTGAGCAGAGGCACCACCCCCTTCAATGTATAGATCAACTTTGATATTCATATATTTGAAGGTCAGATAGACGCATATTCTGTAGACAAATGGTTGAATCTACTAGAAGGGTATTTTTATGTCCATAACTTTTCCAATAGAGAGAAGATTACATTTGTGATCCTCAAAGCCGTCCCCCATGTCAAAGGTTGGTGGGAGAATTTTTGTGAGAAAAAGGAAGCAAAGGAACCCTCATTATTTACATTCGCACTCACCTGGGAGTCATTCAAGGATTCTATTAAGGAAAAATACTACCCTATTGGAAGTTATGAAGACATGTATACAATATGGACCACACTGTGGCAAAAAAGGGACCAAACAGTGCCAAAGTTCACAAATATCTTCCATACCTTCGCACCAAGCTGGGTATCAAATATTCTGAGAGAAATTCGATGCTCAAGTCTCACGATGGTCTACATAGATACATTCAAACAAAAATGGAGTTTCTGGACATCTTGTCCTTGGGTGCGGCCTATCGATATGTTGTCAAAATCGAGCATAAGATTAAAGAAAAGATGCGACAGTTTGGGTCTGGGAAACCCTCATAGCAGAAGCAAGGTAAGGGAAACACCAACCCATAGAAAAAAGGGTAGAGAAAATATGGACAACCTCAGGAAAACAAGTGGTGTGACTTCCATAAGAGCCCTTGGCATAACACTATTGATTGTTGCTCAAAGCAGTCATTTGTGGCAAAGGTGAAAGATTTTGAATCAGATGCAAGTTTTGACTCATATCAGAACTAGAAAACGGGAGACATATTATTGACATGGAACCCAGTTCCACCGTTTCTACCACCAACATCCAACACAGTGAACCTGATGATCTAGAGGAAGGCGAGCACTTCTTTCATTAACATATGTGGGTGAAGGGTACTACATTGCACTCTATCATTGATAGCGATATCTAGAAGAACCTCATCTCACTGGAGGTCATAAAGTGGTTGTCCCTGCCAACAACACCACACCCGCAACAATACACCATCAGATGGCTCCGCTAAGGAAGTGATCTTGACGTTAGCCAACAATGTCACTTGTCCTATGACATCAAGCTCTTCAAAGATGAGGTATTGTGTGATGTTGCTCCCCTTGAAGTTTGTGATGTTATTTTGGGCCAACGTTATTTATGGAAACTTCATGTTGTATATGAGTCTAGGCCTTACAATGTTATTATTAATTTGGACAAGAAATTGTACAGGATACTCGAGGTAGTCCCACCTACTGTCATTTCCTTGATCTCTGCCAAGTAATGCAGGAAGGTCATCTCTCAGACCGAGAAGTTTGTCATCTTCATGATTCTCTCTCAAAGTGAGTGGAAGGTTGCAGCCACATCCATGTCCTCCACAACCAATCTCTACACGTAGCATAAGAAAGTGGATAAGTTCATGGAAGAATACAAAGACATATTCTCATCACCCACTAGGGTACCTCTACATTGTGAGGTCAAGCATTCAATCGATGTTACCCCTAGCGAACCATTACCCAGTGGACCTATCTATCATCGCTCTCTATTAGAAAACGAGGAGATCAAACGTCGTATCTAGGAACTGCTCCAAAATGGGCACATCCGACCCATCTCGTCACCGTGTGGAATCCCAATCATGCTTGTGCAAAAGAAATATGGGACCTGACAACTCTGCATCGATTACCATCCCCTAAATAAATCACAGTTAGGAACCAGTACCTGATTCCACGAATCGACGATCTCCTTAACTAGCTCAAGGGGGAAAAATACTTCAGTAATATTGATTTGAATTCTGGCTACCATCAGGTCCCAATAGAGTAGACAGATGTGTAGAAAACTACCTTCAAGTCCAAAGAAGGCCTTTTTGAATGGTTGGTCATGCCCTTTCGTTTGATGAATTCCCCAACAATTTTCATGAGGATGATGGATGATATCTTGTGGAATTTCACCAATACTTTTGTGGTGGTGTATCTAGATGACATCCTTATCTAAAACAAGAATTGGGTGGAACGATTGTAACATATTCAACAAGTTCTGCAAACTCTGTGGTAACACAAGCTATATGAAAATTTCGAAAAATGCTCCTTCAGCATGGACAAGGTCCAGTACCTAGGATACATTTTTAACGAGCATGGAGTGCATCTGGATCCAGTGAAGATCCAGGTCATTAGTTACTATCCAGCCCCAACCACACTCACTAAGCTTCAGATCTTTTTAGGCCTTGCCAATTTCTATTGTAGGTTTGTGTTGTGATTCTACCATATTGCATGGGCCCTCATCCAAGCAACCAAGGGTGGTTGTAAGGAAAATTTCATGTGGGGCTTGTCACAACAACAAGTGTTTGATGATTTGAAGCAACGTTTTTTCTTAGCCCCAATGCTTTAATTACCCAACCTGCAACAACCCTTTGAGATCGAGACAAATGATTCATACTATGTTGTGGGCGTAGTTCTCACTCAACACATAAACCCCATGGCCTATCATCCTGAGACACCATCATATGTCATCCGTAAGTACCTTACTTATGACAAATAAATGTACACCATTGTGCAAGCCTGCCACCAATGGAGGCATTACATTCTCAGAAAGGAGACATTCATCCAAACTGATAATAAGTCATTGCAGTTCATGCAGACAAAGTTAAAATTGTAGAAAGACCGCCATCATAAGTGGTCCACATACTTGCAACAATTCCATATCAACATCAAGTATAATACATGAAGCACAAACTACATTATTGATTTCCTTAGTCGCCCGCCAGTTGCAGCACTCACCACGATGCTAAAATTCTACGACCACGAGACGTTCGGATGGCCCCAACTCTATGAGAGAGATCCTGACTTCGCTCCCACCTACTAGATGCTGGGTGAAAAGACATATATCACTGATTTCCATCTTCAGGACGAGTTGTTGTGCCATATGGACCATCTCTATGTTCCATCAAGTGAGCGAGCGGAGATGATTTGGGAAGCCCACTACAGTCAGGTGACATGACACTTCAGCATAGAAAAGATAGTGGCAATGTTGCAACAACATTTATATTGGTCAAAACTTCAATGATATGACAACAAGTATATTAGGTCCTTCAATTCCTGCATCATTACCAAATCGACCATTAAGAAACAAGGAATGTACACCCCTCTTCCTACTCCCGAAAGTCCCTAGGAATCCATCTCGATGGACTACATGTTGGGTCTTTCATCAACCAAGTGAGGAAATGACTGTGTTTTTGTGGTGGTTGATCATTTTTCTAAACTGGTGATTTTGGCCACCTGCAAGAAGAGCATCATAGCAGAGGCCACTACCAAGCTCTTCTTCGAACGTGTGTGGGTACATTTTGGGATACCACAAACCATCGTCTCATATCGGGATAGCTGTTTCCTCAACACATGTTGGTCGAGCCTCTGGTCATTTTTGGAAACCAAGCTCACAAAAACCATTTCCTTCCACCCCCAGACGAATGGAAAAACTTATGTCGTCAACCAGATGATCATGCATATCCTACGCATGTATAATTCCAAGCACCCCCGCACATGGGATGAGATTCTTCCCTATTTTCAGCACAACTACAACAGATCCATACATAGCTCAACCAACCACAACCCCTTTCATGTGGTGTTGGGATTTCAACCATTGGATCCCATGGATGTTGCACTACCCCTTGCGGCCACCCAGGTAGACTCGTCCCATGCTAAAACTGAAGCCGAAAAATCTACCCGGTTCATTGAGCGGATCCAACACATCCCCCAACAGGTTTAAGATATTTTTCAAAAGTCCAATGCCAAGTACAAGCAACACCATGATCAACGGTAGGTTCCACACAAGTTTTAGGTGGGAGATAAAATTTGGTTGCACTTGCAGAAAGAATGCCTTACAGGACCCCATCAGAAGCTTCATCCACTCCACTATGGACCTTATAACATCAACAAGGTTGTGGGTGAAAATGATTTTGAGCAACATTCCCCCCTTCCATGGCTTGCACCCAATGTTTAATGTGGACCTCCTTCGAGCACACTTTCCACCATTATTGGACACCTCAGAGGTAGAAGAACAATTGACACTGACAGAGCTCAACCCTGACTGCATGGAACATGCATCCACTGATCAGATAATGGAAACATAGGTTAAGGGAACTCATCAACAAAAGTTTCAAATTTATCATGTTGTCAAAGAATGGAATCTCCTGCACCAAGGAAAGTGGTTTACTCGGGGCCAAATTCAACAAAAAATTCCTCATCTAATGGGGGTACTCAACGCAATGGAGACCATTGCTTCCTAAGGGGAGAGGATTGATCCAGGTGGATATCGGTGGCCACCCACCTATTCCAACTGGCTCACATACATATTTCATCTTGGCAGTTTTATTTTTCATCTCGATAGTTTTATTTTTCTAGCTTTTTGGGTCCCAAACTTTCGGGGCCGTTTTGAGGCCCTAAACAACATTTTTGGGGCCCACCATAGTCACACCGTGGATAGAGTTAGAGTTTGAAGGAAAAATGTGTATTCATCAAAGAGAACTTTCCAACGGGCTATCGTGCACCTAAAACGAAGATCGTATGCAAAATTTACGACTTTGGGAAGTTGATGTACCAACTTACCCCAACGGGGCCCACATGACTTTTGGCGCTTGATCTCCTAGGGTTAGGTTTTTGGATGTCTAGGTTTTTTCATTCATGTTTAATGTAAAAAGGCCTTTGGAACCTCATTGTACTCATCTTCTTGCAAATGAGCGCAACTGTCATATCTCTTCTCAGAGATAAGCCGCCACCATTCTAGCAAGCTTGTTTCAATGTGCATTTTATAGTTTCAACATATTTCTTTTTTGAATAGAAGCCAAGTTTTACTGTATCTCCATTATTGTTCATTGTATCTTTGTGTTAATAATATAGATCTGTATTCATTTCGTTCTGCTCATAAAATTTGGATCACTTATACCCTTTCATGTTATCCCCAAAAAGGTTGTTAATCTCTTGTATGCATTAAGATTTCATGGTGAAGGGGAAACCACAACATTGTGGTATGCTTACCAATTTAATTTTGCAGGTAGATTACTTAAAATTTTCCACAATGATTTTGCATGTAGATTGTTTTCCCTCACATTTAAAGGCTGAATTTAATGTTAGTATGAGGTAACAACAACCAATTCTATTCATGGCTAGAAACTATTTAGGGAAATTTTCTTAACTGCTCATCCCAATTGTCAATTTGAAAAAAATTGTTTTGAATTAGAAGAAATACATCAAGAAAAAGTTGGTTCATTTGATGATTTATGTCCAAGGTTTGTGCATGTTTATTATAGGTTTTAGGAAAGTGATAAACCATCTAGTAAAGAAACTCTTCAGTGGTTTTCATATCTCCTCTCCATCCATGAAGAAGAATAGTTATCATTCAACAGTGAGGAAGAACCACATTATCAAGAGTATCTTCCATAGGATATATTACCCGCATAGTCTCATGAAATTAACCTCCTAAGTACATCGTCAACATGTGAGGAGGATAACCTTATGAGTTTTTCAAGGAATATCTACAATTTGAGATCCACATACCTAAGCAACTAAAGGAAGATATATTACCTCCCTATGGGATTGATGATCTAAACGATATTAATTCAAAAATTACTCATATAGAAGGCCTTAATCTAGACCCTCATGTTATACCTACAAAATGTTTGCCCGCAAACATCCTCCCTTATTAGTTATATAATATCAATCAAATGAGCTTAGTGTTGAGGAAAAGGTATGAAGAACCTTACTCAAGCATTTTCAGATATTGTCGAGATAAGGCAAGATAGTTGGGAATGTCACCCAAAGTTTATAGCCTTTAATCCAAAACAATCTCTTAATCCACAAATAATATGTACTAGGGACTAAGGATGATTTTATACGTTATATGTAACTATGTAAAAGAAAGAAAACAAAGATATACATAAAAGTGTACAGGAAAAGAGACGAGATTAAAAGTAAAATATGAACAATATCATTAAGATACGTGTATGAAACTAAAATCAGAGATCCAATTTTTATATTAATTTCATTCTGAGATAAAAAGAAAGAATCTCTTTACAAACCCCTGCGAGGGTGGGACCAAAGTCATATTTAGAAGTCTCCAATGGACACCATACAAAAAGAGTCTGACAACAAAAGAAACTGAAGCTAAAGATCTGGATCAACTTGCCATAAAAGTGTTGTCACTTGACTCTGCAAAATATCCTTTATCAGTTATGAAATCTAATCCATAAACAAACAAGAACACACAGACTGCCAAGAAAGATCATAACCTTTAGAAACAAGTTGCTGAAAAATATGATTCAGTTTTGAATCCTGCTGCCTTCAATAAGACCCTGTTATCATCAAGATGGTTTAGCTTTCTAGTAAACTCATAATGAATGAAGAAAAAGAAATATCTCACAAGTACAAAGCAAACCTTATATCATAAATTATCCTTCTGTTCTCTCCTCCCTTTGTCTCTTCATTTGAATGAGCTTTTATTCTTCTTCAAACAAGTTATGGTAGTTCATCTACCTTTCTTTTGTTAAGATTTAGTTAGCTTAACCAATAGTTTGAGACAAATAGATAATAATAAAATAAATATGGGTCTATTAAATAATAACTAAATAGGTGGGACCCCTAATCTCTTTGTTAAATTGTGACTCCTCCTTGTTACTCCCTTTTTATTGACTTCAATAATCGGCATAATATGAAATAATAACCCAAAATATGCTCAAACACTTTCCTTGTAACTCCCATTCATATAAATAATGAAACATTTTTATCATTAAGAAAAAAAAAACATCATTGTTGACTAAAAATAGGATAATATCCACGATGTCCAAAACATTTTGTCTAAATATATACTTGTTGTCCAAAAAAATTACTTTGTTATCATATCAATAACAACATCAAAATCAATATTTTCTATGAGAGGCGGTTTGCCTCTTTTCACTGTTTCCCTCCTTTGATACTTCTATTGTCTTGCCTTCTGTAGCAACCTTACGCTGATTGGAACCTTGAGGATGAATTTCATTGATGACATAAGAGAAATTGTCTTTGAGGTGGAGGTGGGAGGACACAGATTCAAAGGAATTTTCGGAAGAGTTAGGGGAATTGACAACTTTTTCCTTTTATCAATCTCTGGTTGGGGCATGGTAGTTTTGAGCCTTTTGCTTTCATGCGAGGACTGGGTTGGCGAAGCAATGCAATTAGCTTGGGCATTTGGATTGAATGGCGATGGAGGAGGAGGAGGAAATGGAAATGATACTGTAGTCCAACCATTATGATGTGCAACAGATTGATGAGCGATCTCTTGATAACCATCATTGGCAGGTGGTTATGGCTGCATAGAAACATGAGGGGGAACACAGATACCTGAGAAGTTTTGATGTGGCTGGAATGGAGGCCTCTCAGGTTGGGGTTGGAGAATCCCTTGGCCAACTAGGTTGAAGAACCCAACTTGAAAAAGTTGATTTAGTTCTTGCAGATTAGCGTCAAAATGTATTGAGAATCATGGCCTTCTATGGCCTCTTTACCAATTGTTTCCTCTACCTCTGTTTTCACCTCTGCCATTTCTTCCCCTGCTAAAAAACTCATCCCGAAGCAATATTTTAGTGAGAATACAAAAACTTTTAACAATCCATTCACTAATACTCTACCTAAATAAAATCAAGATGTTGGCTCTATTAATCACAACAAAAGCATATGCAATCCATCGATTGATATAACCCACCAAATATTGAATTTAATAATCAATTGAAAATGAACAGAGAATTACATGGTTATTGGGAAGATGGGGGGCTTTGTAATGAATTAAAAATGATATCATGACGAGAATGAATAAATGGATACTGTTCAAGCAAAATAAAGATCCCTTCTCTTATAAAACAATGCCTTCATATTGAAACCTTCACTCAAATCATCATCCAAATCTTTTGAATAAATTTATAATAACATAACAAGGAAGTGAGTTAAATGTTATTGGGATAATGATGGGAATATAATGAGCGAAAAGTGATATCATGAACGAGAGTAAGATGGTTATTGTTCTACTAAATAAAATATCATTCATTATTTCTATAGTTCAAAATAATATTCTTTGCTGGAAATATTTTACCACTGTTTTCCAAGCCAATTTAGAAAGCAAGAATCCCCTCAACCAAATCTTATTTGATCAGTGTAGCATCGGGCTATACTAGAGATTATGCGCTTGCACCTGACTGAATTGGCTTGCCTAGGCCGGGTGCACCATGGTTGGAATTACTATTCCGCCCGCACAACCATTTCTTTTATAACACTTCATCACCAACATCCATGAACTACAACCTTAAAACTGTTTAATATCAATTCGAGGAAAATTCCAGAACTGCCAACTTTCGTAATCTTCCTTCTTTTTTTCAAAACCATAGATGTTCTTTTAGAATGGTAAAACGATCTCTATGAGACCATTAACATAGCATTTTGGCTTGGCAATAATCATAACTAAAATATTTTAAATGAATAATCAACATTTAGAATATAATTAAGTGATTTTTTTTTATTTTACAGTGATATTATAGAATATAATGAAGTTACCTAAAAATTTAATTGCAATAACCAGAACATAATCAGTTTACAATGTTAATTCAGAATTCAATTTTTAATTCAGTTTGTTGTAAGGGTGTGTGGTTTATAAATAAACCTTATCCTTAATTTCTACGAATCTATTTCGAAATGAATTCTGGCCTCAGTGCAATCCCGCCTTTAATGGTTTAATTTTTATTTATTTACATATTTATACATGGTCGAGCTTATACAATATTACTTGAACTAATTATGGTATTTGTTGCAATACATACTTATTAGAGAATGGTTGGAAGTGAGTTAAATAATATGGGTGAGAATTTTTGCAGAATTATCTTGATTATGTGTTATAATTTTAATTATTAGATTATAACATACATAAGATTATATGTGTACATATAAGTTAGGTAATGCATAATAAGATTATTATAATTCAATATGTTAATGAACTAAAGTGATATGCTGTAGGATTTATCTTAATTCATAGAGTGGTTAAAGGTGGAATGATTTACTTTATGTACAATTTACCAACCATATAAAACTAAAAATACTCAACATATAAACCTTTAACTATCCTTAAGTTATTATGTTATAATAACTCACCGGGAAGGTAAAGACAATGTTAGAGTCATTCTTGATATTTTTATGATGGATATTGGATAACTTTACTTGATTTTGGGATCATCATTAATTTTAGTATATAATTAATAAATGTAATTGACTCATTTTTAATTAAATGGTAATTAATAGAATTATTCTCTCTATATATATTAATTGACATTAAGTTAATATAGATTTGATACTTACCAAACATTTCATTATACGTAGCATTAATTGTAATTATGTTAAGATAAAATAATTTGTTCTAAATATTGATATTTAGAACTGTAATTATGATAATTTAGATTGATTAATTTTTTCCGTTTTCAATTGTAAATTTGATTATTCTATGATTAGATCGATGATTGTAGACTTTATTGATTTAGCTAGTTGCATGGATTGATTGTGATTGGTTGTGTAAATTGGATTTCTTGTGCCTTGTAGATAGAATGATTGATTTAATTTGTGTTCTAATGCGCTAATAAGTATTGATGATGCTGGATTGATTTAGAACTAGATGATTAACGCACAGTTAATTAAAGTTGATGTATGATTGTTAACGGTAATGATTACCCTCGCCCATGGTTAATTGATTTTAGGATTGATGGAATGAAGATTTAGTTGATCGTTGATGTTGTTGTTAGCTTAGTCAACTTGGTTGATTGTGTCGGGTGGGGGGCAGAATGTAGACACCTCCTTGTTCCTCAGAACAGTCGCCAGCCCTGAGACCTTAAATGGTCAAAATCGATGGGAACCTGGGCTTGAGTGTTGCTTATGTGTCCTGGAGGTCCTAACCATTGTAGGGTAGGATGGGTGGGTAGTCATTTATATTTTTATTTGAGTAAATGTTCGTAAATTGCTTCAAGGTTCATGATATGCTGATATGCTATGCTTTTTATGTTTATGGGTTGCGTGAAATTTTTTCATTTAAAGATCGTTGAGATGTGTCGATGTGACTTATTGTTGATGTTATTGTCTTATTGTCAAAAACATTTACCCGTTGAACGTCGTTTGTGTCGTGATGGTCGGGGCCGTTACAGATGGTATCAGAGCCGACTTGACCCGCGACTCGGGATCATCACGACTTACCAGAATAGATGCTTGATTGTAAATGTCACTAATTAAATTGATTTGTATTCATGCAGGTAATCATGGTTAGAGGACACTGCGGAGGCAGACGACGAGGTGCTAGGGGAGGAGGCACAAAGCCTCCAGTAGCATCCATGCCCGAGTGGTCTAACCCCCAAGGAGATGAACAAGTTGTCGGACATGAATAGATAGTTGTGGGAGATGTGGTTGGGTTGATGAGGTCCTTTCAGAGGATGTTAGAGGCCCTGGTCAACTGTTTGGATAGAGATGAGTCTAGGGCGTTGACACCCCCTGAGGGTCCACTGCACGCCCCAGCTAATACTGGTAGCATTCACCGAGAACTCGAGAAGGTCAAGTTTCCCGAGTTCTTTAGTGCCACGGATGATGCAACCACCGAGGCATGGTTGGAGAATATGGCGATGTGCTTTTCACTTCACAAATTTACCTCCAACATGAAGGTCCGCATGGCGGTCTTTCAACTGAAGGGGAGCACTCTTCTATGGTGGAAGATGCTCCTGCCGCAACTGAACATGGACGTCGAAGACGTGTCATGGGAATTGTTCAAGGAGTGGTTCCATGAGAGGTATATGTCTAAGGAATTCATCGAGTGTCAGATCAATGAGTTTAATGCCTTGCGTCAGGGCGATCATATGGTGCCCGAGTACGAGGCCCATTTCATGGAGCTGCTTCGGTATGCTCCCCACCTGAACATCGAGAAACTTAAGGTCAACAAGTTCGTGTTCATCCTTAATGTCAACATTTGTGCAAAAGTGAGGATTCTGATGCCTCAAACTTTGCAAGATGTTGTCTAGAAGGCCCTCATAACAGAGGAAGATCTCATTAGTGGGGGTCAGAGTAGGACTCTGGCGAGACCGATAGGACTGACGACATCTGGTGCGCAGCAACATCAGACACTAGTTAGACATCCATTGGGGTATTAAAGCACTCTGAGAGGATCCACTTTTACTACACCGCGAAAACTGACGCCTCAGCAACAAACTCCTTACAGAGGACCACAACACGAGCAACAACGTTGACCGCAACAACAACATTTTAGGCCTGTTCAGTAGAACAGACCAGGGTTCCAGGTCGGTGGACCGTCAACTTCTACTTCAGGGACCAGGAGTACTGGACTGAAGACTAGGTGTTGGATATGTGGAGAGCCACATTACTAGCGTAACTACCCAGTTGAGAGGACCTGAGCATTCAGATAAACCAAACCCACTACCATAGGAGATTTGGGCAAGGCCCATCGGATTCATGCAACGATGAATAACCACCAAGCCGAGCACTAGTCTACTGTGCTCGAGACGTCAGGTACCATCACTGATCATACCCTTAGTATTTTGATATATCCAGGTGCTACAGAGAGCTTTATTTCTGGTGCAATGCTAAAAAGAATTAAGGTAAAGGTAGTCAAATAGGACGAGTTTAGCTACATAGAAATGGCTTCGGGAGCCAAACAAAAGGTTGGAGGAAAGGTTACAGGTTGTAGCCTTAACCTGCGAGATTTTGTCACGAAGGCCAACCTATATGTCATGATCTTAGAATATTATGATGTCGTGATGGGTATGGACTGGTTGGAATCGCATGAGGTGATACTCAACTGTAAGACAAAACGATTGAGTTTGGTTGATGATGAGGGACAGAGATGTGTGATTGTAGGAAGGAACCAGGGAGTTTCTCTGAGGTTCATCTCTTCCCTAAAACTTCAGAAGAGTGTGCGCAAGGGATGCAAGATATATGAGATCCTTGCACTGAACGAAAAGAATGTGGCAGAAGGACTAGAAAATCTTACGATAGTACAAGAATTTGCAGACGCCTTCCTAGAGGAGTTACTAGGGTTGCCGCCCGAGAGGGAATCTGAATTTACCATCGACCTAAAACCGGGAACAAAACTGATAACAAGAACGCCTTATTGGATGTTTACCCCTAAGTTACAGGAGTTGAAAATGCAGCTGAAGGAGTTGTTGGACCTAGGACTTATACGTCCAAGTGTGTCACCGTGGGGTGGACCTGTTATTTTCATACTGAAGAAGGATGGGTCGTGGAGACTCTGCATTGACTATCGTCAATTGAACAAGGAAATGATCAAGAACCAATATCCATTGCCAAGGATAGATGATCTATTTGATCAGATGAAGGGTGCGACCGTGTTCTCGAAGATTGACTTGAGATCATGGTATCACCAGTTACAGATCAAGGAAGAAGACATTCCTAAGACCACCTTTAAGAAAAAGGTTTAGACATTACAAGTTTACTATTTTACCGTTTGGACTGACGAACACCCCAGGGGTATTTATGAGTTTGATGAACAAGGTGTTCGGCGAATACCTGGATAAGTTCATCCAAGTATTCATTGACGATATTTTGATATATTCTCGGACGATGGAGGAGGATGACGAGCACTTGCGCTTGGTACTACAGTGTCTATGAGAGAACAAATTGTTTGGGAAACTGTCGAAATGCTCATTTTATTAATCGAAGATTCATTATTTAGGGCATGTCATCTCCGACGAAGGTATCGTTGTGGATCCAACGAAGGTCGAGGCTATTATGGAATGGTTTGTGCCAACGAATGCCCTAGAAGCGCATAGCTTCATGGGTTTAGCAAGATACTATCGACGATTCATCAAGGGTTTTTCAAATATAGCAAATCCAATTACGAAATTGCAGAAGAAGAACAAGAAGTTTATGTGGACTAAGAAATGCGCGGAAGCATTTTGTAGGCTCAAGTAGCTATTGACGACAACACCGATACTAAAGGTCCCTGATATGGACCAGGACTTCTTGGTATGCACTGACACATCCAAGGAAGGCTTAGGCAGAGTCTTGATGCAAGACGGTCGAGTGATCGATTACATCTCGAGAAAGTTAAGAATGCACGAGGAGAACTATGTGATGCATGACTTGGAGTTGCTAACCATTGTGTATTCCATGAGAGTGTGGAGACACTACCTTATTGGATGAAAATTCGAACTAAAAATGAACCACTGTGGTTTACAACACATTTTTACGCAAAGCGACTTGAACGCGCGACAAAGGCGTTGGTCGAAATTGCTTAGCGAGTATGATTTCGAGATTACCTACTTAAAAGGAACAATGAACATAGTGGCTGATGCGTTGAGTTGGAGACCATAGATATTTTCGGTGATACCTCTTTAGACAAATCTACATGAAAATATTATAACCTTACAGTGCAACAATGATTGGTATAGGGAGGCTAAGGAATTTATTGGACAAAACACCATGATAGTACCCAAGTTTGAGGGGTTTACTATGGACAACGATGGATTAATGGGATTTAATAATCGGATTTAAGTACCACCCAATGACGAGTTGAGGAATTTGATCTTAAACGAAGCTCATAGAGCAGTGTACATGGCTCATCCAAGAGTCACAAAGATGAGGGCAGACCTCAAACCCTTATTCTTCTGGAAAGGAAGGAAGGTAGACATAGTCAACTACATGGTAAGATGTCTAGAATGTCAGCAAGTAAAGGCTGAACATAGATATCCGACATGATTAATATAGGCACATGCTATTTCATAATTGAAATGGGAGGTCATTTCGATGGATTTCATTGTTGGATTGCCACTGATAACAAGGAGACACGACTTGATTTTTGTAGTAGTTGACACTCTGACGAAGAGTGCTCATTTTATTCCTGTGTGTACGACGTATCATGCACCTGACATAGCTAGATTTTTCATCAGCGAGATTGTGAGGCTACATGGTGTGCCTAAGAGAATCATGTCCGATAGAGGATCGATGTTTATAGGACAATTTTGGACTAGTTTCCAAGAAGCCTTGGGAACCTAACTTAACTTTAGTACCACGTATCACTCGGAGACAGACGCGGAGACCGAACGAACGAACCAAATCTTGGAGGATATGTTGCTTATATACATGATGGACCAACATAAGCGTTCGTAAGAGTTCTTTCCACTGGTAGAGTTTGCATACAACAACAATTATTAAATCACCATTAAGATGGTACCTTTTGAGTTTCTTTACGAGCGACTGTGTCAGACATATTTGAGTTGGGACCGGCTTGAGGATAGGGGCCTAGTTGGACCAGAAGCGATCCAAGAAATGGAAGAGAAAATGAAAACAATAAGGCAAAGGATCAATGAAGCACAGGATCAACAAAAAAGTTATGTCGATGCACATCGTGTAGACCATAGTTATGAAGTTGGTGATCGAGTCTTCTTATGGGTGAAACCGCACAAGAGTTAGATCAAGTTTGGAAAGGGTGATAAATTATCTCCTAGGTTCGTGGGACCTTTCAATATTGCGGAAATGAAGGTGCTTGTGGCCTATCAACTAGCCTTGCCTGATTCTTTGAGGCATATGCACGATGTTTTTCATGTATTTGTTTTGAGACATTATGTTAGTGATCCTACACATGTGATTGACATGAGTTCCTTGCAGGTATCGGATGAGGGTGCGCTCACGGCGGAGCCAATCTACATCCTGGACCATTGCATTCGACAACTACTGCATCGAATAGTCGATCAGGTCAAGGTCCAGTGGGACAACTATAGTCCACACTCAACTACCTGGGAGGACGCATATGATATGTGTCAACAGTTTCCATTTTTGTTTGATAACTTGACATATAGATTTTGCGAGATACTCTATTTTCGACACTTATATACTGTGAAACTTCGGGATGACATTTAAACCAAGATGGGGTGTATGTAACATCTCACTCTTGTGCACACCTGATTGGAATTATTCTTTGAGGACACTTGCGTGCAAGTGATCCAGTTCATTATATGATTGTCTGTTTCGATTATGGATTATGATGATGTTGTGGATACGATGATATGCTATTTTATTGTATTTATATCGACATGTGATATTGACTATTTTTTCCTAAGTGTGTAGGACTCTGGACCGATTGAGGATGTCGATGACATCGATGAACCTCCTTGGACTCCGGATCAAGTCAGGGAGTGGATTGTTATGGTTTGAGTGTTTTTGATATTTCATATGTGACATATGATTGGTATATTATGATGTTGATTTTTGATCGCTAACATGTTTCGTTGATCGATGCAAGTTGACGATAGCTTGCTAACCAGACTCACATTTGGAGTAAAGGGGTCACACACGACAACCAGAGATATCGAGGGAGAGGTGTGGCAAGAACCCTGCCACAACCTACTAGCACTCATGTCATGGCACGAACTGTAGGTTAACGATTACCTAGTTTGATAGATCCACGATGCCGTGAGGGCAGACTGTGACAATCACTCACGATGATTCTATGGGGTACACAATAAGGCATGGTCCTTATTCCTTAGAGGCCCTTAGTCTCCCACAAGGTCACCTGAAAAAGTATTGACTCCAGGGGTTTGATGTCTACCAAAATCAGTCAAAAGGTGAGTGGAACCCTTGGAGCACGTAGTGCGTCTTGAAGGGCACGTCACGTAAATAAAACCTGAATACAGGCGAGTGGCACCCTTGGACCACATAGTGCGTCTTGAAGGGCACGTCGCGATTTTAAACACTGGTGAGTTAATGAACCTAGTACCTAGAAAACTATGTCTCCTTAGGACTTGGTTAGACTTAAAATGAATGACTGCATGAGTAAAGATTAATAATTATAATTTCCCTTAAAAGCTTTTTGCCGAGCCTAGTGAATTTAAAGCCTAGGTCTAAGTAGGGCATGTGAAAAAAAATAAAAAATTGAATGAACATTTAACAAAGGGGGGATGAAGAAAATTCAAACATAAATAATTAAATTAAAACTTTAATGGTGGATTAAAATATTTAAAAGATTAATTGTTGGATAAGTACAAACTTGCTAATTCATAACTTAGACCAAATAGGGGAAACTTAAAGAAAAAGGGGAATGTGGAACATAGAAGGGAATCTAGCCTAGAGAACTTTCTAATTTCGAACGCAATTAAGCTTTAAGAAATGCATTAGTCATTAAGGGAATGTAAGGAAATAAAGAGACATCGAGGAGCATTTTTAGGAACGCTTTTAGGTGGGTGAGGGAAATTGACAAATTAAATTAATTAATTAAATGAATTTCTAGTGCAACTAAGGGATCGAGTGACAAGTGTATGGGGGATAATTTTTCTAAATTAATTTTAATAAAAAGAATTTAATGTGCATTTTGGAAAGAGGTCACTAAGAAAACTCTATAAAAGAAATGGCGGAGGAGGAGAATGGTTCACGTTTGGTATGTGTAAGGTTATGCTGCTGGATTTTATTCTTGATTGATTTTTCTTGTGGGAGTTGGGACACCCAGCTCGGATAACGAGTTGTAGGTCCACCTTACGAGGCGAGTTGGGAGATAACATTCTCTGGTTGTGGGTGTGGCCCCTTTGCGGCTCGGGGGGCTCAGGGGGAAGAAGAGTACCCCTAGCGTTGGATGGGAGGTACCAGTGATGTCTCAATGGTTAGCGAGCATGAGTTGGTCAGAGAAAAAGCGTGGGACAACCATTTTAGATCATTCGTCATCGGATTACAATATTCTCGTTGTAAAAATTTGTATTGGTAATTATGTTAGAAATGTATATGGACTCAATATTGTTGTAATTGTGATGGTTTTTCTAATTCAGATCTGGGCGAGTTCTGATGTTGTGTAGAGTTTTGATAAACTGATGGCGGTCCCTCATTTTTGATTGCCAGAATTTGAACGTTGTTCTAAGACATTTGTTTTACGCTTGTTGAGTTTATAAAAGAAATTGATCACTGTTAAAGTGATTTGTTTTCACTTGTTGAGTTTTTTTTTTAAAAGAACAAAATGTGATCGATGTTTTTAACCCTTGTCCCCTACTGGGCGAGATCCCATGCGCTGAGTTAAAAATCTCGGGCTCACAGTTTTTCCCAGATTTCACCTTGCATTCTATTACTTTATCGGGCGAATATTACTGGAGTTTCCACTGTGTTTTCCTTTTTAGAATCACTTTGAGGCTTCTTGAGTGTTCACCCTCTCAAGTTCTCCCTCAGTGAATTTTTTTTTCTTCAACAAAATGTGTTAGGATGCACCGCTCGCCCGCAATGGGTTACTCCTGGAGAATCCTTCCTGAACCTCTATGCCTCTCATATGACCTTGCATATTCTCTTTTCCTCGTGCTCTGTGCGATCTTGGAAAATCAGAAGCATATAGGAAAATGTGCATCTTTCGGGTAAACTAATTGAGATCTAACTCTTGTTGTCATCGAGAAGCATTTTTTTTTTCTTTTGTGAAAAAAGTTTTTTTTAGCACGCTCTCCAACACCGTCTTCCATAACAACAACAACAACAACACCCCTAATCCTCTTCCTAAAAAATACAATATGTTCTGCTAGACCATTTGGTTAAAAGTTGCCTTATTAAGTAAGAGGTGTTGAGTTCAAGTCTCTCTTTTGTAAATTGTAGAGTGTATTGCACTTCAAGTATAAAAGTGAATCACTATAAATAGCTTTAATATTTTATTTTAGAGTTATTTATTTTGCATGCAGCTTTTCTTATAAAGTAACTTCATTGTAAAAGTGATCCCCACTTTTCTTTATAAAAGTGGGTCACTTCATAAAGCAACTTACACTATCACGTGGTCATTTGGTTATCATTTATGCCTTTTTTTAAAATGACATAAATCTCACATCCGAAGTCCGTTTTCAGTGCCGTTTTTTTTTAAAACTGTATAACGTTTCAAGATCTTTCCATCCAGATCATCACTTTTATTTTTTAAATCCATATTATCTGCATATTTAATGTGGCTTCTACAAGTAATCTCTTGCTTACCAACAACAACTACTTCCAATGAAAATCTCATATGGAAGATTTATTAAGAAGTAAAGGCTTGTACCAGAGTACCTTGGGAAAGGAAAAAACACCCACTGATGATGATAAGAAAGTCAAATGGGATAATAGGAGTGAGGAAGCACGTGGAATAATCAGAATGTCCATCTCTCCCGATTTAAGGTTCCACCTTAAAGAAATTGATGACCCCAATGAAACTTGGGAAAAGATTGAATTTGTGTTTGATAAACTCAATATTATTCGAGCAAAACAGTTAGAAAATCAAGTACTAACCTTAAGTCCAAGTGATTTTTTTTGCCTTGGAGACTATCTATATAAGTTTAAAACACTCAGAATTTTATGTGAAGAATGTGAGATAGACATGGATGAAGAACATTACATCTATCTTATTCTTTCTAAGCTAGGTAGTGCATATTCTATGTTTGTATATACCTTTTATGCCATGAGAGAGGCTCTAGGGAAAGCTTATAAAAAACTCACTCTTGAGTCCTTTTGTGCTTCTTTAATTAGAGAGGAAGATAAGCTTATACAACTTGGAGTGATCAACACTATAGGTACCTCCAAAAAAGCCTTAGTTTCCCAGCATAAAGATAAACCCAAGTATCCCAAGAAGCAACATCCTCGCTACAACAACAAACAATATAAGGGTCCCAAACCAGCTCAGATAGGTTCAATTCCTAATGGTGACAAAGGAGCAAAATATAAAAATAAGAAGTCTGACAGACATTGCAACTTTTGTGATAAAGATGGTCATGATGAGTCCAAATGTTTCAAGAAGATGGAAGCTTTAGAAGCTACGATGAAGAAGCATAACATCAATATTGATTCTACTTCTTCTTCTTCTTCTCATGGACATGCACTTTCCACTTTTGGTTTCTCCTTCAATACAACTTCTATTTCTTCTTCTGATGAGTGGCTTATTGATTTAGGAGCATCTTATCATATGGATAAGGATAAAGACATATTTTCTGCTATAAATGAATGTAACACCAAGAAAATATTTGTTGGTGATGATAGATCTCTTAGTGTTGTAGGATCTGGAA
>ML782301.1:323221-337666 GCA_009831015.1 Picea engelmannii
GGGAAAGGGGAAGACAAATACCATTGCTACGGTACAACAAGATCTTGGTTCCGATTCAGAAGATAAAGGAAAGATCACAACGGTTGGAGTAGAAGGTAAAGATTCTCTTCATGCTAGTTCTAGTTTCAATGATGAATCTCATGTTGATGAACGAAAGAGGAATGAGTTATTTCACATAAGATTTGTATCTAAACATACTAAGATAGATACATTATTTGATCCGGGTTCCCAAGTAAACTTAATATCTGAAGAACTTGTCAAGAAAATGGGTCTTGAAATGAAACCACATCCGAAACCTTATCCTCTTGGTTGGGTATGTGACAAAGGAAAACTTAATGTCACCAAACAATGTAGGATCAATTTTTCTATTGCTTCAAAATTGATTGATGAAGTTGATTTGGATGTTGTACCACTTGATATATGTGGCATATTGTTGGGAAGTCCTTATCTTTATGATAAAAAAACAGTCTTCTGTCGACATGAGAACAAATACCACCTTACTAAGGGGGGAGTGGAATATATTGTTATAGCTCACATCATGAGGGTAAATACAACACTTGTTAGTGCAGGGCAAATGAAAAGACTCATAAACACTAATAAGAGATATGTACTCATGGTCGTCAAAGAGAAATATGTCATTACATCCGACGCTTTCCAAGGGTGTGATCCATCTCATAAAAAGGAATTAGTTGATATTGTTTCTAAGTATGATGATATTTTTCAGGAACCAGATGGATTACCTCCTAAGAGGGAAATCCAAAATGAGATACATCTTCAGTAGGATTATCCTCTTCCTAATGTGGGCATGTACATGATGTCAGTTGTGGAGATGACAGAGATCAAGAAGAAGGTATAGGGCTTATTGGATCAAGGGGTAATCAGGCCCAGTTCATGTCCTTGTGGTTCTTCGATCGTGATGGTGCCAAAGAAAGATGGAACATGGTGAATGAGTGTCGATTAACAGGACTTAAATAAAATCACGGTGAAAAATCGATACCCTCTTCCTCGCATAGATGATTTAATTGATCAATTGAAGAATGATGTCTATTTCACTAAGTTGGATTTCCTTAGTGGATATCATCAAATCAGAGTTGCAGAACATGATGCATGGAAAAATGCCTTTAAAACCAAACATGGATTCATTGAGTGGTTGGTTATGCCATTTTGGATTTGTAATGCTCCGACAAATTTCATGCGTGTGATGAATGATGTATTCAGGCCTTTCATAGATGACTTTGTGATTGTATATTGAGACGAAATTCTTGTTTTTAGCGGGACTTGGGATGAACATGTGAGGCATGTAAAGTAAGTATTGGATACTTTGCAAAGGGAAAAGATGTATGTAAAATTGTCTAAATGATAATTTGGCAAGACTGCACTTGTATACTTAGGTCATATTGTAGGAGGAGGACAATTGAAAATTGACCCTTCCAAAGTTGATGTAATTGTAAATTGACTTGAGACAAAAAGTGTAACCGAAGTTCAAAGCTTCTTAGGTGCAATCCATTATTGGAGGAAATTCATTCCCAACTTCTCCTTCATAGCAGCTCCTTTGCATGCCTTAACCAATGTGAAGAACACTTTTTCAGTGGGAAGGAAAGAAACAAAAAGCTTTCGACACTTTAAAGGGAAATATCAGTACCGCATCAGTATTAGCGCTGCCGAATCTTCAACAACCTTTTGAGATCGAGACATATGCCAACATATATGCCATGGGTTTAGTACTAATTCAATATCGTAAGCCTATCTGTTACCAGTCTGAAACTTTTAACCAAGTTGTTGTTAACTATCCTACATATGATAAAGAGTTGTATGCACTAGTCCAGAGTGTAAAGAAATGGAAGCACTACTTGTTAGAGAAGAAAACCATTATACATACAGATCACCAACCCTTACAGTATCTTCAAGCATAGACTAAATTGCAAAAATATTGACACTACAGGTGGATGGGTTTTTTACAACAGTTTCACTTGGTAATCAAGTACAAAAAGGGTACAAGTAACAAGGTAGCTGATATGCTTTCTAGACCTCCTATTGTTGCTTCTATTATTTTTAAGAATGCTTATTTATCTCATGATAGCTATATAGAACAATATGCCATAGATGAATATTTTAAAGAAGTATATACGAAGCTAACCCTTGGTGCACAGGTAGAGAACTATTGTCTGCAGGGAAAGTTACTCTACCATCTTGGAAAGCTATGTATTCCTACAAGTGAATGAGTCCATGTAATACGAGAAGCTTATACTTCTCTTGTGTCTGGGCATTTTGGGGTAGGAAAAACTATGGCTCATTTGTAGAGGTTTTGTTACTAGCCTCAAATGAAAGCAATTGTAACTAAACATGTAAAGGGGTGTGTGATGTGTTCTACTTGTAAGCCCACTAATAGAAAACTGGGGCTATACTCACCACTTCCTGTTGCATCCCATCCATGGGAAAGTATATCCATGGATTTTGTAGGGGGTTTACCCATGACCAAACGGGGCGATGATTATTTGTATGTAGTAGTGGATAGGTTCAATAAGATTTGTATCTTGATGCCTTGTAAAAAGTAGATCATTGCTGAGCATATTGCTAATCTCTTCTTTCAACATGTTTGGGTTCACTTTGGATTACCCACTTCTATCGTCTCGGATTGAGATACTCGACTCCTTGGGGAGTTTTGGACTAGCTTGTGGAGAATGATGGACACCAAATTGAAGAGGAGCATTTCTTTCCATCCACAGACCGATAGACAGACAAAGGTGGTAAACCAAACAATGGTACTTTTTCTTTGAGGCTACTGCAACAAGCATCCCAAGGTATGGGATGGACATATACCCTATGTATAGCATGCGTACAATCGAGATTTACATTCATCCACTCAGAGTTCACCTTTTGGGTACCTGCCAAAGGTTCCTTTGGACTTGGTGTATGGGAGAGATGCCGATGTAAATGAAGAACGAACAAAGGATAGAGCTCGCAAGTTCATCCAGAGGATTCAACAGATACACCAGGCAGTCAGGGACTAATTGGAGATAGTATAAGTCTCATCATGACAAGCACAGGGTTGATCATCAGTTCCAGGTTGGAGACCGGGTATGGATTCACATCAACAAGGAGAGATTGAAGGGTGAAGGCAATAAAATCAATCCCATTCGTTATGGACCCTTCACTATCTTGGAGAAAAGCGGTAGCAATGATTTTCATCTAGATATTCCACCTTATATGCAGATTTACTCAGTTGTGAACGTTGAGAACTTGAAACTTTTTGAGCCTCCCATGATCATGGATCAAGACGAGGAAGTTTCAATACCATCAGTTAATGAGTTTTGACTTGAGTACTTGGATGAGCTACAGGAATATATCATCCTGGACAAGAGGATGAGGACTTCACGCAGGGGTGATGTTGATTATCTTCGAGTAGGCTTAAAAGGCACACATCCAAGCAAGGCAAAGTGGATCGAGAGGGAAAAAGTGAGGGGACTCTTCCCTCACTTACCAGTTGATTGATGAAATATTTTGGTGGTCCAAAAATATCTTAGTGGGAAGGCATGATCCAAAAAGGATCCGATAAGGGTAAGAATAACTCAGAACTCATTGAGGCAACTTAGAACACACACAATGGCTCCAATAAAAAGAGAAAGGGAAAAAATTCAAATTTCCCAAAACTCCATGAAAACTACATGATCGCGAAGAAAACATCACAATTTTTCTAAGGGCGCAAACGACTCGTCAAACAGAGTTATGGTTTGAAAGATATTCACAGTCAAAGTTGTGGTCAAACAGGGCCAGTAAGCAAGGGACACATCATCATCCGTACTGCTGACGTCAGCATGACGTCAACAACTGACATGGTAGGGTGATGTCATCATACAATATGTTGATGTCAGCATGCCACATGGCAGCACCAGAAGCTGCCACGTGTCACCCTCCATTGAACTTTTTAGGGGTCCATGTGGACCAATAGAAAAGTGCCATGTTGCACCCTAGGCGACGCCACATGGCACCATCCAGGAAGCACCACATGTCAATACAGAGTGACAGGGAAGCCACATAAACATGCAGGTGGGCGTATCAGTGGGTGCCTCATGGACCAATCATCTGACGACACGTGGCATCCCAAAAATGTCCAATGTTGGCCCGTGAATGAATTTTTGTTTTAAAAAAATCTAGCGGGTCCACCAAATCTGGCAGGCCACGTCAATGTTAGCAGACAATAGAAGTATCGATAGCGGGTATGCTATAGTTAGCAGAGCATTCCAACGGATATATATATATATATATATAAACAAACATACAAAATGGAGTCCGGTGGGTTCGACCCCGGAACCTCCGCCTTACCCAACGCCTTTATAACTCCACCATAACCAATGCGCCACCGATGTTGCTTGGTATATTCATCAGGAGGCGCGACTGTACTATACGACTGTAGGCATGAATCACGAGGCAAAGACTATCATAATTGTAGGTTGCAGAGGGCACAGAAACCGAGACATAATTCCTCTTGGGCTTAGGAGTGCCAGAGTCAGATCAAAGCATGGAGATAGTCATTTTTGGGTAATTCGATGCCACAAATCCAGTGGTGCTATTTGTTTTCTGATCTGAGCATTATTTCTGCAACTTGATTTCATAATGAGGTATATTCATGTATTTGCCAAATTCTTTTGTTGAGTTAATGAAAGAGCCTACCCATTTGAGAGCAGGACTCAGAGACGTAATCCACCAGGGACAAACTTTGTTATCAAGATTTTGTGTTCATATCTGATGCTTATGTCTCTTCATTTTTAAGTTTTCCCTTCTTTAATGGCGCACTTTAATTTATGCTCATTTAATACAATTCTTTATAATTCACGATGAAAAGATCCCATATCAATGACCTTGGTAGGATTGGTAGTAGATTGAATATGAATTTGATGACTATAGATACTACCAATCACAGATGAAGCGGAGGGTTGCGAGGAGGTGGAACCTCTGATGCCACTACCACTACCCGAGGACATCATATTGAAGGTGAAAGGTATGGGTGATGAAGATGAATTAGCATAATCAGATAGGGTTCGCCTAAGAGAACTTTGTTTTGTTTGTAAAACAAACTTTCTCCTCCCTATTTTAGAAATAGGAGTAACTTTAGGGGACAATGCTCTTATTCTTCGAGAAATACGAGAATTAGAGGACATGAAACAAAATATTAAACAAGTAAGAGGAAAGGTTACTGTTGATTTCTGGGCTGCCTTTGCTTGGCTTCCCAAAGTTCATGAATATTTATGTCCCTTTCAATTACTTCCTGTGAGCGTTCAAGTTCAGTACGAGTACTAGCGGTTTCTAAAATAGTGTTGAATAAAGTTAATGAAATGTTGGTTTGGTCATTAAGACCATTTCCAATATTGGGTTGTCTCGCAACATGTATTATCATGGAAAAAATCAGTCAAAGAGTAATCAGACAAAACAAAAAAATAAAATACAATCATGATACAATCAACCAAAGAGATATGTAAGATCTTCCCTAGTATGGTCGCCAAATAAATGTTTGGGAAAATGTATGAAGAACCTTACTCAAGCATTTTCAGATCTTGTTGGGCTAAGGCAAGATAGTTTGGAATGTCACTTGGAGTTTATAGCCTTTAATCCAAAACAATCTCTTAATCCAAAAATAATATGTACTAGGGACTAAGTCTGATTTTATATGTTATATGTAATTATGTAAAAGAAATAAAGAAAAGATATACATAAGAGTTTATAGGAAAAGAGACGAGAATAAAAGTAAAATCTGAACAATATCATTAAGATACATGTGTGAAACTGAAATCAAAGATATGATTTTTATATTAATTTCCTTCTGAGATACAAAGAAAAATTCTCTTTACAAACCCCTGTGAGGGTGGGACCAAAGTCAGATTTAGAAGTCTCCAATCGACACCATACAAAAAGACTTTGACAACAAAAGAAACTGAAGCTAAAGATCTCAACCAACTTGCCATAAAAGTGTTTTCACTTGACTCTGCAAAATATCCTTTATCAGTTATGAAATCTAATCCATAAACAAACAAGAACACATAGACTGCCAAGAAAGATCATAACCTTTAGAAACAAGTTGTTGAAAGATATGATTCAATTTTGAATCCTGTTGCCTTCGATAAGACCATGCTGTCATCAAGATGGTTTAGCTTTCTAGTAAACTCAGAATGAATGGAGAAAAACAAATATCTCACAAGTACAGAGTAGACCTTACATCAGAAGTTCTCCTTTGGTTCTCTCCTCCCTTTGTCTCTTCATTTGATTGAGCTTTTATTCTTCTTCAAACAAGTTATGGTAGTTCAACTACCTTTATTTTGTTAAGCTTTAGTTAGCTTAACCAATAGTTTGAGACAAATATATAATAATAAAATAAATATGGGTCTATTAAATAATAACTAAATAGGTGGGGCCCCTAATCTCTTTGTTAAATTATGACTCCTCCTTGATACTCCCTTTTTATTGACTTCAATAATCGATATAATGTAAAATATAATAACCCAAAATATGCCCAAACACTTTACTTGTAACTCCCATTCATATATAGTCAAACATTTTTAGCATTAAGAAAAATAAACATGATTGTTGACAAAAAATAGGATAATATCCATGTTGTCCAAAACATTATGTTTAAATATATAATTGATGTCCAAAAAAAACAGTTTGTTATCAAATGAATAACAACATCAAAATACATATTTTCTATGAGAGGTGGTTTCCCTCTTTTCACTGTTGCCCTCCTTTGATACTTCTATTGTCATGCCTTCTATAGAAACCTTAGGCTGATTGAAACCTTGAGATTAATTTCATTGATGATATGGGAGCAATTTTCTTTAAGGCGGAGATGGGAGGACACTGATTCAGAGGAATTTTAGGAAGAGTTAGGGGAATTGGACACTATTTTCCCTTTATCAATCTATGGTTTGGGCATGGTAGTTTTGAGCCTTTTTCTTTCATGTGAGGATTGTGATGGTGAAGCAATGCAATCATCTTGGGAATTTGGATTGAATGGTGGTGGAGGAGGAGGCAATAACAATGATACTGTAGGCCAACCATTATGGTGTGCAACAGGCTAATGGATGATCTCTTGCTAACCATCATTGGTAGGTGGTTCTAGTTGCATAGAAACATGAGGGGGAACACAAATACCAGAGAAATTTTGATGTGGCTGGAAAGGAGGCCTCTCAAGTTAGGGTTGGAGAATCCCTTGGCCAACTAGGTTGAAGAACCCAGCTTGAAAAACCTGATTTAGTTCTTGCAGATCAACGTCAAAATGTATTGAGAATCATGGCCTTCTATGGCCTCTTTGCCAATTGTTTCCTCAACCTCTGTTTGCACCTCTGCCATTGTTGCCCCTCCTAAAAAACTCATCTTGAAGCAATATTTCAGCGAGAATACAAAAACTTTTAACAATCCATTCACTAATACTCTACCTAAATAAAATCAAGATGTTGGCTCTATTATTCACAACAAAAGCATATGCAATCCATCCATTGATATAACCCACCAAATATTGAATTTAATAATTAATTTCAAATGAACATGGAATTACATGGATATTGGGAAGATGGGGGGTTTTGTAATGAATGAAAAATGATATCATGATGGGAATGGACGAATGGATATTGTTCAAACAAAATAGAGAGCCATTCCCTTATAAAACAATGCCTTCATATTGAAACCTTCACTCAAATTATCATCCAAATCTTTTGAGTGAATTTATAATAACAAAATAGGGAAGTGAGTTAAATGTTATTAGGAGAATGATGGGCATATAATGAGAGAAAAGTGATATCATGAACGAGAGTAAGATGGTTACTGTTCTATTAAATAAAATATCATTCATTAATTCTATAGTTCAAAATAATATTTGTTGTTGGAAACATTTAACCACTATTCGCCAAGACAATTTAGAAAGCAAGAATCCCCTCAACCAAATCTTATTTGGGCCACAACCATTTCTTTTATAACACTTCATCACTAACATCCATGAACTACAATATTTAAACTATTTAATATCAATTCAGGGAAAATTCCAGAACTGCCAACTTTCATAATCTTCCTTCTCGTTTTCTAAACCATAGATGTTCTTTTAAAATGGTAAAACGATCTATAGGAGACCATTAACAAAGCATTTTGGCTTGGCAATAATCCTAACTAAAATATTTTAAATCGACATGAAAGACTAAAAGGAATCACAAGGACCTTTTGACGGTGCATCAAAATTTTCGCTATAACCTAAAGTCATCAACAAAGAAACCAAAGTGGCTTGAAAACCCCAGTGTGAGTTTAATAATCAACAACTCATATTAACTTCAAAAGTCACCCGAATTCCTCATGGATAATTCACTACTACATATTGAAAAAATTGCAACGAATTACTTGCAACGAAAGTAGCTTTTCATCGCAAAAATGAAGATAAAGATTTAAATTTATCTTTCTTTTTTTAATCATCCCGTGTTCTTCACCTAGGTGAAGACCTCTATCTATTGTCACATCGTTCATTGCATGGGCATCTACAAAAATATTATCTTTTCCATGTTCTAAGTCATCCAACTATTTGACAAAGTCAATATTGACTTGGTCAATGCTCGTTGCATGCGCAACGAGACAAAGATTATCGTTACCCTGTTCAAACAGTCACCCAACTATTTGACAAAGTCAATATTGACTTGATCAATGTTCATCGAAATGGCGATGAAATAAAATATATAAATATTTAGCAAATTACTGATGTTGTGACAATCTTGCTATAACAACGACGGTCCAGAAAAGGTATTTTTGTGCGTAAGAATAATGGCGAAAAATATAAGAGGTGGGAAAAAAAGTAATGAGGGTGAAAAGGGTGACAATATATGTTATTTCCCTTGCAAAAAATGTAGTTTGACACGTCCCGTAAGAATTTTAATAGCAACGACTAAAAAACATTGTAGGAAATATGGGCACACTGATGGGGGATCGAATGAATATCATCCCATGGTAATTAGCTATATATTCATTATCTATTTTTATATTGATTTTGTATATATATATATATATATATATATATATATATAGTTAGAGTTTCCCCCTAACTTTCTGCACAATGCTGCACCAAGTAGTAGTAGAAATGATGTTGTACAAGTTGAGGAACATGAAGAAAATGAGGATCTCATGGAAGAAGATGATGGGACAAATCAAATTATCCAAGATTTATTTGCTCAGTTGGATGAGGAGGGGGATAGTGATGGTATTTATGATGGACCTCTATTAGAAAAGGCAAATAAATTACTTTATAAAGGCTCAAGAGAAAATATTCTCTCTGCTACATTGTTGTTGGTGAACTTAAAGGTTATGAATCATTTGTCAAACTCTTGTATGAGACAGATCCTAAGGTATGTAATATGTTTCATCTCATATACATAAATGTTGACTTTTATATATTTTTTCTAGTGTTAATTAATGTGTAAAATAAGAATGCAATATTTACGATTAATGTTCTTTACATTAACTAGTGATTATTTGTTATGTTGTAGATTGTTAGGTGAATTTTTGTTACCATCATCAAATATTTTACCTCACACATATCGAGATTTGCTTTCCATTATGAAAGACATTGGAATGGAGTATAAAACTATAGATGCATGTCCTAATGATCATATTATATATTATGGAAAACACGCGTCAAAAACAGAATGCCCACAATGTCTTATTAGTAGATGTCAAACCGATCAAGTAACAAAAAAGGTGCCTCGAAAGGTTCTTCGTAATATTCCCATAATTCCATGTTTGCAACGATTGTTCATGTGTGAAAGCACAACACAATTTATGGATTATCATGCATGGAACATGAGTGGAGATGGTGTTCTTCGAATGCCTACAGATGGTTATGCATTTATGGAAATTGAGGAAAAATGGGCAGATTTCAAAGATGAACCTCGTAATGTTAGGCTTTCATTAGCAGCTGACGGTGTTTATACATTCAGAGATCTTAGGTATCTTTACTTAGTGTGGCCTATTTTTTTTTATCAACAATAACATTCCTCCTTGGATGACAATTAAGAGGGAGCACATAATGTTGACAATGATTGTTCCAGGTTTTTGTTTACATTAATTTTTTGAATGTAACATTTTCATTTGTTTTGTTTTTTGCATAATATATTTTGTTTATTTATTTACTTATATATACATATCATGGTATTAATTATGTGTAATTTAAAACAACTAGGTAAGTACCAAGTTAAATATATGATGTATATATCGAGCCTCTTATCGACGAACTACTAAAGTTATGGGCCTACATCACTATGTATGATATCTGCAAACCAATCAAGGAGAAGAAATTTCAATTCTGTGGAATACTTGTATGGACAATTCATGATGCCCCAAGATTAACACATTTTTGTGGTATGTAGCATTCTGTTGCACTTTAATACTATATAATGTTTTAAAGATATCATGCATGTTTTTTAAATATTCCCATCATATTATCGACATTAATCCATGTGACGTTGCAGGTCTACAAACAAAAGGTAAATTTGCCTGTACAGTTTGTGATCCTAGGATGAAGTATTGTCATTCAAAAAGTTTAGGAAAGGTGGTGTTTGATGACTATAGGCACCTCCTCTCTAAGAACCATAAGTATCGTACTATTGAAAAAGATCTTTTCAATGGGAAAGAAGAGACTGGATTAAAACAACGAAGAATGGCACCTCACCTATGGAGGTTGGAATATAATAGGAATCGTCAAGGTACGCAATTTCTTTATGTATTGTATATGTAAGGTTTTGAATTTTTATTTTAATAATTATTGAATTTATTTTACCGTATTTTAATTGTTGTGATTTCTTTTATGCTTCGTGATGAAGGCCACCATCATGAAGGTGTTAATACTGGACTTCCACGAGGAATGAAATGTTATCCCACTCAATTCATGAGGTTGCCCTACTATGAGGAGCCAAAAATAGCTCATTTGTTTGATATAATGTACATCAGGAAGAATGTGACATAAATGTTATGGCGAATCATAGACGGTAGGAGGGATAAATAAAAAATTGTCAAAATTTGTACTGACATTCAGGAAGACAATCATGTAATGCGAAGTGTGATCCGATCAAATAGAGATGTAGACTGAAATAATTACCTTCCATTTTTATTAACAGAGCAACAAAGCAATGATGTAAAAGAGGTCATTCAAAGAATTAAATTTCCCACAGGTTTTGCTTCAAACATAAATAATATCTTAACGAAGAAAGGTGAATTTCGTGGGGTAAAAACACACGATTGACATACCTTCATTAAGGTACTAATTTCACATCAAACAGTTGTATGAAACCAGTAAAACTTATGATAGTGGGATAACTGCAGTATTCCAGGTCACTAATTTTTCCTCTAGGAGTGACATACATCCCCGATAATCTGAAAATAGATACTATGGGTATTTGAATGATATACTTCAGTGTGACTTTTGTTACACAGAAATTCCCCCGTGAACAGGTGAATCCCCTCTTGGGGTCTAGACTCCTAAGACCAAGACAGAAAGGTGCTAACGTTGATCACTGACATCCATTTAAACCGAGCTAAACTAATGTATAGAGAAGAGAAAGAAGGTGTACCTTTTTATGATGTTTGTCCTCGCCCAGTTCGAGTTGAGCTTTGATCTCCAAGCTCTTCAACAAGTCCTGCAATCCAATCAAAGACAAAACATGCTTCCTATTCTACTATGATTAGCTTGAAACTAGATCTATCCATTAAACACAAGTTCATGTAGATATACACAATCTTGAAGGAAACATGCCAAGCAAATGTATTAATGAGAACTCAATAGAGATACTTACAGACCTTTGATGAAGCTGCAACAACCTCTTCCATCTCTCCTTGTCCAAACCCTTTTCTCAAATAATCCACAAACAAAATGACTATGCTTCACTTATTATCTTCCTTATGAGATCATAAGTTTGATGCCTTCAATGTCTCTCAATACCACTTCTCATGAGATCATAAGTTTGGTATCTTTAAAACCCTCTCCCTTTTACCATGAGGAGGCCTCCTTATATAGGCTTGGAGAGGCCTAACCACCTTAGAGATTCTTGGGATAGGTTGAGGATCTTTCTCCATCGGTTGTGGATCCTCCCTAAGATCCAACCTTGACCTCAGATTCGAATCCAACTGATTTCAGAGATAAGGGGGATCTTCCCCTGATTTTCTCAACAACATAACGCTCCCCTAGAATGGTGCACAGAGCGCTACAATGATCCCCCAAAGAAGGGAAAGGAGCGCTAGTGCTCCCTGCTAGTGGGTAGGGGAGTGTTGCCCATGATTTCCTAAAAAAATCCTAGCGCTCCCCCAGAAGGGTGTACAAAGTGATACAACGCTCCCCCAAAGAAGGTCAAGGAGCTCTAGCACTCCATGTCAGTGGGTCGGGGAGCGCTGCCCTTCAAAATTCATTTTTAAGTGGTTTTCTCAAAGCAAAAGGCTTTGTACTCTTCATCAAATGATTTCTCCTTCTTTAACCAGTCTTTGAGGGTGTCTTCAAGTGTTCCTTGTGATGTCGTTTGAGGCACGACATAGGCAATATGATTGTATGATGTCTGCGACACTTATGGCCAAAATGCGACACTTGCAACACTTGTAATGACAACAATAGGTCATCATTGAAGTGAGTAATTTTGTTGTGTAACAGATTTCCCCCCAAAGTGCGAAGTTAGAAGACGAAATCTGATGACTGAAGTACTTTGTAGATTTTTTCGAGAAAGGGTATGGACTCAAAGAACCTGGTAGAAGCTGCATACAACCATCATGCAAATGTTATGATATGTTTCAAACCCAAGGCATGCATACCTATGCTTGGGTGATAAATACTTTTCAAGGTATGGCCACCATAAGATACACTGCGGATCCATAATTATATTGACAAAAAGGTATAGCCACCAAAGATACAATGTGGATATATACTGCCATGACATGGACTAATCATAGCCACAAAAAAATACACAGTGGATCTACGAGATGACAAGACATAGCCACAAACCAATACAAAGTGGATCTATGTGACAATATATGTGTCAATATTCAAGAGAAACTCCATCGCAACTTGGGCAAAGTATATATCAGAGTGATCACTCAACCCAGGGTCTTCTTACCGATCCCGATGAAGTACGAGTCTAACCATGTGAATAGATGTCCTGATGTCGAACATGGCAGAAACCACTTGATTACCGGTCAATGAGGTAAACCATTAACAAGTGCAAGGGAAATCACCATTGATGTCAATGATTCCCAAGGTACCCTAGTACATTCCAATGAATGTGAATAGATGAGATGAAGTCGAACATCCGTGGAATCATCCGATCAGAGGTCAATGATGTAAACCCACTGTTGGAAGTGAGGAGGCTTGCCATTGAGGCATGCAGGCCCCAAGGTACTAACTGGTTTCTAAGTCTATGACGCAACCCCTCCTCAACCCGCGGGTCGAAAGGTCACGTACATAGGATCTTTCCCCTTACATTGGCCCGAAGAGCTCTCAGAAATGGCTCCTCTATTTCCCTTTCGGGAAATCTGCACCCACAATCAACTTCATGAAATTGCCCCTTTTACTTCGGGAGATCAGACTTCGCACTTTCGCGAATCCGGTGGTCAAGTGCCTTGTCTCTCAATCTTCGAAACCCGAAACAATCAACACTTGACTCCTTCCCTTACCAGTTCGGATTTATCCCTATCGCGATTTCGGGAGTTGCAATGTCCAGCAACTCGTCCCCTCAACTTCCGAAACCCGATTTACCAAACCTCCGATGTACTCGCAAAGTTGACTCTTCAGCGACCTTTTACTTCGTCGGAACTTCAGACTTCATGATTTCGCGAATCCTGATGTGAGGATTTCGGGACTTCACCCCATGAAAACCCGAAATGGTCAACGGAATTTGACTTTCGTGTCGATAGGCACCACCTGTCCACCCTACCGATTCCTGTGGCCCACACGATCCTTTTTTCCCTTCGGGACTTCGCGTTTTGTGATTTTGCAAGTCCCGTTGCAAAGATTATGGGACTTCAATCTACGAAACCCCGAAATATAATTCCACGTGTAAATCCAACGGCCCCTGTCGGCTTGGATCTACGGTTTTGCCTCTCCTGAGCTTGAACCTTTAGGAATACTCTCTGTAACTTCCTTGCTCCTCCGTGAGATTTGTCGGCTCGCGGGACTTCGCGATTTCTCCACAGAGAATTCCAACCGTCCGTCTCTTCCCTTGAAAACTTTTGCACGAACTAGACAAGGTATCTCTCTCCACGGAACTTATCCTCCTGCGGTTCGACGTCGCTACGCCTTCCTTCAAACTTTCAAGGTGCTTGGCCTCTTGCCTTCCTTCGACCCCTTCGAAGGTTCAAATCCTTTTGAGCTTTCCCACGACTTTGAGTCTTTCAGAAAACTCATGCTCGCACTCCTTGTGACAGACTTTCAAACACCTTCAAGTGTTT
>ML782301.1:365135-383465 GCA_009831015.1 Picea engelmannii
AAAAAATATTAAAGAAGTTCAATATGACAAAATGCAAAATCCACCGTGATGGATTTAAAGAAAAAGATTGATGATGATTTAGATGAGACTGATCCACAACTGATTGGATCACTAATGTATTCGGTCAACACCAAACTTGATTCATTCCATGCAGTGAATGTGCCTAGTCATTTTATAAGTCAACCGAGACAGACTCACTAGACAACAACAAAACATGTATTGAGACATATATGAAGCATAGTTGGATATGGCCTGAGATATGCCTCCAGTATAAACTTGAGTTTGTAGGATATGACGATTCAGATTGAGTACAAAGTACAGTGAACCAGAAAATCACATCCGATTGATGTTCTATCGTGAAGTTTTCCATGGTTACCTAATGCAACATGAAACAAAAATCTGTAGCCTTGAGTACCACAGAGGCAGAGTATATAGCATCAAGTGTGCGAAGCAATGTGTCTTCACAAGCTTTTCACATATTTACTTTACCATGAGATGAATCATATGATGATAAACAAGAGCTATGAGTAAAGCTCCTTGAGAACCCAGTGTTTCCTGATGGATCGAAATACGATGAGATGAAATATCCTTATTTTAGAGATATGATGCAAAGGAAAATTGTACACATGTAGTACCTTCCTACACTTGAGAAGATTGCAGATATCTTCACCAAAATAACTTCATAAAGAATGGCTCCCTAGTTGAGAGGGAGTGTCGATAAGTCCAACCAAGACAAAATTCAAAATACATTTGTGTGAGACTTGGCATGATAAATAATGCCTCCCTAGTTGAGAGGGAGTGTTTATGAATGCAGCTATGTGAGACATTCTCCAGCTTACAAACCTGTGAGGTGTGGATCATTGTAGCTATGTGAAGTGTTTTTCTCAGCTTACAAACCTGAGAGAAAGCCCCTAAGTAGGGTACGTGGTTCCTTCCTGAGACAGAGCTAGGAACGTAGAGATGACCTCCATTCAGAGAGTGAGAAGAACTCTAAATGATTATCCAGTGGGAAAGGCGATCAGATGAGTTGGACGTGCCTGTGGCTGAGCACAAGGTGAACGTGTGAAATCCCACAGTGCTGGGTGCATCATCATGTGAACATAAATGAAGATGACGTGTTAGCCTCCTCTGAGCAATAGAGTTGATGAGAAAATTCCAGATGATTCTCCTGTGTGAGGCAATGGGAAAGAAGATTTGTAGAGTGGATGTGCCTGTGGATGAGCACAGGTGAACGTGTGTAGATCTAGTTCTTCCATGTAATGCAGTGAGCCAAAGCTATGACATCCCTATGGACGTGCCCCTAGTGGATGAGCACTAGTGGGTGTATTAGATCATTTGCTATATGTTGTTCAAGAGTCAGACCTGCCTGTAACCCTAATTGTTATGTAAAGGGTACAAGTTGGCCCCAGGTCGGCCCCACCTTAATGTGATTAATAATAAATGTAAAAGATAATTAATATGGTTAATAATAATAATAATAATAATAATAATAATAATAATAATAATAATTACAAAGTGACTTAGAGAGGTCGACCCTGTTGAGCAAATAGATGACTTTGTTAATTTGACAAGTCTAATATAAGTAAGGGATGATTCCCCATTATGGAATCATATCTTTCTCGTGAGTTTAGAAATTTCAGCAAGTATATCTACTTGGAAAAGGTGCACACCTCTCTTGGGTGCTAGATTTCTAGGGCTTAAGAATCCTCTTGTGTGCTAGGTCTTTCTTGGTGGTGAAGGTCTTTCTCTTGAAGAATATAGAAAAGGATTTTGCTAGGTTTTCTTCCCTTGTTGAGAAGGGTTTCCCAAGATACTTCTAGTGTTCTTGTGCATGGTGTTTCTTCTTGTGATATTGGTTGCTGCAACATTATTGTCTATGGTTAAGTTAAATGATAAAATGGAATGAATTTCATGCTTAACCTAGATTATATAAAAATCAACAGTATCTACATCCACCCACGATGGTTCCTCAACCATCTCTCCCTCCTCAGACAAAGGGAATACCGATGTAGATTCCAGTACAGGCTCCTGCCACACCACCATCCCCCCCCATTGTTGGCACCACTATCGCTTCTGGGGGTAGATGAAAGAAGAAAGAGCCCACAACTCCACTTCCTCCTCGAGTTCAACCTCCTTGCGCATTATGCGAAAGAGAAGGGAACCTCACTAATTGATTCCCTACTCTTCTCGAGTTACGCAATTTGATCCAACTCCCTAGAGAAACCACATTGCTCGCCACTCCACCAAGTACATATACTGTTACTATAGAGTCCTCCACTGCAAGCAATAAAGGGTTGCAAACCAAATTCACTTGTTCCATCTGTTCAGAATATGGCCATTACACTCATCATTTCCCAACTCCACCTCAATTTCGCCAAACCTTAGCCGCAGTATGCCAAACATCTCAGCCAGAGCCCGCTCGACCACTTTCTACTGAGGCTCACATTACTGATATTCGATACATTTCATCGTTAGTACCTACGCAGATGAGGCACTCTCCACAGTATCAGGACATTCACTTTATGTCCAATGGTCCCTCGCACACTGAACATGATATCCCTGTGTCCTCACCACTAGAGGACAACCACACGTTGACAGTTCCCCCTGTCACCTCCCAGGATCCCCTGTATTCTCACATTTTTCACTGCGATGAAGATATCCTGGAAGAACTCACTACCCCCGATTTCCCATGGACTGCGCTCCATCATCAAGCATTTTTCCTCTCACAGGAGGCCTTTCATCCTCCTACCCAAACTTCCATGAAACCAAGGATTTTATTCCTTTGGGGCATACAGACTGGTTCAACAACCCTATCCCTACCCCAGATTATTTTGAAGAAGGAAACGTGGCCAACATCTCCCCCACTGTCAAAATTGACATTTCCATTAAACCGAGAATCATAGAATAAATCATCATCAGCGCCACATGCTCCCCTGAAGAAATCATAGCTTACAAATCTCTCTTTCAGGAATACTGACATATTTTTTCCTAGTCATATATGGAGATGCCTAACCTTGATCCATCTATAATTGAACATCAAATCGACACTTGGCCAGATGTTGCCCCAGTACGTCAAAAGAAACACCCTCTTCACCCATCCAAAGCTGCGGTTATCAAAGCCAAAATTGACAAGTTACGTTCTGCCTAGTTCATTTACCCCATTGCGTATACCTCATGGGTCTCCAACCATGTCCCCGTTAACAAGAAATAGGGCACTATTCACGTCTGCACCGACTTTCACGATCTCAACCATGCTTGTCCCAAAGACAAATTTCCAACCCCTTTCATCGACCACATTATCGATGACTGTGCCTGCCATGAGGCATTGTCCTTTATGGATGGGTTCTTCGGCTACAATCAAATCCAAATACATACTACAGATCAGTATAAAACCACTTTTAAAATCCCTTGGGGTACCTTTTCTTATTGTGTGATTCCTTTTGGACTCAAGAATGCAAGTGCTATGTTTCAATGGGCCATGACCTATGTTTTCCATGATCTTTCTCACATCATCCTTGCTTATTTGGACGATGTCACTGATCGATCCAAAAAGCGAACTCAACATTTAGACGACTTATGCATCGTTTTCCAATGATGTCACCGGTACAATATCTGCTTGAACCCCCTCAAGTGCGTATTTTGCGTCACTGTCGAACACCTCCTCGGGTTCATTGTTTCCCAACACGGCATCACGGTGGACTCCCTCAAGGTCCAAGCTATCAAAAAAATTCCACCACCTAGGAATTTACACCAACTGTAGAGTTTGTAAGGCAAAGCCAACTTTCTACGTTTCTTTGTCCCAGACTGTGCCACTCGCGCGCATGGTTTTCTTCGCCTCCTGCTTCATGATATCCCATTTTGATGGGACGAACATGCTCAAACAACTTTTTATGATTTAAAATCCACCTTGTCTAATGCCCCTTTGATTATTCCTCCAGACTATGATCGCGATTACATCCTCTACTTGTCAGCCTCAACCGTCTCAGTAGCAGGAGTCCTTGTCCAATTAGGGGATGATGGGCGTGAACATGTCATTTACTACATCAATAAAAATCTTTCTGGGCCACCCCTGAAGTACAATCATGATGAGAAACTCACCCTAGCAGTTGTCCTCGCAGTCCAAAAGYTGYGCCATTATATCCTGCTTCGAACTACCAAGGTCATAACRGATTCCAACCCCATGAAATACTTGCTTATTCGACGAMAAATTAATGGAAAATTTTCTCGATGGATCRTTATCCTCCAGGAATACAACCTAGAGTTCTCAACTCCCAAAAGAAAGAAAGAGCTTGTCCTCGCCGAACTCATTATGACTTTTCCCTCGGATGCCACATCTTCCCCCATCAATATAGATTTTCCCGATGAATGCCTCTTCTTCATCCCCTCCGATGACCCCTGGTATGGAGATCTCCTCGTCTACCTATGGACACAAAAGTTTGGGTCTCATCTCTCTCGAGATGATCATCGACGCATTCTCCATCAGCCCCCTCGATATATCCTCATCAGAGATGTTCTTCATTGACGCGGGGTCGACACCATCCTTCGCTGATGTTTGACCATTGACGAAGCTGACAGATTCTTGAACGATTTCCATAGAGGCACTTGTGGTGGTCACCTCTCGGGTATGTCCACCGCCTAAAAAATCATTCAAGCAGGGTACTTCTCACCCACATTGTTTCATGACTACATCCACGCTGTCAAGCGATGCGACAAATGTCGTATTTATGCAAACAAAGCACGAGTGACACTAGCTCTTCTACACCCAGTCATCACCGTCGGCCCCTTCTGGAAATGGGGCATAGACTTCATGACTTTCCATCCTCCGTCCAGTAATGGATACAAGTACATTGTCATGGCAGTAGATTACTTTACCAAATGGGCTGAATCCATGCCCACTTTCAACAATACCGCTGACACAACAGTGCATTTTTTCTTCAACCATGTCATTACCCGATTCACAGTCCCACTACAGTTAGTGTCCAATCATGGTAAACACTTTTAGAATGACATCTTCGTGGAACTCTCCTCAAAGTTAGGCTACTCCCATGAGTTTGCCTCCCCGTACTACCCTTAGTCCAATGGACAGGTCGAGGCTGTCATAAAAGTCCTCAAAACCATGATACAACGCACCGTTAACAAACATAAGACCAACTGGCATCATATATTGTTTTCTGCATTATGGGATTATCGTACGGTAGTCAAAACTCCCATCAGTTTTACACCGTTCCACCTCATCCATGGGATCGAAGCCACCCTCCCTATCGAGTGTGAAATACCCACATTACGCACTGCCATTGAGCTATTACCCGACACTACTTCGATTGAGAATCGCCTGCTGAACTTAGAGTTGCTGGATGAAGATCGCCGATCTTCATTACAAAAGAATGAGGTAGGTAAAAAATGGTCCAAATCCACCTTCGACCGCCATGTTAACCTTCTCTCATTTATCGAAGGAGATCTCTTCTTGGCCTAGAATATTTCCCACGATACCCTTGGCCATGGGAAATTCAAGTCATTATGGAACATAACCTATATCGTCCAACACTTCCTCACTAAGGGGGCATACATCCTGGCCTCTCCAAAAGGATACCCTCTCAAAGAACCCATCAACGGGTTGTACCTACATAATTTTTACGCCTAAGCATAGCCATTCTACCTTAGGTTTTTCTTTGTACACATTTGTAGAGTTTTTAGTCTTCTTTTCTGCCACCATTTCACATGTCTGATCTATCATCCATGTTATTGACAGATGCATCATCCATCAGCCTACCACATCGGTTACGCTGACGGTGCAAGCCGCTAGACCCATAATCTCGCTTCGACCACTTGGGCCCTCTATACCCCCTCACATGTGCTGCTCCACTTCAGTGGCATATGTTTGGGCTCGACCACCAACAACCAAGCTAAATACGCCGCCGTTATTGGTCTCCTTGCCGAGGCTAGTCACCGCCACATTCGTCACCATAGCATCCTATTATATTCCCAACTTGTCGTCCTGCAAATCAACAATGCATATCATGTTCACGATCCTTGCCTCTTTTGCAAATACCTGCAAGTTAGACTATTATCTCACAACTTTGATCAATCACATTTACACATATTCCAAGAAAATTTAATTAAATAGTAGATAACATGGCTAACCTAGTATTAGATTGGCATTTATCACATTAAAACATCATCACATATACATCAACATCATACGTCTGTCACAACATATAGAAAAGACATCATAAGCATTAAAAACATCAACACATGTTGACATACATGATCCAAAAAATATATGTCCATATATATATATATCATCAATAGTGTCACAAGTGTTTGCAAAAATACAAAATACTTCGCCCGGAGGCCAGTTAGTCCCCTCACCCCTATAGGTACAAAATGGGTAACCCCTACCCTATACAAAATGGGTATCAACTACCCTATACAAAATGGGCTCTCAAGCCTATAAATACACAAACCCGACACTCATGGTGCCCCCAGAGCTCCCCCCCAGGTCCTCTATCAGCTAGAGGGGCCCCACCAGCTGGAGGCCCTCTAGGTATAGGGGGAAGCCGACCAATCATCGCTTCCCCTGCTACAACCGCTCGATGAAACAGGGTCTACCAATCCGCTGATACACCCACACACTGCTCCAGGACCTCCTCATCCTAGATGTGGGCCCACATGGCTTCAGGAATGCCTTGCAACACCCACTCGAAATGACGACGCATGTCCTCTATCATCGCCCTGACCTTTGCTTTCAACTCATGAGCTGGTCCAACACCAACATCATCTCGTTTCCACCTCTACCTTTCTCTCAGATCTACTGGTGATGGTCACACTGGTCCACGACGAGCCGGATCCCCAACCATCTCTGACTCATGGCCTTGGGGTCCCACATTTGAGAAAAAAACACCAAAGATAGAGTCAACATCCATATATACATATATAATCAAGTGCTATCTATCAAAATCACAAACATAAATACAAATACATACCTCGAACATCCCAGTCCTCCCCAGGAGGCATCATCATATTTGGGTCATGCTGGTAATCCATACCAGTGTATGGATACCTCAATATCACATGTGGCATCTGTCGCCACATGCGTTCCACCGTGGTTGTGAAGTAATAGCCACCCTCTCCCCCTCTGTGTCAGTCCAACACATGCGCCCACCGCATCAGACATGGATCTCGTGGCCCCGTAGGCTCGAGTAGAATCCTAGGGTGCAATAGGGGCACCCTCTCTAGAAACCATGCCACCAAAATCAACCCAAAGGAGAAGTCACTAGAGTCAGATCTCTGACACCGGTCAACCTACCCCAACATCCTGGTGTGCAACATAAGTTCCCAGGAAAAAAGGTCCCCATCAAGGACCCTCTCCACGATCCTCAGTTGACCTCCTATGATCCACTGAGTCCCTAAGGATCCATAGATCCTCACCACCACAGTGGTGATGCATTCTGTCAAGAGGTACTCAATCGCCTCGATCCAGATAACTGAACTCGACATTAGGTGCAACCCTGTGTAGTGGAGAGATACCAAGTCACCTACTCGCTCGTCCCCTGGTAGCTGGGGGTCCATAGGAAGGGCCATCCCACAGAATGGGATCCCCGTCAGAAAGTAGACATCCTCGACATTCGAGAATGTAAGCTGTTGTCCCCTGACGATGAAACATTGTAGATCAGTGCTCCACATGGCTGTCAGATACTGAAGCATGAAATTCTGTGACCATATCAAAGGGAAGTTAAAGAACTTGAGAAACCCGCAGGCTGCCAAGTGTCTCCAAATTCCCAATTGTTGTCTCACCACCTCTCATAGGCGGTCCCAGTCCCGCTCTCTCCAGTGCATGAGAATCGTAGTGTCTGGAGTATGCTGATTACCTGCATCCACTCAAAAACACTTGGTCAATCTTCATCATCCATAAAAACACATCAACAATTCAAAAAATTCAAAACCCTTAGCCTTGCCTCTAGTGCGCGGCTTTCACCCATACACGTGCGCACATGTGCATGCCTGTTCATTGCATAGCTGCACACTCATGCACAATTGTCTACAAAATAGCCACGCATCCTGTGCGCAACTGTCACCGAGATAGGTGTGCACATGTGCGCACTTTTTCTCTGGACAGTTGTGCATTGATGCGTAGTTGTCTAAGAAACAGATGCACACAGTGCACATCTGTCAATCCAATAGGCACGCATCTCATGCGCGCTTGTTTTTCCCTCCCCCACGCCCACATGCGTGACTGTGTCAAGCACATCCGCACACTATGCATGGGAAAATGAATTATACCCGTGAATATGTACACGAGTATTCCTCCTCCCGTGCACTGGTGGGCCCCTACCCAAAACCACTACTATACGACCTTCCATACCTCCCCCCAACTACATTCTACAAATTTCACATTATGCAGGAGGATAAGGCCACTAACCTGGCTCTCGCAACTCTCGGATCAGTCGACTCATGCCCCCATAATATCCAAATCTCCTCAGAATATGCTTGTCAAATCAACTAGAATGGAGGGTACAAATGAGGTTACATTGTGGGCCCACCAACCATATATAGTCCCTTTTTCCAAACTTCCACACTTAGTTACAGGAGCCCAGAACCTACATTTTCTGATTCATTCTCAGCCATGCAATCCTGATCCCGCCATCTACACATTCACATTCCTTGGGTCATCATTCGAACTTGGCCCTGGAGGAACATTTTTCTCACATCACATTCAGGTATGCATGCTCATGTTCAAAATTTTATCAAATAACTGTCATATGTTCTTTATCATCATATATTGTTCACGTCGGGTATTTGTTTTTCATGTGTGCAGGTACCTGTTCATCAAAGCGATGCAACCCTTTCATGTATATGTTTGACACTGGCATGTAATTATTTCCTTTGCAAATCAATTGCATCTCCCAGTCACACCCTTCGATGTTTACCTTTAGGGTCCTTACATCTGGCTATGCAGTACCTTCACCTCCGCTACATTTTGGTACTGTCACCTGATAACACTCTCCCCCACATGAGTTGTCCCATTTATAGTTCCCCTTGGCCACTTGACACTCATGCTGATTTTACGCCCTAGGGATGGGAGTCCCGATAGTCTTATGCACTTTCGAGAATGAACCCCATACTTCTTCTCATCATATTGCTAGCCTTCCCAATGGAATCCTAGGTCATATAATCTCGGTTCTATTTTGACTGCACCCCCGCAGTATCATTATCCCTTCATCTCATCCACCATCACTTTTTCCATCTATAGATTGCCCTCCATTCATTTACCTCATACAGAAACACACCCATGGGCCCCCCACACTCCACCAGTTATCTTTCGCAACTTGTGCCCTCACATGCCAAGCCATCATTCACTGGGGCACCCATTTCTATATCTGTATACTCAACCCAAATTATTCTTTATTTATTTAGTAATTGTAAAAATCCCTTGTTTCCAGCATTTCCTTAGCTTTTTGTCATCACCCTTGATGACCTTATTTTCTTGGAAAAGAAACCCATGTCTCCCTTGGTTGGGGCATCCACTCTCTTTTTTCATACCGACATTGTTCACAAACCCTTAGTATCCCAAATCCATGTACCCATGATCTCTGAGTTTGGTCACTTTGTTAGCCTCTGGCACAATTTAACCCAGTATCTAGTCGTCCCCCTGACACTAGATCTAGTTTTACAGTTGCTGCCACTCATCCTTAAAAAATTCCCCAACCAAGGGTAGTCTTGAGTCTCACTACATCTTGACTTCATTCATGTTACCTATCAGTACCTGATATCATCTCAGTGAATTTTATGAAGCCCTTTGCTTCTTGGCGTCGCATATCCCTTCTGTCGACATCAACATAGTTTCCAGAAGGGCGACAATATCTTGACTGTCATTACCTTTACAATGAGGAGCCTCAGACAGGACAGAGAGAACCATCATTTCTCTCTGATTCTGTTGACCCCCATAACATTCAACTTCAACAAACTCATGTTACGGTGGGTATTACTATGTGACTATTACAGTTGTTTCATACTAGCTGAAGACCTCTTAATTCATTAGGCCATCAATACCTACGAGTCATCAACACTTCTTATAGGCATCCTTGCCCCACTTCAGAGTATGTTCACCATTCAGAACTATCATCTTCCGTTAGCAACTTCCCCCGAGGGCACTGCAGTTATCTACATCAACATACATCTTCAGTTACAGTCTCACATTCTAGTTACATGACACGAGCATGGGGCATGCCCACCTCATTTGTACACATAGTTTATTTTTCTCCCTAGAGAATGGTTTGGGTCCCACGATTTTATCTCTCCCTCCGGCGGATCACTCTTGCAGTTCCTCTCAACACTCTTCATTACAATGTCACTCTCAAGAAAAGAAACATTGATGTATTTTCAACTATACGTATGCTCCTAACCTCACACATAAGGGGGCATATGTTATCACTGAAATATCGTCCGCAACATTGCATGCAAATTGTTACAGAAACAAAACAATTCCAATAACAATCAGGTCACTTGCAACACTGAAATGCATTCAAAAGGAAAAAACTATACAATTGGGTCAAAAAATGTCCACACCCATTAATTCAAACGAGATTGGTTCACACCCCTAATCTCTCATCCCACCACATCTAAATGTTTTCTAAAAACTCACTAAGTTTTCCTCCACAAGAGGTGCCAAAAGAATTTTTTTAGTCTAGGTAGGATTTCGGGGTTAGGTATCCAAATACCCCCCGTTATTTAGTTCCCACATTTTCAAACATAGAAGTTGAGAAATAGGGAACTTTCAAATCCTCCAAGTTAACTGTTCCTACACCATAAGGCGGGGAGATACTCGTGAAGGGTTGAAGGCTAAGGCCCTATTGTTCTGTGCATCCCTCCTTGAGTCACCCAACTCTTGGAAGGGCATCCAACCCGTGATCCATTTTTGAGGCCAAAAATCTAAATGCCGCACTTTGACTGAGGTACCTAGTGACCAAAATTTAGGACATCTACCCAGGTGGTGATTGTGGGCTACAATCACACCTTGATCAGATTTTTTGTGACTATTGGGAAATATTGCCATCTCTTTTGGGTTATGCACCCTCTACCCCTCATTATAACTGATTATTTCAACCTTCACTAGTTCCTCTTGCGGTGGCTTCAAACCCCACTGTTGAGTGCTTTGGAAGGCCTAGTGCTATTTGAGAGGAAGGACGATATTTCTTTTAGGACATGAGCATTTGGCTCTTGTTCCCCCACACGGACAACATCCACCTATCCACATGTTTTCTTATTTACAATTGATTTATGTATGATGCTCATTTGATTACATGCAATTGTGAGTTGTACTATCTTGTGAAGGTCCAAATTATACAAAGATCTTGTTCATTTAGTGCCCTCTTGTCACCATTTGCACACATTCACTTTGCTAGTCAGAAACCATAAGGGAGCCACATAATCCCCGTCGTTCCGGACGCTTGCAAAATCTTCCCCCTGTTCTAGGAGGAGTCCCTAGTCTTTCCAACTCACCAGCTCAATCATCTCACACCCACGTGAGTGCTACTATTTTGGGATCAACTTTACTTGGTTCCACTTTGCTTGGGTCCAATTCCCAATGCCATCCATCCAATAGTTCTCCTTCACAAGGAGGTGGGGGGCAAACTTCTTCTCAAGGGAGAAGTACAACCTCACCAAACCTCTCTCAAGGAACAGGTCCACTACCCGCTCACATGATGGCTAGAAATAATCCTCCACCAAATCTCCCTATGCCATACTTGGCATCCATTAACATTCCTAATTTAACCAAACTCACGAATGATCCCATTTTGCATGATCCCACTTGGCCCAATATGCCTACCAAACTACCTTCATATATTCCAAAGTTCGAAGAAAAACCAAAGGATGATCCTGCCAACCATGTTATGACCTTCCCCTTATGGTGCTCTTCAAAAAACACCATGGATGATTCCATCCAATTAAGGTTGTTTCAACGCAATCTCACTATTTCCTCAACCAAATAGTATGTGGATGAAAAATCAGAGTCCCATGCGACCTTTGAATCATTGGCCAAGGCCTTTTTGTCCTTTTTCCAACTACCAGTTCGCCATGATACTGGCTTAGAACTTCTCTTGGAGTTCAAACAAACTACTGCTATCCATATAGCCGATCAAATCCATGAATGGCATCAGCGTAGTAGTTTGTGTAAAGCATAAACCACCAAAGAACAACGTCTTGATTAGTTTCTCAAATCACTCGTCTCTGTTATTGTGAATGATGTAGAATCCACCTTTCCTCAGACAGAAGAGGAAGCCATCGACAAGGCTCAACAGTTTGACCTCATCTATGCTCAATCAGGTTACTTATACACAATGTTACCTGATGCACCCAGACCCATAGCATTTGGCCAAGACAAACCTTGGATGTCCCACGCTGCAGATGGGTTGATTGGTTCCATGACACACCACCAACCTTACAACCAACCACTACCTATTTACGGTGCACCTCAGTATCCGAAACCCTATGGAGGGCCATCTTATTACCCCCCCTAATTACCAACAACCATATCATGTTGTTCCCCCTCAACCATTGGGGGGACCCCCACCGATACTCCAAATGCATCCGGTCCCTCAGTCAAGTGCAGATCCACTCCCAACCCCTACATGCGACCATAAAAATTGTGGAGGTACTTCAACTTCCTATACGCCATATGGCTTGAACCCCCCAAAAAATCCATACTTTCCATTTCCTGGTCCTCCACAGCCAGTTTCTCCTCCACAAGGATACCCACATGCTAATGTTAATTTTGTTCAACCCTCTCCCATTCAATAGATTCAGGATTTTGAACAGTTGAATGCAAAAAATCCGACCCATCAGTTGAATAATGCCAAGAAGAAAGGGAAAAACCGAAACAATAATAACCCGGGACCAGGAGGAAATAACCCCCAACAAAACCATCTCACTGGGGGAAACCAGAATCAAGGCAACCAAAACCCCCAAGGGGATAATAATAACAAACGACAAGGGAAGAAAAACAACAATCTTAGAACTAACTTCCCTTGGGCTCTCTGTGGTGAGTATGTACATTATACACACCATTGCCCCCAAATTTCTGACTTCAAAAGGATGAAAGGATCCATGAACGTGCAACGACCCCATAACCGCCTTCCCCTCAACAGGCCCCATAACAGTACTTGCAACAGCCACCTTCGGTCGTTTTGAAAAACCTTATTCCACACCAAGGTGTGATGAATACACAACACGAGGTACACCCCACCCCACCACAAATGGGGCAATATAAAAACCCAGGTCCCATACAACCTGGAAATCCAACTGATCGCAACATCCTCCTTACCAACGAAGAAGAGATTATTTTTCAAACACGTGGTCACTAGTATGGTGTTCCCCTTGAATCAACCCCAACCACCTCATAAATGGATCCAACTACAACCAGACCACCATTGATGATTCCATGCCCTAACACTGAACCAAACCCTTGTATACCTCGTATGCCGTTACGATGGAACATACATAACCCTCATGTGAGGGAAGCCCATAACTACATTCTGGTTGATGACTTAGCTCAGTCACCTGTACCCATGTATGTATTGGAGGTCCTCCAAACCTATCCAACACAACAGAAGTCCTTGCTTTCCGCCTTGGGGGAAGTCGACCCAGCTGATACTAGACTCATCACCTTTGATCTAGATAGCGGAGAACCATGCCTCCCCACCATGGTATCTTTCCAGATACCATTTAAGATTCAGAACATCATAGTTCATCAATGTATCATCGATGAAGGTGCATCCACATGCATCATGTCCAAAGTAGTCTGGCAGAAACTCGGCTCCCTTGAGCTTATACCATCTGCCATCATCCTGCGAGCTTATGATGGTTGAACCTCATCCCCTGAAGGGTTCTTCCAAAATGTCCCCGTCAAACTCAGGGGAAAAACCATCCTTATCAACATTGAAGTTATCGATGCCCCACTTGATTACAATATCTTGTTCGGACATAGTTACATGTATGCTATGAAGGCGATAGCCTCTTCTGTGTTTCAAACGATGATGTTCCCACACAACGGGAAAATCGTCACCATCAACGAAATTACACATTATGAGCCTAAATATTCCACCAACATTGATAACATTCTCCCTCTTGTCCGTACTAGCTCGGACGCTTATTCAGTCATCAACATGGGTCCCAACATTTTTAAGGACCCATCTTTATTGGGGGCATATCATGGAGCGCCACCCCTCCTACACCCTTCAACACAAGTGTGTGTAGTATCTTCTAATGGAACATATATCAGAGACGCTATTTTTCCCACTAAGGCCTCTCCTCGCATCGACATTCCACTAGTGGAAGAACTATTACCTCAGGGATTCCCTGAGAACCCCTCTGCACCACTTCTCCCAAATCCCCCCCCCTTCTAGGGGCAAAACCTGGTTTGGGAGACAGTCCCCCAAGCCATTACCCAATTTCTCTTCTTCTACCCCCCACTTGGAGTCCAAGCATTCCAGGTAGTTGCAACCATTACTCTTCCTAACATGGTGCTTTCCATCCCTGTATGGTATCTACATCTACCCGCGATGGTTCCTCAACCATCTCTCCCTCCTTAGACAGAGAGAATATTGATGCAGATTCCAGTACAGGCTCCTGCCACACCACCACCCCCCCACTATTGGCACCACTATTTCTACTGGGGGTAGAAAAAAGAAGAAATATCCCACATCTCCACTTCCTCCTTGAGTTCAACCTCCTTGTGCACTATACAGAAGAGAATGGCACCCCACTAATCGATGCCCTACTCTTCCCGAGTTACGCAATTTGATCCAACTCCCTAGAGAAACCACATTGTTGACCACTCCACCAAGTTCATCTACTATTACTACAGAGTCCTCCACTGCAAGCAATAAAGGGTTGCACACCAAATTCGCTGGTGCCATCTGTTGAAAATATGGCCATTACACTCATCATTTCCAGCTCTACCTCAGTTTCTCCAAACCTTAGCCGTAGTATGCCAAACGTCTCGGCCAGAGCCTGCTCGACCACCTTCTATTGAGGCTCACATTACTGATGTTCGGTACATTTCTTCGTCAGTACCTGTGCGAATGAGGAACTCTCCACAGTATCGAGACATTCACTTTATGTCCAAGGATCCTTCACACCCTGAAAACGATATCCCCGTGTCCTCACCACTAGAGGACAACCACACATTGATAGTTCCCCCTGTCACCTCCCAGGATCCCCTGTATTCTTGCATTTTTCACTGCGACAAAGATATCCTGGAAGAACTCACTACCCTCGATTTCCCATGGAATGCACTCCATCATCTAGCACTTTTCCTCTCACATGAGGCCTTTCATCCTCCTACCCAAAATTCCATATGCGTAATCAAAACTAAGGATTTTATTCCTTCAAGGCATACAGACTGGTTCAACAACCCTATCCCTACTCTAGATGCTTTTGAAGAAGGAAACATGGACAAGATCTCCCCCATGTCAAAATTGACATTTCCATTAAACCGAGAATCATAGAAGAAATCACCATCAGCGTGTATGCTCCCCTTAAGAACTCACAACGTACAAATCTCTCTTTCAGAAATACCGGGACATTTTTTCTTGGTCATATACGGAGATGCCCGTCCTTGATCCATCCATAGTTGAACATTGAATCGACACTTGGCCAGATGTTTCCCTAGTACATCAAAATCAATGCCCTCTTCACCAACCCAAAGCTGTGACTATCAAAGCCGAAATTGACAAGTTACATTCTGCCTGGTTCATTTACCCCATTGCGTATACCTCATGGGTCTCCAACCCCATCCCCGTTAACAAGAAATAGGGCACTATTCGGGTTTGCATCGAATTTAACAATCTCAACCATGCTTGTCCCAAAGACAACTTTCCAACCCCTTTCATTGACCAAATTATCGATCATTGTGCCGACCATGAGGCACCGCCCTTTATGGATGGGTTCTCCGGCTACAATCAAATCCATTAAACACATCCCACAGATTAGTATAAAACCGGTTTTACTACCCCTTGGGGTACCTTTGCTTATCGTGTCATGCCTTTTGGACTCAAGAACGCAGGTGCTACGTTTCAATGGGCCATGACCTATGTTTTCCATGATCTTGCTTGCATCATCCTTGCTTATTTGGATGACCTCACTGCTCGATCCAAAAAGAGAACTCAACATTTAGATGACTTACGCATCGTTTTCCAACGATGTCGCCAGTACAATATATGCTTGAACCCCCTCAAGTGCGTATTTTGCGTCATTTTCAGATGCCTCCTTGGGTTCATTGTTTTCCAACATGACATCACGATGGACCCCCTCAAGGTCCAAGCTACCACAAAAATTCCATCAACTAGGAATTTACACCAACTATAGAGCTTGCAAGGCAAAGCCAACTTTCTACGTCGCTTTCTCTCAGACTACGCCACTCACGCACATGGTTTCCTTCGCCTCCTACATCATGATATCCCATTTCGATGGGAAAAACATGCTCAAACAACTTTTGATGATTTAAAATCCACCTTATCCAACACCCCTTTGATTATTCTTCCAGACTATGATCATGATTACATCCTCTACTTGTTAGCCTCAGTCATCTCAGTAGCAGGAGTCCTCGTCCAATTAGGGGATGATGGGCATGAACATGTCATTTACTACATCAGTAAAAATATTTCAGGTCCATCCCTGAAGTACAATCAGGTGAGAAACTCACCCTGGAAGTTGTCCTCGCAGTCCCAAAGTTGCGCCATTATATCCTGCTTCAAACTACCAAGGTCATAGCAGATTCCAACCCCATGCAGTACTTGCTTAGTCGAAAACAAATTATTGGAAAATTTTCTCGTTGGATCATTATTCTCCAGGAATACGACCTAGAGTTCTCAACTCCCAAAAGCATGAAAGCGCTTGTCCTCGCCGAACTCATTACAAATTTTCCCTCAGATGCCACATCTTCCACTGTCAATACAAATTTTCCCGACAAACACCTCTTCTTCATCCCCTCCGATGATCCTTGGTACAATGATCTCCTTGTCTACCTACAGACACAAAAGTTTGGGTCTCATCTCTCTCGAGACGATCGTCGATGAATTCTCCATCAAGCCCCTCAATATATCCTCATCAGAGACGTTCTTTATTGACACGGGGTCGACACCATCCTTCGCCGATGTTTGACCATTGACGAAGCTGACAGAGTCTTGAACAATTTCCATAGTGGTGCTTGCGGTGGTCACCTCTCGGGTATGTCCACAGGCCAAAAAATCATTCGAGCAGGGTACTTCTGGCCCACATTGTTTCATGACTGCATCCACGCTGTCAAGCGATGTGACAAATTCTAGCTTTATGCAAACAAAGCACAAGCGCCACCAACTCTTCTACACCCAGTCATCACCACCAACCCCTTCTGCAAATGGGGCATAGACTTCATGTGAGATTAAGACATGAATTTTGCATAATCACAATGAATTTCCGAGAAGAAATGATGCATTTGCACTTGGGTGAATGCTTGGCATGCAAATGTATAAATGAAATTGATGCATTATCTATTTATTTAAATATTTTTAAATTTCCATATGTTGTTGAAAGACTTTTGTTAATAGTGTTGGTGAATTAAGTAGAATTTGTTTAATAATTAAAATTTGGGCATGAATGGTTTTTATGTCTCTATATAAAATGGACATTTTGTTATCCATGATTTCTTGGGATATCTTTTAAATTTACTTTTGGATTGATTCTGCCTTAGAATGCATATTTAAAGTTATTCATTTCCTTTAAAATCCAAATTTGAGTGCAATGTTGGCAAGCTTGTTGGATAAAATTGAAGAATTTTTTCGATGGGTGCCCCAATGACCAAGGTAGGCGGGTTTGGGCATACCACAGATAGGCTTTCACTTTCACATGATTTTTTTCACCTACAAGCAATATGCACATATGCAAATCTAATGCAATTCTTCATAATAATCACCAAATATTTTTTTAAATGAACACTATGGATTATTTCTCTGTCTTGGAGGGTCAAGATATCAAAGCTTGGATGTGATATCGATAATATCAACTATTATAGAATTAAATCCCTAAGTCAACCAAAGCTATAATTCTTTAATAACAATAAATAGATTTGAAGACTACCTCAAAGTTAACTTGAATTCTTTCTAGCTCTTTGTTATAGCAATATTTGCCTCACCCTATAGCTATAGAGAGATTTTGCATTTCCCTATATCGATTTAACTTGAAGTCCTTTTTGCATTTCCCAGAGCTAAAAATAATATTTTTCCACATATACGCGCCCTAACTATTATACAACATGCGTATACGCAAGTTGCACCATTATAGACTGCATACATC
>ML782301.1:393344-408427 GCA_009831015.1 Picea engelmannii
TCATACTCCATGAATGACACTTTGATCCACCACACAAACCCTCTATATGGAATATTTGACCTCCAAATGAGATATGGGAGCTATTAGAAAGTTTTCAAAAGACATAATGGAAGGGTCTTAAGACCTCAACAATGGTCATCAGAGAAAATAAAGGATATTAATACATTAATAAAGATTTTAAAGATGATTAACCATGAAAAGGCCCTTGAACCACTATAGAGGGCCTTTAGAGTGGATGTTTGGACTTTGATTGAGATATGGGTTCCATTAGAAGGTTTTTTGCACCATGGATTGGTATCAAGGTATTGACCATGGTAATAAGAGGAAATAATGGGCCTAAATTACTATATAAATATTTCAATATCTATTCCATGAAGAGTGACTCAAAGCACCAAGGATAAAGACCAATCATGTCTTAGGTACTAAAAGATGCTTTTATGGTTCATGGATCATGTATAGGATCTAAAACCATCACACAAGACATGTAGTTGGAATTTTTACCCCATGAGCACATATGGACACCATTAAGAGGGTTTGCACACTAGGGATTGGTATTAGGGACTTGACCATGGTCCAAGGATAACCATTAGGGCCTAAAAAATAATTTTAGGGCTTATACTCAAGTTTCCCACCTCATAATTTTAGGCTATCAATCCAAGTGATGAAAATGTTGTTATCATCCCACTTACTCATAATTGTGAATGACTTGTTTACAAGAATATTCACCTTCTCCTTGCATATTACATAGATAGATTAAGACTTCACTTTTTAATTGTAAAATCCTCCTATTTTAGCATAGTTTAATCCTTTAATCACTGTATTATATTCATCTAATAAGAAAGTGACTTGCACTTGGACTCTTCCACGCCCACTTAAGGGATTTTGTACCCAATTTTTGTCTCTCAAAGTTAGCATAAAACTAAGTTTTAAATAGAGGACCTTTGATATAAAACAAAAAAAAACTTCTTAATCGCTTAGTAGAGTTCCAATGTGGTTAAGTCAATTTGGAGAGGTATTGATGATTTAATTGTATCATTTTAGATATCTCACTATATTCTTACAATCCTAGCTAACTATATATCTCATTCGATTGACTAAAGGTACAACCAAACAAGTACCTGTCAGATATTTCTTCCTCGAGTGAGGGAAGCTCAAGATAAATAGTCAAGGGAGATGTGACTACATCTAGTAGATCATATGATATGCAAACAAGGACCACTAGAGGTGAAAAAGGTCAGAAGAAAATTCTGTAGATGCATGGAATTTTTTCTTACCGAAGGAGGATCATGCTCTTATGATGATGAGAGCATAGGATACATAGAGGTGCCACTCGGATATAAGAATCTGGTGAAACAATGGGTACCTAAGGAACTGCCTCCATTAGACACTGACTTCATTGTCAACAATAGGACATGTCGCATTTCCCCATCCTCCCTGCATGGACTGGGGATATTTTCCACGGATGGAATAATTGTAAAATACAATACAATAACTAAATTGATGGACTATGCCGGACTGTGTGACAATTATAACGATTGGATGCAGGTGGTCTAGTACATGTGAAGTATGTGAATATATGCACTCGCCGCAAATTATATACAACTAATAAACAACGATAAAAATAAGGGAGCCACTATCTATATTGATGGAAGGCCTAAAGCTTCTGGTAATATTGCAGGGTTTATAAACAACACACGACCCAAGACAACAAATAAGCAACCAAATTGCATATATGAGGGACGAGAAGGGAATCGGGTAGTCATGTGCGTGATAAAAAAGATATCTTATCAGAAAAAGTTATTAGCAGATTACCATTTGAATCGAATAGAAACATCGACTAATAGTGTGCGGGTACTTATGCAACACCTCTTTAAGCAACCTATACTTATTGCATTATATTTTTTGTATCTTTAACAATGTCTGAAATATTTTATGGTCCCAATTTTATAATAATGTGGGAGGTTGATCATGGAAAAGTGTCAGCCATAGAACATGTAAACGATTAACAATTTTTATTTACACTTAATGCAGGTTTTATTATTTATTTATATAATTTTATTTGTGTGGCAATCCGTTTTTTGTTATCGTTAACAATTTTTTAAATGTTTCGGGGTTCTAATTATATTATAATTTGGTAGGATGATCGTGGAAAAGGGGTAGTCGTAGAACATGTAAACGATTGAAAAATTCGACTTTGATTCTACGTAAATTTTATTATTTGTTTATATAATTTTAATTGTGTGACGATTAGTTATTTCATTTGTTTATATAACTGAAATAACATTGATTTTATTGAAATATGTAGTCTGTAGGCCATGATGATCATGATTCCCCCGACGAGGAGGAGTTGTATTCATCCCCTAATCCAATGGTAATGATTAAAAAGAAGATCATTAAAGTGAACAAGGAACTTTCTCACTTGTTAGATCGTGTGGATCAAACTCCAGACGTCATAGAAAGGACTAATCTGGTTATGACACAGCTTAGGACATATTAGGTAATAACCATAATTTAAAGTGATTTTTTTTTTTTATGTACTGATAAGTTCAATTATAATAGTTTGTTTTTTAAGCTTTACATTATATAACAATTTTTTTTTTCTTTTTTATATAGAGATATTTGGATCCTGTTCAGCCCAATGTCGGTAGTAGTGGCACTACAAAAACACCACAGAGTCCTAACACAGGTCGTCATATAGCTTCTAGACTATTTACTTCTCCATCTTCCACACCATTAGATGGAAGCCATGACACGCACTGCCAAAAATCCACACAACGACCAAGCTCTAGTAGAGATCGTGACAGAGATGATGCTGATGATGTGGTTGATATGGGTGCATTTATTGGAGCTAGACGTGTGACTAGCACGAGGACCCTTCCATGCACATTTTTGGTCGATGATAACAGACTTCCATTAAAACAAATAAGACTCCTAGGTAGTTTTTCATATTTTAATTATTTCATGTTGTCCATCTCAAACATAAATCATTGATATTATTATTTTTAAATTAATGATCATATATTTTTGTGTGTAGGAAATGACCATTTTTATAGGCACCTAGACAGCAAGGTCTTGTTGATTTTTGGGGCAACCATATGCACGAGGTGGAATTTCCAGAATTCCAACTTCAAAAACAAACTTTTGGATTATCTTGAAGGTCTCTTTGGAGTAGAGACCTTCAATAAAAAAGTGGTTACTTCTACAGCAGGAGAATATTTAAAATATACGAGGGATGTGTATAGATGAAAATTGACAGTCAACCCTAGGTGTGAGTGCCCTCTGTTGATTCTAGAGAGGGAGTGGAAGGCACTCATTGATGATGCAAAAGAAAATAAATTAAGAAAAACAGGAGAACAAATAATTGGTACCCCAAGGTAAATTACAATATTTTGATTTCAATACCTTTAATTTTCTTTAGATCTAAATAAAAGTGTGGTATATTACATACTTGAAAATTTTGATGATAGGTTGCCTAACAATTCGAAGGAAACCAGAGAAAGGATTTCCAAACATGGCCAACACAGGCTAGGCCAGGGCGACTACTTGAGGTTACAGTCATGAATCGTAAGATCCCAAACATCTTAAAAGTATTATTTGTATTAGATTACAACTTTCAGGTAATTGTATCCAATAACATTAAAAATACATAATCTTATGCAATGCAGGGCGATGACTTTGGAACTGAAACCATGGAGGAAGACCTCCAAATCGGTTACTAGTATGGCTATAAAGTTGTCGTTGATCATAGGAAAAGCATGGGGTAGACCCCAAGGTCCAGTTTGTGGGATAAGATAATTATAAATCATCCCACATTAACCTTTCATTACTTATAAAATACATAAATGTTTGATATTGTCCATAACTTTAATTTCTTACTTTGTTTTAATCAGGGGATCAACACTATCAACGAAAACATTAGTACTGGACAACAGTGCATTGAAAGTGCAACACATCCAGAAGATCATGGTACTCTCGAGTAGCCCTATCCCAGTGGGGTGCAACCCAATGATGTTCCTGTGACTAAGGCCCACGATGGTAAAATGACTTTATATTAATCATATACTTAAAAATTTCGTACTTAAAAATTTTGTACTTCTAATTTTTATTACTTATACATTTATGGTTTTGTCCTTATAGATTTTGTCATTTCAATGTTAGAGAATGTCATATTTGAGCCTCCTTGACTTGAAGATCAGGAGTACAGAGCAGTCATTCCAATGGTGCCCATTAGTGAACCAGGTAAATAATTACATTGCAGAGGTTTTTTTTAATATTAATGAACTACTTCAATGATATTTAAAAATTAGCCATATAAATTTAATATTTTTTGTTTTTGTAGGAAATGGCCCCTCAAATCAACCTCCATGTCGTGGGTATGAGACTAGGTGTGCTCGACGTGAGAGGAATGAAGCAACATCAACTGTTCAAGAGCCCCTAGAAAACGAAGTCATGGAGGCTGATGACTTACTTAAGAACTGGACTAGAAAACTAAAGAAGACTAAAATAAATTTATGATGTATAATAATTTTATAAGACATATCAATGTATATTATATAGCTACTATATTTGTAACATATTTTAGATGATAAATATCATTTATAAAAACTCTTTTTTTATGACATATGCATTTGAATGATAAACCTCATTTATAGATTTACAATCACATTTGATCAATTTTTAATATTTTTAATGTACATTTTTTATTATAATATAGATTGGGTATTGGGTAATTGAGAGCAATGTGAGGTGGGGGGGCACATAGGAGCTTCCAACTTCACGTGGTTGGCCCTGTTCAGTAGAGAAAAATTTATTGGAGTCGTTTATTCTTGGAGAAAATCTCTTTTGATCCAATGGAGCAACAACATAGTCAATGCTGACTTCGTTGTTTCTCCTTCAGATCGAGGGAGGTTTGCTCCAAGATCAAACGAATCCAATAAATTATTCTTGAAACCAAGAAGAGCTTATTCAGGCCATCACATTGTTACGAGGAAAATCACTCTATGGCATGGGGTAAACCACAACATACGGAAATGACTGCAGAAATCAACCTTAATCTCAAGTATTCTATATAAAAAAATATGCTAACAAGACAAGATAAATATCCTACCTCATCTAGACGTACGATGAAGTCCATCGTTGAGCACTCGAATCAAAGCAATATACCTACAACTTGTCCTCAACAACCAAGATACGCAAGCATATGGTGATAATATATAAAGTGAGCACATTTAATAGCATAATCCATCAATATTCATAACAAATATGCCCATGGAATAAGAATTCAAACATTTTCAATACATTAATTGGACAAGAAAAGAGTATTTCTATTAAAATGTAATCAACAGAAGTATATGAATGACAAAATTCTGTGTCGACGTGTTCATAACCGAGAAACTAAGTCCCTTCCATCTAGGCCTCCACCACTTCAATCCTCCACCAAAGGCAAGCTCATATAAGAGAGACAATGAGTTTCTCCATCAAGTAGGGAAGAGCTTGGGGGTTGAACAATGTGTTGAGACTTAAAAGGACAAAGGGATGCAGACTCAATATGAAGTGAGTAATTTCTCCCGAGTAACTTTGCTCTCAAAGTTGAATTCTTCTCCCCTTTTCCACAGCCTGGATATGGCCCATTTATAGCCTTCCAATGGAACTAAAGGGCCAAGTCAGAACGTTTCCAGTATTATATGGAAGGTCAAGGATCATGGATCTCGTGACGTGACATGGAAACCTGACACCATTTTTTAATTTTGAGCACAAAACCCGATGTACGCAGGATGTAATGGTGCAACCTGCATATACACATGCTTTATAACTGCTAGGGCGCATATATGTGGAAAAACATTATTTTTATCTCTAGGAACTACAAAAAGGGACTTCAAGTCTGCATATGAAAATGGAAAAGGCCTTCTGAGAAAATTTTCATAGGGTGAGGCAAATCTTGCTATAACACGCACCTGAGATGAACATTCCTTCGATATATAGTGTTCATGATATGTGATTCATCATTGTTGAATGATTACATGTTTATAATACTAATCACAATGAATCTTTCTACATTTGATCAAGTTGCTTAGTTAGTTATCGATATAACTAATTTTTCTTGTAGTCTTGTGTGCACAAGTTTTTGTAGGTTTCATAAGAAGAAATCAAGAATAAGTGAAAGCACTTCAAGTTGTGGATCTACTTCAAACATAGGACCTCATGTAAGTTCATCATGTTTTCTTTCTCAAAAGTTAGTTACTTTGATCATATTAGTTATAGATTCTTTGATTATTATTATTATTATTTGTTACATATAAATAAAGTCATCTCGTATGAGTCTCCTCATTAATGATGCCATCCAACCTAATATCATTCAAGCTATATTGCACCTTTATATATGTCTCCACCACTAACATATAACTAACACATCCATATGTAGGTTGTAAAATCTTCCTTCACGATGGTTTTATAAATTACTATTGGTATTCCTCATGAATCCCTTCAACTACATTGCACACCTTCATGTGTAAAACCTTCTTCTATGCATCCTACCCTTGAACCTATTTATTTTGCACCATCCTTAGTTATGACTTTCCCAACCTTCATTTGTGTTGACTTCCCCCTACATATCTTGCTGGATCCTGCTCATTTCTACCTTGCACACATACATCAAATCTAACACATGTTCTCACATACTCTCCTTTTGTGCCTAGATGCACAAATGCCTTTTCTCCTATTAACAATGCTCTTGCATCAAATTCCCCTTACCAATAAAAACTTGTGGGCCTAAGTGATTAGAATCTTGAAGCTAAAATACATATGATGCAAAGGAAATTTTCGTAAATTTCATCTCAAATAGCCTCACCAATCTCCTTGACTGGTTGAAGGTTAGGGGTATAAATGAAGAACTTGTAAATGGAAATAAATGCAAACATGCACCTATAACCTAGAGATATGTTGAACTCTTAAGTAAAAATAGCTAGCACCTTTGATAGCCTTGATTGATATTAGTCAATGTTTGAGGAGCTCAAAGAGAAAGGTAAGGTATCTATCTATTAGTGAGTTGACACCCCTATGGGTAGGGAATTCCTTTCCTCGAGTGATAGAAAATTTGTACTAATGGGATACTAATGGGTTTTTACTATTCATCCCCTTTTGGGGGACAATTATTTGGAGAGTGTTATGGATCATTGAATTGCTATGAGTAGATGAACTAGGGAATCAAATATTTATAAGTTGTTAATGCAAGCCTCCCAAGGCATAGTGAGAACATGGGTATCTAAATAACATGACCTTTGAGCCATGATCATAGCTACCTCAACATTAGATGTATTTTAACTCTTAATAGTTTCCTAATAGTATAGTATAAATAGTTGTTCTGCCATCCTAATCAATTTTCCTAAGGYGAGGTAAAACTTATAAATTTTTACCTAAAGTTTGCTCATTTTTCTTCATATTTTGATTTCATCTTTCACTTGTAAAGTTTTGATAACTTTGGGGCAAGGCTAAGTAAAACTAGTCCAACCTTTTTCATAATGTTTCCAATATTTCAAGAAATTCTATGAATGTAATATATCGATTATTGCATTTGAGGAAGAAATAAAATCATAGACTTGGTCATATTTGTTGTATTTTCATCACTTTTTAAAACTTGAACATCCTTAATAGGCTATGTGCAGTATAAAACATAGGTTGTCAATAATATTAACTCTCGTATTCAATGTGTTTCAATTCATATTTCCTATGACGCATGCCTCCCTAAATTTTCATATATGTTATGATGTGTAGCAAGTACAAAAGAATTATGTTTCTATGGGGGACATACAGTTTGGCATTTATGGATTAAAATGACCCTACATGGCTTGATTTTTCTCCCTTCCTAAAGTTCAACATAGGCCCTAATTAAATTTTTTTATGCTATGTTTGGATATTGTATTTTTATGCATTATGATTGGGTGTTAAGATGATGACATATGACTTAGGGATCTATAGTTGAGAGGGGGTAGGGGGAAAAATAATCCACATTAACTACGATGAAAGAATTAAGTTGGTGACTCAAGTAACAATTAGTTTATCGATTATGTATTTGTCAGATATGTGATCAATTTGAAATAGTAGTTTATCATATTTTTGTGGTTTCATGTTCATTCCTTTAATGTTGATATTAATGTATGTATTGAAGTCTGATCCACAAGGAAGGAGAGTGTAACATGAGAAAGGTGGATCTATCCTGCCTCGCATCAAGTGATTTCCTCTATAATTTTGTCCTTCCATTTTATTAAATACGGTTTATATGGCATACCATGTGTCTTGAAGACCTTCTCACCTATCACTTCCTTAAACTATTTTTTCTTCTTCTTGGGCATATGGTTGCATTAATCATCTTTCATGTCTTCCCTAGTTCATAATCTTATGTTGCTTTGTAATCTTAGATATCCTTCATATTGAATATCAATAATTGTCAAATTCTTTAGGCAATTCCTCCTTGTAATGCATTAGATATTTTGTTAATATTAATCTCATTTTTTTTTAAATAACCAGATCCCGTCTCTCTCGCAATGAATTTTCTCATTGATGGTATTGATAATTCATTGACGGTATTGAAAATTCGTCACCCGGATTTGTCTCGTGGGAAACAACCTAAGGTCGTCTTGCGCCCATGACAACTTTCAGTTGTCTTTTGTGCAACGACAAACTTTCGGTCATCTTTCGTGCGACGACATCTTTAGGTCATATTTCATGCAACGAACTCTTTCGGTCATCTTTCATGCAACACCATATTTTGTTCATATTTCATGTGACGACATATTTCAGTCGTATTTCGTGCAATGACATCTTTTGGTCATCTTTTGTGTGACAACATCTTTCGGTCGTCTTTCATGTGATGACAACAATACTACATCCTTAGGTCGTCTCACGGGCGATGATATCCTTTGTTCATTGCAATTTACATGACACATGATATGACGTTTGGGGGGGCCAAGATTCATCTCCATCTCCACGATAGAACGCCGTGCGCGTAATGAAATTACCGTCGCAAAATGACACAAATTTACTAGTGATTAACACAATGAGCCCATGATTTTGTGTTTTTGAATCAATTTTATGGCTATTGGGGAAAGAAACAAGACTTAAAATTATTTACATGTTCAAATTCAATGGGAAACAAGGCTTGGAATGAAACAAAATAGGCATGAGGTTTGCAGGGCATCCCATAAGCAAGGCGATAACAATTCCTTCCCCAAAATTAGTTTCCTGGAAAACTTCCAAGGTGAAAACATTTACAACACATAGGTCCTCATAAATCATCAAACACATAGGACTACAATTATTTCAAGGTCTAGGTCGGGCTAGGGTAATATACGAAACCTTCATTTCCCTTTTCTTTTACAGAGAAAGAGAATACTTAAAAAAATAATCATAGGATCTAAGTGAAAACAAACTTAATGGCTGTAAAAAACTTTTTCAATAGTACAATTGCCAACGTTTGTTCCAAACGTAACCAAGCCATGTAATCTAACAAGAGTAGAGCATCGGAAGATAATTCAGGTTCAGATCAATTTTACGCCAACAAGAAAGCAAATACGATCAAATCGCATTTTGCACAGTCATAATGCAAACAATACATCGTAGACTTTGTATCAACAACATAAATACCATGTTTTCTTCAGGCACAACACAATTTAGACCCTAACTCAAACACATTGTCGAGCTATATTTTTGGTTCGAGTTTCTCAAATTCCCAAAAGGAAAAACAAGGAAAACCCAAATCAAGATGCGATTTCACACAACCAAAGTGTTTTAAAAGAAATGTTGTAAACTTTGGAGAGAAAATACATTTTGCATGCAAAATTCTAGAGCCAACAAAACGATTTTAACTCGAGCAAAGTTTAAATTTAATGAATGAATAGATAGAAGTTTCATACATGTAAGAGTAATTCTAAGGAAACCACAAAACACAACTCCTTTTCCTCAAGGGTCGAAAATGGTGGAGTTTCTATTTACCAGAGCTCCCACAACAAATACCAAAAATATAGTAAAGGTGGCGTCCTCGATATAGGGTAAGAACGATGGGCAATAAATGCACATCGCTTCCCATCTCCCATTATTAAATGTCATCAACCACATCATAGTGAAGTGTGCTAGTTTCCATCAACCCTTTACACATATGTCAACTATTTTGGAAAATTTACTATGCGAGCTTCCAATACCAAAAGTCGAGTCAAAAACCAACATAAGGATCCACAACACATATAATTTTCCAAAGAAATTCCATACCATATGATGACCCATTGTCAAAATATAACATAAGTTTGCATGCAATTTTCGCTTAGTGTTAAAGTCTACATCTAGCAAGGGCAAGAATGTTTAATGACATAAACATTTCTTTTCAAATCAAATTACAAACCAATCATCCATAAATTGCAATTAGAACTAGAGTTTTTCTTTTGTTCACAATTGTGAAATTATTCTTGTAATGCAATCATAGGCGAAGCTTGGACATCTTAACAAGAGGAGTCATTTCCTTTTATTATTGTTATAAAGGGGTCCCACCTATTTAGTATTAATAATATGTACGTATAAATGCATTGCAACTTATTTGCGGGCAAGGATCTCATGTTGCACTTTTTTTTAGGCGTCAACACTTAGATATAAGAGAAGTGGATAACCAAAGTGGAAGAGTATTACCACTTGATTAAATTGATCATTTGAATGGTAATAATTTGCAAGATATTATTGTACTTGATCTCAACCAAAATAAACATGACATGGAAAATTTTCTTGCTAAATAAATAAATCATATTCATTATCCATCCTTACACAAATTGCAATATGATATCAACAAACAACAAGAAGAATGATTATGTAGTGTTGGAACAGGGGCAGACCCAGGGTTCAATGCTTCAATAGCGCACCAACAAAACCCTAACTACCGACCCTTTCGAAAACACCTGTGAAGCAGATGAAGTCTCACCCGAGGTAGACGCAGGGGTGGTTGCAGGACTCATATGCCTGCAACCTTATATGGGACATAGATCTGTGATCGTAACACCTTAACAGAGCACTTAACAATTATAGTTCATTAATATTCAACTTTAGTTTACAGTGCAACTAAACCCTAATAACAAATCAACGCAATATTCACACAGATCCAATAGATTCAAGAACTAAGCTTATTAACATAGATCAGATCTAGCATTCATCCACATTATTCAACATCAAGATATCATATTAGATTCTTCTAAGCATATATCAGTGTACCAAGCATTTAACCACATAAACAAGAGAACAACCATAAATCACAAAGCAACCATAACACATGATATACGTGGTTCACCCCCACCCTGGGGCTACGTCCACCAACTCTTCTTCTCTTTATTGCCTTTTGTCAATCTTCTACATGCATAGAGCCTTGAGATCTTACTCATCAGAGGACAGGAGATATGTGCACACTTCGCTAGATACTCCTTCCCCGAGTTACAACACCAAACCTTTTCACGGTCTCTTACAATCACTTGAATTTAGCCTTGCAAACCTCACACTATATGCACAAAGCATTCACAATCATTGCTTGCACTTAACATGGTACCAAAAACCTCTTCTTTATCTCCCCCTTCTTACATCGCCTAGAATTCTATTTATATATTACAAAGAGGGCCTAAACATGGGTAAACCCATGGGTCGACATCCCCATACCCGTTACATAAGACCAAAACCAAAAAATCCCTAAAAAGGGGCCGAGATCCCACGATCTCCGCTTCAACTTGCGCTTCGCCTTCGACAGCCTGTTGAAGTCCCAAAAATAGGTCAAACATGACCAAGGATCCTCAAAACTTGGTCAAGGGCCAACATGCCCCCAACACTCACCTATGACTCATCCCGAGTCACTCTGATCTGGGTAGCTCTGCTTCAAAAGCCTCGAGCTTGGACCGAGCAACTTCGACCTGTTGCTACGCCACGACCTCCTGCTCGATGAACTCTTGGATAGCTGCTTCGTTGACAGGTCCCTCTAAACATTGTTCAACTACAGTGACGACTTGATCCAGTTCTGCTCCTCGGCGTTCAATCTCTGCAAAAATTTGGCAAGCCTCATCCTGTATTGGTTGGAGCCTCTGAGTCACTTCCATTACTTTGCTCTGAATGGTGTGGACCTGCTATTGAGTAGTGCAATTTTCTTGGGATTGCTTCATCCTTTCGACTGATGACAGGGGCTTCAACTGTGCCTGTACTGTTTTTGCTTGCTGCTTTGCCTCCTAGACCTGTGACTCTAGTGCCTTCAATTCAGAATCCTCAGTGAGTCACTCATAAATCTGGGCACTGCAATCACTTAGTTGTTTACATTCCATGGTGAGGGCCTTGATTCTCTCAATTGCGCTTCGAGCAGTTTCTTCTCTTTGGTCTCACACATCTTGCAGAGTGTTGGGTACTGTTCGTAGCTCCAAATCTGCAATTCTCTATTGAATTTGTTGGATAGCTTCCGCAAGTTGTGCTACTTGATTCTCTACTGGTTTTCCGCTTTTTGCTCTAAGCCTGTCACAGAGAAAAGTGCTCTGCTGAATGCTTCTTTGAATCCAAGCTGCTCTGTGAGCAACTGCTCTTTCTCTTGCTGGAACTGTGCTTTATCCTCTTCAAACTTTGTTTGGAGAGAAACCTTCTCTTGCTCCACAACTTGACGTTGCTCTATGACTACTTCTTGCACTTGCTTTAGGGCCTCTGTGGCCTGTCTTGTTTCTTCATGTGCGTGATTAAGGAGAGCTTCAGTCGCATCAAATGGTCTGCGGAGTTGGGCAGGTTCATCTCCCAACTCTGGTTCTTCTGAAGGTGCGGGTGCAGTGGATACTATGTGGCTAGATTGAAGGGCCTACTCTACCCCTATGAGTTCTACCTTGATTCCGTCGTACATCTCCTCCTGCTTGGCTTCATGTTTCTGCAAGATGTCCTTTGAGGTGTCTGATACAATTGTGATGATGAAGTCGAAGTCATTGATTGTGAGCACAATTCACATCGTAGTTTTTCTAGCTTTTGACTTCTTCTGTGAGGTAGGTTTCATGGGAGAAACCTTTCTTTTCTTTGAGGGATCAACCTCATCAACAAGATCCCTAGGCGACGTTACTTCACCTTTCTTCTGTTGATATTCTTTTCCATTTATCCCTTATACTTCGTCATCACCTCCTCGTCCAGGTGATACTGAAGTAGTTTCATTTGATGCACTGCTGAGGTTTTGTACTTCTTCGATCTTCTTCCTTCTGCTAGTTCTAGGTGTGTCGTGTTCTTTGTGAGCGACCTCTAAGCTGCCAAATAGTTTAGGATCAGACATCTCTGCAGGGTCAGCAAATATAAGGAGGTTTTCTGACCGGTCCTTAGTTATCTCCTCAAGGTCATCCTCTGTGAGCTTATAGTATGACTAAATCTCTTCTTTATGCTCATCTGCACGCGAAGTGATATAAATGAAGTGCCAATCTTTGTGGAACTTCATGAGAGGTATGAACTGGTGTAGGGCGTTCGGTGTCATGCGAGGGGCAGCTTCAATGGCCCTCTTTGACTGAATATAGTACGTGTGGAAGACTGCATTTGATTGCCATTTTTTTCCCATATCGCTCGATTACCAAAGCATGGTGAAATTCGCAGTGAGCGGCTCGAACGGCTCAATGTCCGGGAAGGTCGCACCTTTTGGCATCTCCCAAGCAGTAAACACTATGAGGATCAAGAGCCAACTAAAGTGGAATTCATATCCCTGATTCTGAACTTCACGACAATCCAATTCCATTTCGTTGACTAGGTACTACGCCCAGTTCATCTGGAGTCCTACACATTTCCTGGCAAGGTCAACAACGAATCTTGTGACCTATGTAGGTTTGTTCTTTTTCACGAGCTTTCCTGCGATCAACTAGTAGGGTAGGCGCACTGCGATGTTCTGTATGGAGGCTACCTTGTAGCCTCACATCCCCTTTTCTACATCGCCGTATGTGTCTTTGATCCTCTATGTCAGTGCACAATCTGTAGCCTTCCCTGGGTAGAAGTCTTGTGGGTCAGGTCCCTGCATGCTCAACTCGATGATCCTATGGATCAACGTCAGATCGATTGTGATGTGTCAGTATAGCCATAGATAGCCACCATGGTAACATGAGAGAAGGATCTTAACACACACGTTAACCTCCTGGAGCCTTCCAAAGTGTGGAATATTCATCACATTCAAGAGGGTGGACTGCGCGAGGTTCATAGTCCATGAATGGGGGATGATTTTCGAGTTCTTTCCCTTCGTCCTGGTCAAGTACTTGTAAGGGGAGAGCATGTTGTAGTTCTTGCGGTCTCCTAGGTTGAAGTCATTGAACTTCAACGTCGCTATCTTATCCTTCTACGTTCTAACTACACGTATCCCCTTCAGAAGGTACACAGTAACCAAGGTGTAATGAAAATCCCTCAGGACACTGTCACGACTCACTGTGCTAGCCAAAGGCGGGATTTAGTCGGGCATAATAGTCAGGATTAACTTCGTGTTTTCCAATTCATCTTAGTGCTTGGTTCTCTTTTCTTCTTCCAGTCAGGATGGTCCGGATTCGCGAGCAGTCGATGGAGAGGCTTGCACTCCTCTCGTCGAGGAAGATTGAATTCCCACAGACATCACCTTCTCATCCATAAGGTCGATCATAAATTCTTCGATGATTTTATCTGCGGCACTGAGCTCATACGACATGCATGCTCAGATCAGATAACTCAGTGGATGAATGAGTGCTCAAAGCAATAGAACCGGTGTCGATCTCAATAGACACAGTGCGGTAGAAATGAGTTGGCTAGGACACTGTCGAGCTGTAGATATACCATGTAAATCAACATTTAATTGTCAACCCGGGAAGGTAGACTTAGAGGAACCAGCACAGGAAATGCAGGGCTGAAGAGGGGGTTTAAAGAATGCCAAACTAATCTCTAAACTGCTAAAAGAAACTGGCTGGAAGAGGCTACTGTACTCTACTTTGTTCTGTCGGTACTCGGTACTACTCTGTACTAACCGATACTGTTCTGTATATGCATGTAAAAGATAAACTGAAAACAACTAAGTTCTTGCTACTTATCACTCCACACAACTCAGCAACCATCCTATG
>ML782301.1:414277-432786 GCA_009831015.1 Picea engelmannii
TTTTTTTTTTATCTCAATTACCTAATGAATTTTTCATTAACATGAAGCTCATATAAAATTGATCTCGCAACATTAAGGAGACCTAGCACCCCTAAGGCGAAAGAGCTCCATTAACTATATCAATAAATTTATTTCCCAATGAATAATTGGTTTTAGGGATTATAGAAACATAGATTTCATTCCCTTTTATAGAAACATGGATTTTGTTCCCTTATTCCTCTTAACCAACCCTACAAGAGTGTTTTTATCACATGTTACTTCTAGGATAGAAGCTCCTCCAAAAGTGGATTTGGATGCCAAGATAGTGGGGTGCTCATTAATACATGTTATGATTCTGCTCCATGAGAACAAAATAATATCCTTTCAAGCAAGGGCATTACACTAGAAAAATCATGCTTGGACACTTCTCAAGGTAATTGGACTTTGTTTATGTGTTGTTGGATCTTCACCCAATGTATTAATGATATCCATTTATTTTTGCATGTTGCTCCCATTAAGTCTGTCCTAAATCTGCTAAAAGAAGTGTTGAACGATGCTAGAAATATACTAAGGGAATCTTCTTGGCACTACAACTTAAGCATACTGCCAATAAATACATTGTTTTGGGTCAAAATAGTAAGCACAAGATCCCTTATTACAGGCTGAAAATTTCTACAAACAATGCAGTTGCATACCCTTGTTTCCATTGCCAATCCGTCTGAAAGAAAATCATCTTCTTATAAGCTCTGAGATGTTGCAAAAATCATGCATAATACTACATTTTGTATGCAAAACTAGCTGGATTATTCATTGTTATTCTCTCTATCTCTTTCTTCTATCCATTCACCAGGAACTTTTGTTGATATCTGTTCTGAAAAATTAAAATAGATGTTCTACTCACTAATTGAATTCTTGAAAGGCTTAATGTGTTACTTTAACTGAAGTTGTTGTTTTGTGTTATAATAATATTTTTAGTGCATCGATTGACCTTGAGACTATCGGTGCCTGCAATCATGGAGATATGTTTCAATGTTAAGTTTGGCTAGCTCAATTGTAGAAGAAGGACAACTTGGGAAATGTCCATTTTGAGCATCAAAATAAATGGTGATAATATTGGAAGCAATATTATCCCTTATTTTTTCTAGCTTATTGACCTTGTTGCTTAAAATCTCCCTCTTTAGATCTCAACGATGATTCTTCATTACTAACCAACCATCATCCCTTATGATGTCATGAAGTAACCTAATAAGGAGCTTCTAGATCAAAGTCCTTTGTTGATTTCTCAAACATTCATAGGCCTCCCATTTGAAAATCCAAATAATAAAATCAAACAATTTGGTTAGTATTATGTCCTTAATAAAATTTATGATTCCTTACATCCACTTACATGTTTCTCCTTATTCCCAAACACTGGGCTCCTTAATGGTTTATCTCAAGTCCATTTTTAGTTGGAGGAAACTCTGTCAAATGTTCAAAAAGTGATTTACCACCCTTGAGAACCAACATGTGGAGGTTAGTCTTGGCACAAACAATCATTTTGAATTTCATGAATATTTTTTCTTTTATGTAGTGGCACATGAATCTCAAGACTCGTAATCTTCCTTGTTAGACATCAAGGAAGCTACTTCATGGTCATATCTTGAATTTATCGGTCATACTCCAATTGAAGACTCTATTTCCTAATAGATATGGTTTTGTTGACTTACGTTTCATTGAATTTTACTTTGAAACTCCCATTTTTCTTTTTCCAAAAATTGAAAAATATAATTTATTATCCTATATTTGCTCCACTTTTAGAATCATGGTTTTGTAGTGGATTTTATTTTGATTATTCTCTTTATGATGATTTACATGGTATCCATCCAAGATATGGATATAGGACAAACTCTATTCTACCTTGTGATGATAAGATCATAAGTAAATTCATTGATGATGAAGAAGTCGAGCTCAACTAGAGTAGAGAATTTGATTTTGATGATCGTTTGTTCAATTAGTAGTTTGTAGATCACTCCTCGAACCTAGGTTATGTTCATCTTGAATTTGAAAGTACTAAAGTAGAAGAACAATACAATAAGGGAACATTCGGCCCTAAACCTCTCTTCTATCCAAACAAAATTGTGCATCACACAAATTTTGAAATTTTAGGTGTTGTTAAGATCACTACCACATCCCGTATTGAAATTCACAAAAATGATGTAATGAATGCATCGTATATAGAGATAGAAAATAAAGGATTAGTATATGTTGTTTAAGTATATATATATATATATATATATATATTTAGTATAGACTAAGATCAGTCTTGATATAGGAAATCATTTATACATTAATGATTGTCCTTTTTTAGTATGCAACTAGACATGCATGCAATGCAACTTGACATACATGAAAATTGACATGCAACATGCATGCATCTAACATGCAACACACAACATGAATTTTCAACTTGGATTTGACCACTCGAACTAGACAATAAATTCGACTTTTACAACTTGAGTTTGACAACTCAAACTAGAGATGCAACTCAACCTTTTATAACTTGAGTTTTCCACTCAAACTAGACATTCAACTTGAATTTTATACATGGCAATTCAAATTTCTTTTCATGGTGGATAATCATGTTACACATGCCAATGCACTTGATGAATACATTTACATTATTTTCATACAGAATATTGTTTGTTTCTATCTCATAGAGGAAAAACCTTGCTTAACGATCTTGTTGGTTGGAAAAAAGGGGCACAAGAAGCTCTGGTAAGACAAACTGAAATATCCACCAACTATCTAGCATAACATTTTTACAACAATTTCCCATTCCACCAACTACATAGCATGGATTGGGTTGTAACAACCATTTCCAATTCCCTTCATGGATTTTGTTAGTGGTTATCCTACCACCCAATGAAAACATGATTGAATCTTTGAAGTACTATAAAAATTCTCGAAGAAGCTAGTATTCGTAACTTGCCACAACACTATTGGTGCCTCTAAAGTTGTCAAACTCTTATTTTAACCTATACGAATTAATTTTAGCTTACCTTTGGCCATCATTTATGATCAAAACTCTCAATTGTCCTTAGAGTGAGATATGGGTGCCAATATGAGGTTTTATGCACTAGGGATGGGTCTCAAACAATGGATAGGGGAGAAATTGATGGAATTAGGTCATAATTAAGGTTCTTAACCTAATCATCCATTATCAATACCTATAACCATAACATTGAACATTTGAAGTGTATCTTTGACATATAAGAGGGATATGGATGCAATCAAGAGTTTTTGTATAGTAGGGATGGGTCTCGATTCCTTAACCATAGCCAAGGGATGAAAATAAGTTCCTTACACCATAAAGGGATCTATGTGGGTCATTTTCCATGAACATGAGTGCAAGACATGACAAAGGACCTTTCGAGGTGATATTTAGACCCCAAGTGGAATATAGGTACCATTATGAGGTATTACATGATAGGTATGGGTCTTAAGCTGGTATTGGTCATGGATGGGGGAGGAATATAAGGCCCTTTCACCCTAGATTAATCCTTTAGGGATCAAGAGCCATAAAAAACACCATAATCCATATAGAGTTTCATATATAGGTCATCATTGTCCTTTAAGTGAGATATGAGAATCATTATGACATTTGTGCATCAAATATGGGTTTCAAGGACTTAGCCATAGTTGGGGGAGAAATATTGGGAATTAAACCCTAAAATAATATTTTTGGGCTAGTGGGAAATGATCAAGGCCTTGAATTACAACACAAGTTGTCTAAAACATATCTTTTGCATATGAGTGGGATAAGGGTGCCATTAGGATTTTTTGTGTAACAGGGATAGGTATAAAGGCCTTAACCATGATTGGGGAAGGAAAACAAGGTCATTAATTCCTAAATGAATCTTATAGTTTTTATGGGAAATATTCCTCAAACCCACAAAAACCTTTAGAAAGTACCTTTGTCCTTCAATAGGATATGGGTACCATTAAGAGGTTTTACAAACAAGATCTCAAGTATTCGACCCAAAATTATGATTATATGGCCTTGGTCCCTAAATAATTCCTCAAACCACCATGAAAACCTAGATCATTGGCCTCTTGGTGAGATATGGGCATCATTAAGATATTTTGTGTACCATGCATGGGTCTCAAGGCCTTGACCATGGTCAATGAAGGAAACAAATGATTGTAGGATCTAAATTAATATTCTAGGGCTCATACTCCATGAATGACACTTTGATCCACCACACAAACCCTCTATATGGAATATTTGACCTCCAAATGAGATATGGGAGCTATTAGAAAGTTTTCAAAAGACATAATGGAAGGGTCTTAAGACCTCAACAATGGTCATCAGAGAAAATAAAGGATATTAATACATTAATAAAGATTTTAAAGATGATTAACCATGAAAAGGCCCTTGAACCACTATAGAGGGCCTTTAGAGTGGATGTTTGGACTTTGATTGAGATATGGGTTCCATTAGAAGGTTTTTTGCACCATGGATTGGTATCAAGGTATTGACCATGGTAATAAGAGGAAATAATGGGCCTAAATTACTATATAAATATTTCAATATCTATTCCATGAAGAGTGACTCAAAGCACCAAGGATAAAGACCAATCATGTCTTAGGTACTAAAAGATGCTTTTATGGTTCATGGATCATGTATAGGATCTAAAACCATCACACAAGACATGTAGTTGGAATTTTTACCCCATGAGCACATATGGACACCATTAAGAGGGTTTGCACACTAGGGATTGGTATTAGGGACTTGACCATGGTCCAAGGATAACCATTAGGGCCTAAAAAATAATTTTAGGGCTTATACTCAAGTTTCCCACCTCATAATTTTAGGCTATCAATCCAAGTGATGAAAATGTTGTTATCATCCCACTTACTCATAATTGTGAATGACTTGTTTACAAGAATATTCACCTTCTCCTTGCATATTACATAGATAGATTAAGACTTCACTTTTTAATTGTAAAATCCTCCTATTTTAGCATAGTTTAATCCTTTAATCACTGTATTATATTCATCTAATAAGAAAGTGACTTGCACTTGGACTCTTCCACGCCCACTTAAGGGATTTTGTACCCAATTTTTGTCTCTCAAAGTTAGCATAAAACTAAGTTTTAAATAGAGGACCTTTGATATAAAACAAAAAAAAACTTCTTAATCGCTTAGTAGAGTTCCAATGTGGTTAAGTCAATTTGGAGAGGTATTGATGATTTAATTGTATCATTTTAGATATCTCACTATATTCTTACAATCCTAGCTAACTATATATCTCATTCGATTGACTAAAGGTACAACCAAACAAGTACCTGTCAGATATTTCTTCCTCGAGTGAGGGAAGCTCAAGATAAATAGTCAAGGGAGATGTGACTACATCTAGTAGATCATATGATATGCAAACAAGGACCACTAGAGGTGAAAAAGGTCAGAAGAAAATTCTGTAGATGCATGGAATTTTTTCTTACCGAAGGAGGATCATGCTCTTATGATGATGAGAGCATAGGATACATAGAGGTGCCACTCGGATATAAGAATCTGGTGAAACAATGGGTACCTAAGGAACTGCCTCCATTAGACACTGACTTCATTGTCAACAATAGGACATGTCGCATTTCCCCATCCTCCCTGCATGGACTGGGGATATTTTCCACGGATGGAATAATTGTAAAATACAATACAATAACTAAATTGATGGACTATGCCGGACTGTGTGACAATTATAACGATTGGATGCAGGTGGTCTAGTACATGTGAAGTATGTGAATATATGCACTCGCCGCAAATTATATACAACTAATAAACAACGATAAAAATAAGGGAGCCACTATCTATATTGATGGAAGGCCTAAAGCTTCTGGTAATATTGCAGGGTTTATAAACAACACACGACCCAAGACAACAAATAAGCAACCAAATTGCATATATGAGGGACGAGAAGGGAATCGGGTAGTCATGTGCGTGATAAAAAAGATATCTTATCAGAAAAAGTTATTAGCAGATTACCATTTGAATCGAATAGAAACATCGACTAATAGTGTGCGGGTACTTATGCAACACCTCTTTAAGCAACCTATACTTATTGCATTATATTTTTTGTATCTTTAACAATGTCTGAAATATTTTATGGTCCCAATTTTATAATAATGTGGGAGGTTGATCATGGAAAAGTGTCAGCCATAGAACATGTAAACGATTAACAATTTTTATTTACACTTAATGCAGGTTTTATTATTTATTTATATAATTTTATTTGTGTGGCAATCCGTTTTTTGTTATCGTTAACAATTTTTTAAATGTTTCGGGGTTCTAATTATATTATAATTTGGTAGGATGATCGTGGAAAAGGGGTAGTCGTAGAACATGTAAACGATTGAAAAATTCGACTTTGATTCTACGTAAATTTTATTATTTGTTTATATAATTTTAATTGTGTGACGATTAGTTATTTCATTTGTTTATATAACTGAAATAACATTGATTTTATTGAAATATGTAGTCTGTAGGCCATGATGATCATGATTCCCCCGACGAGGAGGAGTTGTATTCATCCCCTAATCCAATGGTAATGATTAAAAAGAAGATCATTAAAGTGAACAAGGAACTTTCTCACTTGTTAGATCGTGTGGATCAAACTCCAGACGTCATAGAAAGGACTAATCTGGTTATGACACAGCTTAGGACATATTAGGTAATAACCATAATTTAAAGTGATTTTTTTTTTTTATGTACTGATAAGTTCAATTATAATAGTTTGTTTTTTAAGCTTTACATTATATAACAATTTTTTTTTTCTTTTTTATATAGAGATATTTGGATCCTGTTCAGCCCAATGTCGGTAGTAGTGGCACTACAAAAACACCACAGAGTCCTAACACAGGTCGTCATATAGCTTCTAGACTATTTACTTCTCCATCTTCCACACCATTAGATGGAAGCCATGACACGCACTGCCAAAAATCCACACAACGACCAAGCTCTAGTAGAGATCGTGACAGAGATGATGCTGATGATGTGGTTGATATGGGTGCATTTATTGGAGCTAGACGTGTGACTAGCACGAGGACCCTTCCATGCACATTTTTGGTCGATGATAACAGACTTCCATTAAAACAAATAAGACTCCTAGGTAGTTTTTCATATTTTAATTATTTCATGTTGTCCATCTCAAACATAAATCATTGATATTATTATTTTTAAATTAATGATCATATATTTTTGTGTGTAGGAAATGACCATTTTTATAGGCACCTAGACAGCAAGGTCTTGTTGATTTTTGGGGCAACCATATGCACGAGGTGGAATTTCCAGAATTCCAACTTCAAAAACAAACTTTTGGATTATCTTGAAGGTCTCTTTGGAGTAGAGACCTTCAATAAAAAAGTGGTTACTTCTACAGCAGGAGAATATTTAAAATATACGAGGGATGTGTATAGATGAAAATTGACAGTCAACCCTAGGTGTGAGTGCCCTCTGTTGATTCTAGAGAGGGAGTGGAAGGCACTCATTGATGATGCAAAAGAAAATAAATTAAGAAAAACAGGAGAACAAATAATTGGTACCCCAAGGTAAATTACAATATTTTGATTTCAATACCTTTAATTTTCTTTAGATCTAAATAAAAGTGTGGTATATTACATACTTGAAACTTTTGATGATAGGTTGCCTAACAATTCGAAGGAAACCAGAGAAAGGATTTCCAAACATGGCCAACACAGGCTAGGCCAGGGCGACTACTTGAGGTTACAGTCATGAATCGTAAGATCCCAAACATCTTAAAAGTATTATTTGTATTAGATTACAACTTTCAGGTAATTGTATCCAATAACATTAAAAATACATAATCTTATGCAATGCAGGGCGATGACTTTGGAACTGAAACCATGGAGGAAGACCTCCAAATCGGTTACTAGTATGGCTATAAAGTTGTCGTTGATCATAGGAAAAGCATGGGGTAGACCCCAAGGTCCAGTTTGTGGGATAAGATAATTATAAATCATCCCACATTAACCTTTCATTACTTATAAAATACATAAATGTTTGATATTGTCCATAACTTTAATTTCTTACTTTGTTTTAATCAGGGGATCAACACTATCAACGAAAACATTAGTACTGGACAACAGTGCATTGAAAGTGCAACACATCCAGAAGATCATGGTACTCTCGAGTAGCCCTATCCCAGTGGGGTGCAACCCAATGATGTTCCTGTGACTAAGGCCCACGATGGTAAAATGACTTTATATTAATCATATACTTAAAAATTTCGTACTTAAAAATTTTGTACTTCTAATTTTTATTACTTATACATTTATGGTTTTGTCCTTATAGATTTTGTCATTTCAATGTTAGAGAATGTCATATTTGAGCCTCCTTGACTTGAAGATCAGGAGTACAGAGCAGTCATTCCAATGGTGCCCATTAGTGAACCAGGTAAATAATTACATTGCAGAGGTTTTTTTTAATATTAATGAACTACTTCAATGATATTTAAAAATTAGCCATATAAATTTAATATTTTTTGTTTTTGTAGGAAATGGCCCCTCAAATCAACCTCCATGTCGTGGGTATGAGACTAGGTGTGCTCGACGTGAGAGGAATGAAGCAACATCAACTGTTCAAGAGCCCCTAGAAAACGAAGTCATGGAGGCTGATGACTTACTTAAGAACTGGACTAGAAAACTAAAGAAGACTAAAATAAATTTATGATGTATAATAATTTTATAAGACATATCAATGTATATTATATAGCTACTATATTTGTAACATATTTTAGATGATAAATATCATTTATAAAAACTCTTTTTTTATGACATATGCATTTGAATGATAAACCTCATTTATAGATTTACAATCACATTTGATCAATTTTTAATATTTTTAATGTACATTTTTTATTATAATATAGATTGGGTATTGGGTAATTGAGAGCAATGTGAGGTGGGGGGGCACATAGGAGCTTCCAACTTCACGTGGTTGGCCCTGTTCAGTAGAGAAAAATTTATTGGAGTCGTTTATTCTTGGAGAAAATCTCTTTTGATCCAATGGAGCAACAACATAGTCAATGCTGACTTCGTTGTTTCTCCTTCAGATCGAGGGAGGTTTGCTCCAAGATCAAACGAATCCAATAAATTATTCTTGAAACCAAGAAGAGCTTATTCAGGCCATCACATTGTTACGAGGAAAATCACTCTATGGCATGGGGTAAACCACAACATACGGAAATGACTGCAGAAATCAACCTTAATCTCAAGTATTCTATATAAAAAAATATGCTAACAAGACAAGATAAATATCCTACCTCATCTAGACGTACGATGAAGTCCATCGTTGAGCACTCGAATCAAAGCAATATACCTACAACTTGTCCTCAACAACCAAGATACGCAAGCATATGGTGATAATATATAAAGTGAGCACATTTAATAGCATAATCCATCAATATTCATAACAAATATGCCCATGGAATAAGAATTCAAACATTTTCAATACATTAATTGGACAAGAAAAGAGTATTTCTATTAAAATGTAATCAACAGAAGTATATGAATGACAAAATTCTGTGTCGACGTGTTCATAACCGAGAAACTAAGTCCCTTCCATCTAGGCCTCCACCACTTCAATCCTCCACCAAAGGCAAGCTCATATAAGAGAGACAATGAGTTTCTCCATCAAGTAGGGAAGAGCTTGGGGGTTGAACAATGTGTTGAGACTTAAAAGGACAAAGGGATGCAAACTCAATATGAAGTGAGTAATTTCTCCCGAGTAACTTTGCTCTCAAAGTTGAATTCTTCTCCCCTTTTCCACAGCCTGGATATGGCCCATTTATAGCCTTCCAATGGAACTAAAGGGCCAAGTCAGAACGTTTCCAGTATTATATGGAAGGTCAAGGATCATGGATCTCGTGACGTGACATGGAAACCTGACACCATTTTTTAATTTTGAGCACAAAACCCGATGTACGCAGGATGTAATGGTGCAACCTGCATATACACATGCTTTATAACTGCTAGGGCGCATATATGTGGAAAAACATTATTTTTATCTCTAGGAACTACAAAAAGGGACTTCAAGTCTGCATATGAAAATGGAAAAGGCCTTCTGAGAAAATTTTCATAGGGTGAGGCAAATCTTGCTATAACACGCACCTGAGATGAACATTCCTTCGATATATAGTGTTCATGATATGTGATTCATCATTGTTGAATGATTACATGTTTATAATACTAATCACAATGAATCTTTCTACATTTGATCAAGTTGCTTAGTTAGTTATCGATATAACTAATTTTTCTTGTAGTCTTGTGTGCACAAGTTTTTGTAGGTTTCATAAGAAGAAATCAAGAATAAGTGAAAGCACTTCAAGTTGTGGATCTACTTCAAACATAGGACCTCATGTAAGTTCATCATGTTTTCTTTCTCAAAAGTTAGTTACTTTGATCATATTAGTTATAGATTCTTTGATTATTATTATTATTATTTGTTACATATAAATAAAGTCATCTCGTATGAGTCTCCTCATTAATGATGCCATCCAACCTAATATCATTCAAGCTATATTGCACCTTTATATATGTCTCCACCACTAACATATAACTAACACATCCATATGTAGGTTGTAAAATCTTCCTTCACGATGGTTTTATAAATTACTATTGGTATTCCTCATGAATCCCTTCAACTACATTGCACACCTTCATGTGTAAAACCTTCTTCTATGCATCCTACCCTTGAACCTATTTATTTTGCACCATCCTTAGTTATGACTTTCCCAACCTTCATTTGTGTTGACTTCCCCCTACATATCTTGCTGGATCCTGCTCATTTCTACCTTGCACACATACATCAAATCTAACACATGTTCTCACATACTCTCCTTTTGTGCCTAGATGCACAAATGCCTTTTCTCCTATTAACAATGCTCTTGCATCAAATTCCCCTTACCAATAAAAACTTGTGGGCCTAAGTGATTAGAATCTTGAAGCTAAAATACATATGATGCAAAGGAAATTTTCGTAAATTTCATCTCAAATAGCCTCACCAATCTCCTTGACTGGTTGAAGGTTAGGGGTATAAATGAAGAACTTGTAAATGGAAATAAATGCAAACATGCACCTATAACCTAGAGATATGTTGAACTCTTAAGTAAAAATAGCTAGCACCTTTGATAGCCTTGATTGATATTAGTCAATGTTTGAGGAGCTCAAAGAGAAAGGTAAGGTATCTATCTATTAGTGAGTTGACACCCCTATGGGTAGGGAATTCCTTTCCTCGAGTGATAGAAAATTTGTACTAATGGGATACTAATGGGTTTTTACTATTCATCCCCTTTTGGGGGACAATTATTTGGAGAGTGTTATGGATCATTGAATTGCTATGAGTAGATGAACTAGGGAATCAAATATTTATAAGTTGTTAATGCAAGCCTCCCAAGGCATAGTGAGAACATGGGTATCTAAATAACATGACCTTTGAGCCATGATCATAGCTACCTCAACATTAGATGTATTTTAACTCTTAATAGTTTCCTAATAGTATAGTATAAATAGTTGTTCTGCCATCCTAATCAATTTTCCTAAGGCGAGGTAAAACTTATAAATTTTTACCTAAAGTTTGCTCATTTTTCTTCATATTTTGATTTCATCTTTCACTTGTAAAGTTTTGATAACTTTGGGGCAAGGCTAAGTAAAACTAGTCCAACCTTTTTCATAATGTTTCCAATATTTCAAGAAATTCTATGAATGTAATATATCGATTATTGCATTTGAGGAAGAAATAAAATCATAGACTTGGTCATATTTGTTGTATTTTCATCACTTTTTAAAACTTGAACATCCTTAATAGGCTATGTGCAGTATAAAACATAGGTTGTCAATAATATTAACTCTCGTATTCAATGTGTTTCAATTCATATTTCCTATGACGCATGCCTCCCTAAATTTTCATATATGTTATGATGTGTAGCAAGTACAAAAGAATTATGTTTCTATGGGGGACATACAGTTTGGCATTTATGGATTAAAATGACCCTACATGGCTTGATTTTTCTCCCTTCCTAAAGTTCAACATAGGCCCTAATTAAATTTTTTTATGCTATGTTTGGATATTGTATTTTTATGCATTATGATTGGGTGTTAAGATGATGACATATGACTTAGGGATCTATAGTTGAGAGGGGGTAGGGGGAAAAATAATCCACATTAACTACGATGAAAGAATTAAGTTGGTGACTCAAGTAACAATTAGTTTATCGATTATGTATTTGTCAGATATGTGATCAATTTGAAATAGTAGTTTATCATATTTTTGTGGTTTCATGTTCATTCCTTTAATGTTGATATTAATGTATGTATTGAAGTCTGATCCACAAGGAAGGAGAGTGTAACATGAGAAAGGTGGATCTATCCTGCCTCGCATCAAGTGATTTCCTCTATAATTTTGTCCTTCCATTTTATTAAATACGGTTTATATGGCATACCATGTGTCTTGAAGACCTTCTCACCTATCACTTCCTTAAACTATTTTTTCTTCTTCTTGGGCATATGGTTGCATTAATCATCTTTCATGTCTTCCCTAGTTCATAATCTTATGTTGCTTTGTAATCTTAGATATCCTTCATATTGAATATCAATAATTGTCAAATTCTTTAGGCAATTCCTCCTTGTAATGCATTAGATATTTTGTTAATATTAATCTCATTTTTTTTTAAATAACCAGATCCCGTCTCTCTCGCAATGAATTTTCTCATTGATGGTATTGATAATTCATTGACGGTATTGAAAATTCGTCACCCGGATTTGTCTCGTGGGAAACAACCTAAGGTCGTCTTGCGCCCATGACAACTTTCAGTTGTCTTTTGTGCAACGACAAACTTTCGGTCATCTTTCGTGCGACGACATCTTTAGGTCATATTTCATGCAACGAACTCTTTCGGTCATCTTTCATGCAACACCATATTTTGTTCATATTTCATGTGACGACATATTTCAGTCGTATTTCGTGCAATGACATCTTTTGGTCATCTTTTGTGTGACAACATCTTTCGGTCGTCTTTCATGTGATGACAACAATACTACATCCTTAGGTCGTCTCACGGGCGATGATATCCTTTGTTCATTGCAATTTACATGACACATGATATGACGTTTGGGGGGGCCAAGATTCATCTCCATCTCCACGATAGAACGCCGTGCGCGTAATGAAATTACCGTCGCAAAATGACACAAATTTACTAGTGATTAACACAATGAGCCCATGATTTTGTGTTTTTGAATCAATTTTATGGCTATTGGGGAAAGAAACAAGACTTAAAATTATTTACATGTTCAAATTCAATGGGAAACAAGGCTTGGAATGAAACAAAATAGGCATGAGGTTTGCAGGGCATCCCATAAGCAAGGCGATAACAATTCCTTCCCCAAAATTAGTTTCCTGGAAAACTTCCAAGGTGAAAACATTTACAACACATAGGTCCTCATAAATCATCAAACACATAGGACTACAATTATTTCAAGGTCTAGGTCGGGCTAGGGTAATATACGAAACCTTCATTTCCCTTTTCTTTTACAGAGAAAGAGAATACTTAAAAAAATAATCATAGGATCTAAGTGAAAACAAACTTAATGGCTGTAAAAAACTTTTTCAATAGTACAATTGCCAACGTTTGTTCCAAACGTAACCAAGCCATGTAATCTAACAAGAGTAGAGCATCGGAAGATAATTCAGGTTCAGATCAATTTTACGCCAACAAGAAAGCAAATACGATCAAATCGCATTTTGCACAGTCATAATGCAAACAATACATCGTAGACTTTGTATCAACAACATAAATACCATGTTTTCTTCAGGCACAACACAATTTAGACCCTAACTCAAACACATTGTCGAGCTATATTTTTGGTTCGAGTTTCTCAAATTCCCAAAAGGAAAAACAAGGAAAACCCAAATCAAGATGCGATTTCACACAACCAAAGTGTTTTAAAAGAAATGTTGTAAACTTTGGAGAGAAAATACATTTTGCATGCAAAATTCTAGAGCCAACAAAACGATTTTAACTCGAGCAAAGTTTAAATTTAATGAATGAATAGATAGAAGTTTCATACATGTAAGAGTAATTCTAAGGAAACCACAAAACACAACTCCTTTTCCTCAAGGGTCGAAAATGGTGGAGTTTCTATTTACCAGAGCTCCCACAACAAATACCAAAAATATAGTAAAGGTGGCGTCCTCGATATAGGGTAAGAACGATGGGCAATAAATGCACATCGCTTCCCATCTCCCATTATTAAATGTCATCAACCACATCATAGTGAAGTGTGCTAGTTTCCATCAACCCTTTACACATATGTCAACTATTTTGGAAAATTTACTATGCGAGCTTCCAATACCAAAAGTCGAGTCAAAAACCAACATAAGGATCCACAACACATATAATTTTCCAAAGAAATTCCATACCATATGATGACCCATTGTCAAAATATAACATAAGTTTGCATGCAATTTTCGCTTAGTGTTAAAGTCTACATCTAGCAAGGGCAAGAATGTTTAATGACATAAACATTTCTTTTCAAATCAAATTACAAACCAATCATCCATAAATTGCAATTAGAACTAGAGTTTTTCTTTTGTTCACAATTGTGAAATTATTCTTGTAATGCAATCATAGGCGAAGCTTGGACATCTTAACAAGAGGAGTCATTTCCTTTTATTATTGTTATAAAGGGGTCCCACCTATTTAGTATTAATAATATGTACGTATAAATGCATTGCAACTTATTTGCGGGCAAGGATCTCATGTTGCACTTTTTTTTAGGCGTCAACACTTAGATATAAGAGAAGTGGATAACCAAAGTGGAAGAGTATTACCACTTGATTAAATTGATCATTTGAATGGTAATAATTTGCAAGATATTATTGTACTTGATCTCAACCAAAATAAACATGACATGGAAAATTTTCTTGCTAAATAAATAAATCATATTCATTATCCATCCTTACACAAATTGCAATATGATATCAACAAACAACAAGAAGAATGATTATGTAGTGTTGGAACAGGGGCAGACCCAGGGTTCAATGCTTCAATAGCGCACCAACAAAACCCTAACTACCGACCCTTTCGAAAACACCTGTGAAGCAGATGAAGTCTCACCCGAGGTAGACGCAGGGGTGGTTGCAGGACTCATATGCCTGCAACCTTATATGGGACATAGATCTGTGATCGTAACACCTTAACAGAGCACTTAACAATTATAGTTCATTAATATTCAACTTTAGTTTACAGTGCAACTAAACCCTAATAACAAATCAACGCAATATTCACACAGATCCAATAGATTCAAGAACTAAGCTTATTAACATAGATCAGATCTAGCATTCATCCACATTATTCAACATCAAGATATCATATTAGATTCTTCTAAGCATATATCAGTGTACCAAGCATTTAACCACATAAACAAGAGAACAACCATAAATCACAAAGCAACCATAACACATGATATACGTGGTTCACCCCCACCCTGGGGCTACGTCCACCAACTCTTCTTCTCTTTATTGCCTTTTGTCAATCTTCTACATGCATAGAGCCTTGAGATCTTACTCATCAGAGGACAGGAGATATGTGCACACTTCGCTAGATACTCCTTCCCCGAGTTACAACACCAAACCTTTTCACGGTCTCTTACAATCACTTGAATTTAGCCTTGCAAACCTCACACTATATGCACAAAGCATTCACAATCATTGCTTGCACTTAACATGGTACCAAAAACCTCTTCTTTATCTCCCCCTTCTTACATCGCCTAGAATTCTATTTATATATTACAAAGAGGGCCTAAACATGGGTAAACCCATGGGTCGACATCCCCATACCCGTTACATAAGACCAAAACCAAAAAATCCCTAAAAAGGGGCCGAGATCCCACGATCTCCGCTTCAACTTGCGCTTCGCCTTCGACAGCCTGTTGAAGTCCCAAAAATAGGTCAAACATGACCAAGGATCCTCAAAACTTGGTCAAGGGCCAACATGCCCCCAACACTCACCTATGACTCATCCCGAGTCACTCTGATCTGGGTAGCTCTGCTTCAAAAGCCTCGAGCTTGGACCGAGCAACTTCGACCTGTTGCTACGCCACGACCTCCTGCTCGATGAACTCTTGGATAGCTGCTTCGTTGACAGGTCCCTCTAAACATTGTTCAACTACAGTGACGACTTGATCCAGTTCTGCTCCTCGGCGTTCAATCTCTGCAAAAATTTGGCAAGCCTCATCCTGTATTGGTTGGAGCCTCTGAGTCACTTCCATTACTTTGCTCTGAATGGTGTGGACCTGCTATTGAGTAGTGCAATTTTCTTGGGATTGCTTCATCCTTTCGACTGATGACAGGGGCTTCAACTGTGCCTGTACTGTTTTTGCTTGCTGCTTTGCCTCCTAGACCTGTGACTCTAGTGCCTTCAATTCAGAATCCTCAGTGAGTCACTCATAAATCTGGGCACTGCAATCACTTAGTTGTTTACATTCCATGGTGAGGGCCTTGATTCTCTCAATTGCGCTTCGAGCAGTTTCTTCTCTTTGGTCTCACACATCTTGCAGAGTGTTGGGTACTGTTCGTAGCTCCAAATCTGCAATTCTCTATTGAATTTGTTGGATAGCTTCCGCAAGTTGTGCTACTTGATTCTCTACTGGTTTTCCGCTTTTTGCTCTAAGCCTGTCACAGAGAAAAGTGCTCTGCTGAATGCTTCTTTGAATCCAAGCTGCTCTGTGAGCAACTGCTCTTTCTCTTGCTGGAACTGTGCTTTATCCTCTTCAAACTTTGTTTGGAGAGAAACCTTCTCTTGCTCCACAACTTGACGTTGCTCTATGACTACTTCTTGCACTTGCTTTAGGGCCTCTGTGGCCTGTCTTGTTTCTTCATGTGCGTGATTAAGGAGAGCTTCAGTCGCATCAAATGGTCTGCGGAGTTGGGCAGGTTCATCTCCCAACTCTGGTTCTTCTGAAGGTGCGGGTGCAGTGGATACTATGTGGCTAGATTGAAGGGCCTACTCTACCCCTATGAGTTCTACCTTGATTCCGTCGTACATCTCCTCCTGCTTGGCTTCATGTTTCTGCAAGATGTCCTTTGAGGTGTCTGATACAATTGTGATGATGAAGTCGAAGTCATTGATTGTGAGCACAATTCACATCGTAGTTTTTCTAGCTTTTGACTTCTTCTGTGAGGTAGGTTTCATGGGAGAAACCTTTCTTTTCTTTGAGGGATCAACCTCATCAACAAGATCCCTAGGCGACGTTACTTCACCTTTCTTCTGTTGATATTCTTTTCCATTTATCCCTTATACTTCGTCATCACCTCCTCGTCCAGGTGATACTGAAGTAGTTTCATTTGATGCACTGCTGAGGTTTTGTACTTCTTCGATCTTCTTCCTTCTGCTAGTTCTAGGTGTGTCGTGTTCTTTGTGAGCGACCTCTAAGCTGCCAAATAGTTTAGGATCAGACATCTCTGCAGGGTCAGCAAATATAAGGAGGTTTTCTGACCGGTCCTTAGTTATCTCCTCAAGGTCATCCTCTGTGAGCTTATAGTATGACTAAATCTCTTCTTTATGCTCATCTGCACGCGAAGTGATATAAATGAAGTGCCAATCTTTGTGGAACTTCATGAGAGGTATGAACTGGTGTAGGGCGTTCGGTGTCATGCGAGGGGCAGCTTCAATGGCCCTCTTTGACTGAATATAGTACGTGTGGAAGACTGCATTTGATTGCCATTTTTTTCCCATATCGCTCGATTACCAAAGCATGGTGAAATTCGCAGTGAGCGGCTCGAACGGCTCAATGTCCGGGAAGGTCGCACCTTTTGGCATCTCCCAAGCAGTAAACACTATGAGGATCAAGAGCCAACTAAAGTGGAATTCATATCCCTGATTCTGAACTTCACGACAATCCAATTCCATTTCGTTGACTAGGTACTACGCCCAGTTCATCTGGAGTCCTACACATTTCCTGGCAAGGTCAACAACGAATCTTGTGACCTATGTAGGTTTGTTCTTTTTCACGAGCTTTCCTGCGATCAACTAGTAGGGTAGGCGCACTGCGATGTTCTGTATGGAGGCTACCTTGTAGCCTCACATCCCCTTTTCTACATCGCCGTATGTGTCTTTGATCCTCTATGTCAGTGCACAATCTGTAGCCTTCCCTGGGTAGAAGTCTTGTGGGTCAGGTCCCTGCATGCTCAACTCGATGATCCTATGGATCAACGTCAGATCGATTGTGATGTGTCAGTATAGCCATAGATAGCCACCATGGTAACATGAGAGAAGGATCTTAACACACACGTTAACCTCCTGGAGCCTTCCAAAGTGTGGAATATTCATCACATTCAAGAGGGTGGACTGCGCGAGGTTCATAGTCCATGAATGGGGGATGATTTTCGAGTTCTTTCCCTTCGTCCTGGTCAAGTACTTGTAAGGGGAGAGCATGTTGTAGTTCTTGCGGTCTCCTAGGTTGAAGTCATTGAACTTCAAC
>ML782302.1:28528-78086 GCA_009831015.1 Picea engelmannii
AAGATTAGAAGAGCCCTAACCTCATCATCAAAGTCCACTTTTACAGAACTTAGTTGATTAGTAACCGTATTAAATTCATTTAAATGATCTACAATAGACCCACCTTCTGACATCTTCATATTAAATAATCTCTTCATTAGAAACACCTTATTCGACGCCGAGGGTTTTTCATACAATTTGGCCAACGCGTCCATCAAACCCTTCGTTGTATTTTCTTTCGAAATATTGAAAGCCACCGACACTGCCAGGCTCAGCCGTATCGTTCCTAGAGCCTTTCTGTCAAGAATCTCCCATTCTTCGTCCTTCATGGCCGTCGGCTTCTTTTCTACTCCGCTCAATGGTAGGAATATATCCTTCTGATATAAATAGTCTTCCATCTGCATCTTCCATAACTGGTAGTTTTGGCCGTTAAATTTCTCGACCCTAAACTTTCCATCTTCCAACATTGCTCCCACTCGAACCAGGAACCCTCTTTTCCNNTGAGTTACCTTATGCTCTGATACCAATTGTTAGAAAAATAGGACCGTGGAGCAATAAAATAAAAAAAATGCAGAAACAAAACACAGAAGACACACAATACAAGAGAGACACAGATTTACGTGGTTCACCCAGTGTGGGCTACATCCACCAGAGAAATTGCCCGGTCCTTCCTTTATTATTATCCAACAAATGAAGGGATACAACCTACAACAAAACCCATTGTAACTTCCTCTTATTTCTCTCACAGTCTCCTCTCTTATAATACAATATTCACCATCCACCATAGCCGCGATACATTTCCCTCATAAAAGAGGGTTCCCTTCTAGGGAAAAACCCTAACATAATCTCTACTGTTAGATCTGTGACCTTATAATGAACGGTCCAGATTTACAATGAAATTACAATATACTTTTACAAGGCAATTTTTTTCTTTGGGGGCTTCACCCCCGAACCCCTGCTTTCCCCTAGACCCCCCAGCCGGGGGGATAGCCCCCCCGGACCCCGCAGAGGGGGTACACCCCCTCTGCACTCCCCCGCGTGGAAGAGTGTACATACTTATGGGGTGTAAATACTTCATGGGGTATAAACACAGCTAAAAGCAAGGACCTCTGAATCAGGAAGATAATCAGACTCCACAACCAACAATTGCATTATTTCCATACCATAGAAAAGAGAGAAGAGTAGCCTCACCTTCGAGATGGGTTTTATCCCATGAGGGTTTCCCAGAGAAAACATTTGTGTCGTTTTGTGGATGGTGTGAGATTGTATTATATTGTTCTCTATTTTCTGCAGTTTATCTATTTCATGCATAAGAAAAAAATAAGTAACTAAATATTATGGAATCTAAACGAATTTGACCTTCATAGTGTAGATTTCAGTTTTATTTTCTCAGATTTGTTGTGAAAAATTGTTCCAATGGAATATCCATGGTAATTTACAAATCATATTGGTATAAGAGTAGGTTTTTCTTTTGGGTATTTGTGGGAAGTTGCATGTTAGGGACCTAACCCCTCACGTAGGTTGAAAAATATACTTCCATGTAATAAAGGTCAATATTAATAAGGCCTAGAAATAAGGAAGAATAAGTCCAATGTAAGAAGACCTAATAGAATCTTCCAGTTCTAGAAGGATCTTCCTCTAGATGGTTCTATTGATAGACATATTTAGTATAAATAGGATTCAAGGGTATGAGAAATTTTGTGTTGGATATTATTGTAATAGAGATCTTCTCTGTTGGAGGTTTCCCCCTCGAAGAGGCAACTGAACATTTCTCTCAGTAATCGGAGTGTTCTTTCTAGTATTATTCTAGTATAATTTTGGTATTATTGTGGTGTTGTTCTGGTTATATTGTTGTTCATATGCCATTTCTAGCTATTTATTTTTGTTATGCATACTTTTTATATTTGGAATATTACAAGTAGTATCAGAGCACCTTCCTCGACAAAACATTGTGGGTTAATTTTTTTTCTAGGGTAGAGATGTATTCCAATGTCTTTAAGCTACCGATATCTTTCGTTACACACATAAACTCATGGTCGGGGATTCATACACGCAGGAAATACAAGTGGTACTTAAGTGCACATCTGTTGGACACGCTTGTAACCGTTGTTGGTACCCCTTCAAGTGGTAGCGCATCAGACAACACCTATATATGGATCGGCCTAGATATCCTGAAGCCCTCCATAGATAAATCGATCGACCACCTGACTACTATATTTCCATCAAGAAAAACACTCGGGAAGATAGTCTCTAGTACCTCGGTAGTTGGGTAGTATGGCTAAGGGCACAATCTAGCCTCCTTAGTTGGTGCCCTGAGATATTGGGTCAAGTAATACTATTGGACCATGCACGTATATTAGAGATCTATAGCATAGGGTAAACCCTTGTCTGTAGAACCATTGAATACCTAACCCTTGGGATGGAAACAAAAATAGAACAAACAATATCTATTGCGTCACAAATGTGTCTCCTGCATTCGGTTTGCGAAATTACTACACATTTCTTCTAGTTAAGCATTTGGGAATTTCATGACTGCAGTATTCTTCAGATCGGAGTATAACTCCGCAAAAGTAAAAACAAAGTTTGGATCTTGTTGGCACCATTATTTGAGACCTATTCCGTTGGATTTCTCTATTCTCCCTTATTGCATTCATACCTATCATTTTTCAGCAATTTATTTTTTCTTTTGGACCTGACCCCCTTCCAACACCTGTATTTTGGATTTAGATCACTAGATTCAACTCATCGCCCTGATCTTTGTGATACACTTCACCCATAACCCATTTTTTGTGTGGTCCCACCTGCCCCTTTTCGTGTTCACTCGTCATCATGGCCCATACCCGTAGCCAAGACTTGGAAGCTCACTTCACTACCTTGTACTCTAATTTCATAGAAACCCAACAAGAAGTGCGATATCTCAGTAATAATAGTTCCACCATGAATCAAAATATTCATTCCTCCATTATTGTCTCAATCGCGGAACTCAAACAAGAGATCAAACAAGACATTACTACCCATGTTTAATCTATCACTACGATGATCTATGCCAAGCTACATATCCCTATAGATATTCCCTTATTTGACCCACATTTGCATACCAAAGGTGAAACTTCCTCTCATTCCCAGAATTTTCAGCCCCATCACTTTCAATGTGACCTACGCCTTTCGCGTGTGGATGTGACAAAATTTGATGGATCGGATCCCACTGGCTGGGTAACTCAAATGGAACATTATTTCTCTTTGTATGCAATTATGGATGAGTTGGAAAAACTCTGGTATGGTTTTATCCATCTAGATCAAGAATGTTGGCAATGGTGGAAATGGAGAAAAAATGCCCATCAAGGGTATGTGGCTTGGACACACTTTGTGGCAGAGATTTATGAATGATTTGACATTGACACCAACCATTTAGGCCATTTGAAAAAGTTGAAACAATATGGCACAGTGGAAGACTTTATAGCTACTTTTGAGTGAATGTATTTTCGTAAAGAGGGCATGTCTGATGATTTTTTCCGAGAATGTTTTATCAGTGGCCTAAAGGAGGAGATTCATGCTCATGTCCTCATGGATTGACCTCAGAGTTGGGAGGACGCTACTAAAAGAGATAAGGAAGCACAACATGTTGTCTCTTCTCAAAACTGAAAACCCTCCTTTATTCCTCACACTAAACTAGTAACTCCCACTCCTCCTTCTAGTCCACTAAAGATCTAGAAATTGACCAGGGCCGAAATGGTTAAATGCCAACTCAAAGAAATTTGTTATAATTGTGATGAAAAATATTTTTTGGGACACAAGTGTAAGGAAACAAATATATTTATGGCCATCTTGGAGGATGTTTCAGAAGAGGATGTTGAGGATCCCCTTATGTCAGTGTCACCTAAACCCACTGACATAACCCCTCCCTCAGACCCTCCCGAAGTAGAACCAATCATTTCCCTAAATTGTCTCACTCGCTTCTCTGCTCCCTAAACCCTCAAGCTAATTGGTTACATTAAGCATAGGAAGGTCATCATTCTTGTTGATAGTGGAAACACCCATAATTTTATTCATTTCCACATTTCCCAAGAAACTAATTGTTATATTCATGTAGTCAATAATTTTCAAATCATGATTTCCAATGGTGGGTCCATGAAATGTGGAGGGCATTGTGAAAATGTGTGTCTCCGAATTGGGGAATACCACTTGAAATATCATATTTTTTCTATTGACATGGGAAGTTCTGACATTGTGTTGGGTGCAGAATGGCTAAGGACTTTGGGTCCCATTATCATGGATTTTAAGGAATTAACCATGCAATTCCACCAGGAGGGCCAAAAATATAAGTTCCAAGGCTTCACCGTCGGTTCCCCAAAGATCATTAGTTCCCATCACATGGAAAATATTCTCAAAAAAGGTCATTATGGAATTATTTCCCAACTCCATGCCACACAAGCAACTCAGATACCCTCTGTGCCGCAGGACCTCCAATCCATCCTCTCTAAACATCAAGTGGTTTTTTCCACTACCCAGGGACTTCCTCCTTCCTGTGTTGTTCATGATCATTCCATTCCCCTTGTCCCAGGAATCCTTTTTCCCAATATCCATGTTACACATCAAAATTACTCACTCCAACGATGACCTATCGTCGTCATTAGAAGTGTCGCAAGTGTCGCAAACATCATACTGTCATCTTTCCTATGTCATGTCTCAAACAAAATTACAAGGAACACTTTAAGACACCCTCAAGGACTGGTTAAAGAAGGAGAAATCATTTTACAAATAGTACAAAGCCTTTTCCTTGATAAAGACCACTTAAAAATGAATTTTGAAGGGAAACGCTCCCCTGCCCACTAGCAGGGAGAAATAACGCTCCTTTCCCTCCTTTGGGGGAGTGTTGTAGCACTCTGTGCACCATTCTGGGGGAGTGTTATGCTGTTGAGAAATTCAGGGGAAGATCCCCCTTATCTCTGAAGTTAGTTTGATTTGAATATGAGGTCAAGGCTAGATCTTAGGGAGGATCCACAACTGATGGAGAAATATCCTCAACCTATCCTAAGAATCTCTAAGGTGGTTAGGCCTCTCCAAGCCTATATAAGGAGGCCTCCTCATGGTGAAAGGGAGAGAGATTGAAGGCATCAAAATTATGATATCATAAGGGAGATAATCAATAAAGCATAGTCATTTTGATTGTGGATCATTTGAGCAAGGGGATGGACAAGGAGAGCTGGAAGACGCTATTGCAACTTCATCAAGGTTTTGTAAGTATCTCTTTTGAGTTCTCATTAATACATGTGCTTGTCCTGTTTCCTTCAAGATCGTGTATACCTAGATGAACTTGTCTTTAATGGATAGATCTAGTTTCAAACTAATCATGGTAGAATAAGAAGAATACTTTGTCTTTGATTGGATTGCAGGAATTGTTGAAGAGCTTGAGGATCAAAGATCAACTTGGAATGGGCAAGGAAAAACATCATAAAAAGTTACATATTCTTCCTCTTCTCTATATATTATCTTATCTATGTTTAAAGGGATTTCAATGATCAAAGTTATCACCTTTATGTCTTGGTCTTAGAGGTCTAGATCCAAGAGGAAGTTCACTTGTCCGCGGGGAGATTTTCCTGTAACAGAAATTGTTGAATCCACTGGGGATCGACATAAATTTGTATTTCCTTGGTATATACCTACCATTTTCCCACCTTTAATATCACTTTTACTATTTTTTCATCATCCATTAGCCTTCTCCTACCTTCACTAGCAATTTCACCAATTTTTATGCATTATGGGTGAGTTTTTTGCATTTTTTTGGCTCTTTTTTTCTGAGATTCTTGGAGGACTAGACCACCCCCCCAGGCCATACTAGAGCACTGATATCTATCCAGTTCTCCCCTACATTTTTTTAGTGAGCGTTGCAACGCTCTGTACCCTTGAGACAGGGAGCGCTAGTCTCTTTTTTGGGAGTTTCTGCCTTCTTTTGCTCAGTCTTTTGCAGCCTGTTTTGCAGAAGTATTTACCCAGAGTCTGTGGTTGGTTTGTGAAGTTGTTTGGATTGGTTTTTGATGCTTATCAGTCCCTATTGTCTTTATTTGATCTTGAAACCGTTTTCAAAAATGTGAAATTGCCTTTTCTAGCTTCTTGTTTTGTCAGGACAGTTTTGAGTGATTTCTCTTTCTCCCTGTCTTTTCTTGGATTCTTCTCTGCATTTTCTTGTGTTCGTTGAATGATTGATTGATTTTTGAATCCTTGATTGAGTTATTGTTAGAACAATATTCTACTTGTTTTCTTTCAGTTCTCATTGCTTTGAGTGCATGCTTTGTTTCAAACCTTTGTCTCTTCGTGTCTTTTTCATCTGCATTTGACTCTTTCTTCTGATTGAAAGTTGTGGAGCATTGAAGGATTTGTATTTAATTTATTTATACATTAGAATAAAATAAATAATATAGTTGCATTCTTTCTTTTGGGTAGTGAAACTATCTTTCATTTGAAGTAGCGAAATTGCATGTTTTTTTTGGCATTTTTGGGACATTATGCATTTGGGAATGATAAAAGTTTTCTCCTTCTCATAATTAGCTTTCATCGAAGTGAAATATTTTCATTCTCATTTATTTGCATTTTTTAGAGTTGGTAAAAACATCATTTAGTCCACGCCATTTTCCTCTTGAGTAAACAACAACCTTAAAAATCAAGTGCTAAACTAAAATTTATCAGACATTTTTACATTTTATGTTAGAAAACCTACATTAGCTTAAGGTGTAGGGCTTTGGAATAGGTTGAAAGGATAACTTTCCAAAGATTTCAAACGAACTTAGCATATTGAAATAGGGAGAGAAAATCCAATTTTCGTATAAGCTTACTAGGATCCCCCTCTCACATAGCAGTTACGCACGAGGTCATGTTTGGGAAAGTTACAGAGATTATCCCTCCGTGGTTTAACCGTTTGTAGCAGTCAGATCATATATTGGGGGTTCTTATTGAGGCTCAAATTTCTTCATTTGGTCTCGGTGCTTCATGAATTTTGAATCTGTTCGGGGTCCTTTGGAGTTCTACCAGTTCACTTGTCCTCAGTTCTCTTGAAGGATTTCAGACTTGTTATCCTACCCATAAGTTCGGACTGGACTGTCGACTATACCCGTCCAGGGGTTGAATGCGATTTGGTGACCTTAGTAGCCATAATATTCAAGTTCTTACACAAGGTGACAGTGAAGGGAAGTCTCACTATACCTGGAACATATGTTGGTCAAACTCACTCGAGCTCCTTGGAGGGTAAATCCACAATTACTGCATGGAAGCTTGCACCAAGGCGTAAGTCCGTTAAGCAGGTCACCAACGTAACTAATCCACCCTCTATATCCCCGCCCCTTCCTATATTGATCTCACGATGTTGGATTTCATCACCAATTAGTGGTTTCATTGTGGTAAGTTTTATTTGATTGTTTGCTTCTTAGATTCATAGTTGTTATAACCCTAAATTGCACCACACATGCTTACCTAGCATTAGGCCAACTCATATCCCTTCTTTTCCAAAGCACTACTGAACAACTCTTTGAAAATCCTCTTTTATAAAGGCCCACGCGCCCTAATCCATTACTGCACACGTGTACTTGCTGGCTGACCCAAAACAACCCACGTGGACCAACAAAAGTATGAAAAAAGGAAAGTTGTCGACGAAGCACAAAATCTATGGGTGAGTTAACTAAAACTCCTGACCATGCATGGCTGAGGGTTCATCCAAATACCTAGCTCCTTCTAGCCTATAAAAGAAGGGGTAGGGGTCCCATTTGGAGGAGGAAAAATATAGTAAAGAAAATCTGCCCATTTATGTATTCCCATTGTCCCAACCCTTTAGCCTTTCCTTGTGCCAAAGGAGATTCAAAGCGAAGCAGTTGAAGGACAGAAGAAGAGGATCCTAGGATTAGGTTCGAGGAGCAGTGGCCAGTCTCAACTTTTGTAAGTTGACTCATTCTAAGTAATAAAGAAAATGCTTTTCCTGTCCCAATTCATGAACTGTTTATAGTTTGATCATTATATGTTTGGATTTCTAACCCGTTAGTATATAAGTAGTATGCATGCATAGTTGTTGCTTGTCTTGGATGCAGGTCAGATTTGGAAGGAGTATTGCAAACAAGTAATCAAGCACAAAAGAGGATCGAAATCAAACGCCGAGAACAAGGTAGGTTGATCTTTCCATGCATTTACTAAGAAAAGGGGATTTAAATCTAGGGATGAAGGTAGAAAGTAATTTCTATTTGGTCATATCTGCATGCAAAGTCTGAACTCTATTTGCTAGTACGTAGGGAGATTTTCCCCACAACAGAATTGGCGATCGTATTGGGGAAACTCTCAAGGGTTCCTGAAATTTAATTTAGTTTTTGGGTAGTTTTACAAACTAGTTTTTCTTGCCTGTTTTTTCTTTTTAGTTTCTGTAAGGTCTGAGCTAGCAGGGAGTCTAGTTTTCCATACCATCTTTCCTTGTCTTTTGCTTGATTGTGTTTTTTGGGACCCACAGAGGTACACACGGCCTGCATAAGGTCTTCACGCGTCTACCCACTCCCTACTCTCTTACAACTCACGTGTGAATGCTAACTGTAGAAATAGCAGTAGCGTGTAGAGTTTAGAGAACTTTAGAGACACTCATCCTCTTCCCTGTCAGAATCACACATTCTCAGGGGGTTTTCTATAATTCTATTTGAGTCTTGTTTGTTAGCAGTCCTATCTCAGATTGTTTTTCCTCATCATTTTTTCCTTACATTATTTGTTTTTCTATTAAAAAGAGAGGTCAAGCCTTCAAGGGATCCTGGTTATCAATATCGGTGGTGTCTTCTTGGTTTTGGGTTCTCTGTCTTCATTTTTCTCATAGTTTAGATATACATGCGGCCTGTACAAGGTCAGACCGTGTGTACATGCCCTCTGTCTATATCCAGCGCACGTGTGCACGCATGTTGTTAGAGTGATAGTCGCGTGCTTGTACATGATACTTGTTGTTGAGGGTAAGGCAGTCATCCTTTCCCTTGATAAGAATTATTCCTCTTAGGTGTTTGAATCTCTGTCTGAGCAGTCAATAGCTTAGGATTAATCTTACCCTTAGCTTGCTTTTTCTCATTTAAAAATTTGGCATAATTTTTTTTTTTATGGTTTTTAGACAAGTGTGAGAGTCATTTTTTTTTTTTAAATTGCTAGTGTGTGATTTTTTTTTTCAATCCGATTCTTTGCGATCTACAACTAGGATAGAGTTGTATTTCTTGGTTTTTGCTTGTCGGTATTTTTCCTTTCTTGCTTTACTAGCATTTAAATAATAATAAAAAAAATCTCTTTTCATTTTCTTGTTTGGTTGAAGAGTGTGTTTCTGCATTATTAAGCCAGGGAAAAGTCATTTTTTTCTTAAGTTTTTTCAGTTCACTTAGATCATAAGTAGCTCATAGTCGAGTGAAATTCCTTTGAGTTTGCTGTCCAAAATCTTAGAAAAGTTAAAAAATATTTATTTTGAAAATTTGTTGAAATTTTGCATTAAGAAAAATTTTTGTTTCCAGCTTTTTTATTCATTTTTTGCTTTCGTCCTTTTCACATCATTAGTTTCACCTTCATACCCCTTGACATAAGACAAAGCCATAAAATTAACACTAATATTAAAATCTACTAGACTTTTATGTTTGTAGGGTTCACCAACTAGTTCAGGATTAGGGCCTTGGATTAGGTTGGAGAAGAAACTCTTCAAGGCCATTTAAAATCAAACATTGGAGTCTGATATAGGGAGTGTCTAAGTCCAGTGTCGTGAAAGTTATCCTGGACCCCCCTTTAACATAGGGGATAAACATGAGGTCACATGCAGAAAGGTAGCAGAGATAACCCCTCCAAAGCTGGACCAATCGTAGTGGATAACACATATAAAGGGCTTGTTTTGGGATTCCGTAGTTTGCATTTTCCAAAGGGCTTCGTGGGTCTCAAATCCATTCGAAGTCCTCAGTTGTCTCCTGAACCATTTTCTCTCGATACCCTTGATAGGTTTCGGGCTCGATACCCTGCTCATTGTAGTCTACCCGAATTTCGACTGTACCCACCTGGTGACTGTTCGCGCGCTGACAACCTAGTTGCCAATCTTTTTAGGGACATACACAGGTGACTGCGGGAGTATACTGTGGTACCTAGGACAGACATCGGGCCATGATTTGTAGAGTATACCCAGAGGGTTCTTCTGTGTTCGAGTTTCACTTACACCGATAAGTTGCTTTAGTGTTGGTTGTTGTAACTGTTCTTCCAATTAATTTAGTGTTTGCCTGTCTTATCTTCTAGGAAATTTTTTTAGTGTGTGTTACTTTTGAACGTTTATACTACCTTAGAGTTTCTTAGATCTTCTCACACATTGGAGGATCCCGAGCTCCGCAGATCATGAAGGTTTCTTGGCCTGCTGCCGGTTACACTGGAGCCACCCCCGCCACCATTAAGGCGAAAGCTAGACCAACAAGGGTCTTTTGAAGCGACCGGGTTACAAACCATTGTGCCCGAACAACCCCCGGAGGAATCGACCATTTTGGACCTTGAAACAACCACTCTTGGCCTGGTTGAAACCCCAACCACTGATTTCTTGGCACCTTCATTGTACCAATTCAATTTCATGAGCGCCAGACTGTGTTGCACACAACAATGGAAACAAATGTTGTTACTCCTTCTGGAAATTCTTCAATTCCCACCACAGTTGTCACCATAGGAGATATTTCATCTCCTAACCCACTGTCGTCGGTCTGAGCCACCATGTTCTTGATCGCAACTACTTCACAAAGTGGTCTAATCCCATCTCTGGCGATGGCCACAACCCCTTTCACACCAAGTGCATCAGGCCCTCCGTTCTCATATGGGATGCCTAGTTCAAGTACAAGTCATGTACTTTCCTACTCCACTTTATAGACTTTGGGTCTGGGGGTAGGGATATCTAACGCTCCTCTGCAAGGTCACATGGGGGGAACTCCTACTCCTTTTAATGCTTTCCCTTATGACGGAGGTAATATCCCTCCTTCATCCCCTTCACTTGGTTTCTCGCATCAACAATCCACCAGGAAACCTACACACACTAGTTTATTTGGAGAGGGGATTCAAGGACCACCTTCGCATAGTATGCCGGTAGGTTCAACACCGTTTTCTTTGAATGGAACATTTGGTAACAACAGCTTCTCATCAGCCACTTTATCGACTGGGGGCAACCCCATTTTTGGACAATCTACTCCTATGCAGGGTACTATTCCGACATAGGGGGCACACCTAGCAGGACCTTGGAATTCAAAGCAAGGATCTGTTCCCTCATCCGGAATGTCGATCTGGGGTACTTCTTTCCACAATCAATGGAACCCTAGACAAACTACTATGCCTATCCCCATGGGACCGACATGGGGTAATCATTCCCAAAGTCCTTCGAATATATTGCATGCCCAACCATCTATGTCCTATTTGGGAAATCAGTCGATGATATCTCCACATATGCAAAATCCTTACGCTAGCCAGGGCCATGGTTTCTACCAGAATCCTGGCCAGTAGCCAAAATTTCCCTGGCAACCTGGTGCTAGTCAAACTCTAGGCCTCTTTTTCCCAGGTTATCAGCAACAACCCAAACTACCGTTCCTGACGACTTTACACTTTCCAGATTTGACAAGGTTGTTGAATGACCCTATTTTTCACGATCCGCGTTGGCCTCCTATGCTGACGAAGTTTCCTTCAGACATTCCAAAGTTCGAAGCCAATCCTAATGAATATCCAGGAGATCATGTGACTACCTTCCATCTTTGGTGCTCATCTAACTCATTGAAACATGACTCTGTACAATTGCGATTATTTCAACGTACTCTCATTGGGAGTGTCGCGAAATGGTACATTGAGCTCGATCGCTCAAGATACTCGTCTTTTGGTGAACTGGCGATGGATTTCTTGAACCATTTCTAGTTACCTATGAGATACGACACTGGCACAGAGATGCTTGCCAATTTCGAATAGACAATAGCGGACCATATCTCTTATCACATCCGAGAATGGAGATGTCGGAAGAGTTTAATCAAGGTACCAGTCCCACCAGCATTCCTACTTGAGTGGTTCCTTAAGTCTTTGGTCCCACAGTTATCCAAAGACATCGCGACATCCAGAGTTTTCTCCGAAGAATATGCCATCATGAGGGATCAACAATTTGAGCTCATCTATTCTCAGTCCGGTTTATTATACAACATCTTGCCAAATGCGCCACAATCAATACTGGATAAAACTAGACAGAGAGCTAGACCACGTGCCGATGGTATTGTTGGTTCAACACAAAAAAAACCCGTTGAGCAATTGACGAAGCAGTTGCAGTAGTTATCTATACAACAAACAACGGCTAGATAAACTACTTCTTTGGTTGTTCCCCCTACCAAAATGTTGGAAGTACACACAGTGCAGTCGACTAACCCAAAGGCCACCCATAAGCCTGAAGGGAAGAAAAAACAATGAAATAAGGGTAAGGGGGATAAAAAACACACTGATAATGTTGGTGGGGAAAACACTGAAAAACATAAGGCGAGGTATCCATGCAACTTGTGCGTGGAATACCACTCAACCCATCCATGTCCTCGACTTGCAGAGGCCCAAAAATTTGTCACACAGCAACAACAGGTGGTGTTGATTAATCCATTTCAACATGGGCAAAATCTAACTCAAGCCTCTGCAAGCACGGATGGGGGCAACCAAGAAACCTGCTCGTCCATGAACAACCCCTCATCCGTGAACATATATATGGTTAGGGGTGATGCTTTTATATCAACTAGAGCGCATGACTATAGTAAACCAAGCGCTTCTGAGAAGGGTAAAGAAGCTGACCTCCCATCTCTTCCTCTACAGATTGAGAAGACATTGGGAGAAACAATGACACACATTCCAAAAGGTGCATTTAAAAATGCTTCTCATAACCCAAACGCAAGGGCCGCCCAGAGCTACTATGTGGTGGAATATTTATCACAAACCCCTTGTGCAATGTCTACTTTGGAGGTCCTCCAAAGCTTCCCTGCTTAGAGGAAATCTTTGTTAACCGCTTTGGGCTCCACTGAGACTTGTAATCCGGGTACCATCATGTTAGATACAACTAACTTAAAACCTTGTCTGCCTTACCATGTAGCATTTCAGATAGTAGTGGATTATCCCATGAACAATTTTACACATAATATCTTCCGCACAGTGGTCAATGAGGGAACCTCAACATGCATTATGTCGTTGGCATGTTGGAAGGCCATTAGCCAACCCGTTTTGTCTCCATCACCTACTCTCCTCACTACTTTCGATGGTCATTCATTCTGACCACATGGAATCATTCCTTCTTTCCCTGTGCAGTTAGGAGGGAAGACCGTGTGTGTTGAAGTAGAGGTAGTCGATGCTCCCCTCGACTATAACCTCTTGTTAGGAAGGAGTTGGACTTATGCCATACAAGCTATGGTTGCTACAATTTTCTGAGTCTTGTTGTTTCCACATGAGGGTCGGATAGTGACCATCGATCAATTGTCTTTCTCCAGACCTGACCCTGCATTGGGGGCATCCACAGTCTCGATGATTGATAATCCTCAACCAGGTGTCATCAACGTATGGGTTGGTTTGTGTCCATATTTGATGGGGACCTTCGATTACCCACCCCCTCAAGGCGATATCAGGTTTATATCCAATCACCATAAGGTTGAGATTTTTCAAGTTTCGTCATTCTGCATGACTTACCTCGATGATCCATGGATACTTCCTTCCCCATCAGCCATGATGGATGAGGCAGGGTACCTGGGTATGTCCATGCCCTTTTTCGTCTCTGAAGTAGCATACTCTTTAGTCCAGCAAGCTTCAGCTAACACTGATCCAACTCTTTCACAAGAGTTCGATCCACTTCTAGAGCCTATTTGGGCTCATGGTTCTCTTGCTAACACCGATTTGTTAGACTTAGTCTTGCCCCCTGACGAAGAAATAATCGAAGCAATGACTAGTCCAAACAAACCTTGGGAAGATCTTCATCACAGATCATATTTCCTCCCAGAGTTAAGATGAATTGAAGCAGGAGAATTCACCGTGACTATGACTGGAGATAGGTCTTGTCATACTAATCCCTTAGCTACACACAAGATATATGCTGAGGGTAATATGGAAACTATCTCTGAAATGATACCTATCAATATCTTCAAAACCCCTGGCATCATAAACAATGTTTTCGTCGGAGCATACAGCTCCCTTGAGGAGATGCCAGGCATGGACCCACAAAGAGTCTATCATGAGATAACTTTGTTGTTTTTCAAGCTCGCTTTGATATTCGAAAGCAACATCCGACGAGACTACATTTATGCTTTTCGATCTCGTCCGGATTAACTGAGAAAAGAAACCATTATGGAGTCTTCTTTAAGCCCCTTTCAGACTCCTTAAAGATGAAAAGATTGTCGAGTGACCTTGTTTCTTCACACTCGTTCAATTGGTACAGAAGAATGTTCCTTAAACGAGTCTTCTTTTAAACCCTTTTTAGACCCTCTAAACATGAAAAGATTGCCAAGCGATCTTGTGGCCTTTCACGCTCATTAAACTGAAATTTGAAGTCACGTCTATGTGGTGGTAGTTTACCCCTTTTTCGGTCTGGACAGTGAACTATACGAACAAAGGTATACTCTATGGAACTTTCGTTCTTTAGAAGAGTACTCCCAGGTATAATTTTATCCCCTTTTCGGGCCTGAGGGACTAAACTTACGAAAAAGAAACCTCATGGAGTCCATAGTTAAGCTCTTTTAAGACTCCCTAAAATTGAAAAGATTGTCGAGTGACCTTATTCTTTCACACTCGTTAAATTGGTCCAGAAGAATATTCCTGACGGAGTCCATAGTTAAGCTTTTTTCAGACTCCTTAAAAATGAAAAAATGGCCGAGTGATCTTGTCTTTATCACACTCGTTAAAATGTTTTTGAATAGACGTCTTGTCGGTGCTAGTTAACCCCTTTTTCGAACTGACTAGACTACCTTCGAAAAAGGTACCCCAATGGAGCCTCCTTTTATGTTTTTTCAAACTCTCTAAATATGAAAAACCACCAATCTTACCTTCTCTAGGCTCATTAAACTTACATCGAAGGAAGTTACCATTGTGTGTTTTGTTAACCGTGTTTGCATACCATCTACGCTATCCTTGTAACAATTTGCTTTTGCGTCTTAACACCTTTGGCCCCTGGAGGATTTTTCCCAAGTATCATTCTATTAGAACATCAGTCTTGTCCTTGTGCCTTGAGCTTGTATGTTTGCAACACTCGTTCCTCCCTTGTAACGTAATATTCCTTTATTCTTTTTCCAAAATTATTGAAAAAGAGAAAAAAATCAAATATACCCCAAAAAGAGGAAGGGAAAAGTATTTTCTTTATTGGCAGCATAACGAGTCACCCTTGGATAAATCACATCTATCCATTTGTTCATCATACTATGGGATGTAGTACGACCTTAGAAATCTTTTTCTCGCTATATAGAGTTGTGTCCTCCACCGTTTGGTTATCCTTCCAAATATATGGAGAGTTTGTGTTGCCTCCTGCTTCGTAGACTTATGATTAACATACATGCTGCTTGACTCTCATCATTTGCCGTGCTATTGTCCAAGGGAAGTTTGTCACCAAGCCTGAGTCATCCCCTCTACAATATGTCTCTTGTCCTTATACCCGGCCATCCTGAATATCCCATCAAGTCCTTGTTCGAAATCACTGAAGCCTTCAGTCTGATCATCAAGATTATCAAGTCCATGACCGACAAGCCATCGAAGACCTCTGGGTAGTGCAGTCATACACTCATATTACACTCCTACCCGAGTTTTGAAGATTTTGAAGTTATTTATCGAGCTCTAAAGATCTCATCTCCAGCCATCAGACCGATTCAGCTTCTGGAAGATGGATACTCTATATGTATATCTTTCTGATTTCGAGATGTAGCTCCGTTGTGTATTGTTCGTGGCTACTATTTATAGTTATTTTACATGGATCTACAGTGTATTTGATTGGTAGCCATGGTTCTATTTTATCCTGAGCATGGGTATGCCTACCTCGGTGAGACATTTTTTATTTTGTAGATGTCACCTCCCAGTTCATGATCCTTGGGCTCAATCGTTCGACACATCAGTAAATATTGGTAATGTATTTTGGCCATCAGATGCTCTTCTAACCTCACACATTAGGGGGAATCTGTTTAACCCTAAATTGCACCACACATGATTACCTGGAATCAGGCCAACTCATATCCCTTCTTTTCCAAAGCACTATTGAACAACTCTTTGAAAATCCTCTTTTATAAAGGCCCACGTGCCCTAATCCATTACTGCATGTGTGTATACACTGGCTGACCCAAAACAACTCACATGGACCGACAAAAGCAAAAAAAAAGAAAAGTTTCTAAAAGAGCACAAAAGCTATGGGTGAGTTAACTGAAACTCTCGTCCATGCATTGCCGAGGGTTCATCCAAATACCTATCTCCTTCTAGCCTATAAAAGAAGGGGTAGGGGTCCCATTTGGAGAAGGAAAAATATAGCAAAGAAACTCTGCCCATTTACGTATTCCCATTGTCCCAACCCTTTAGCCTTTCCTTGTGCCAAAGTAAATTCAAAGCAAAGTAGTTGGAGGACAGAAGAAGAGGAGCCCAGGATCAGGTTCAAGGAGCAGTGGTCGGTCTCAAATTTTGTAAGTTGACTCATTCTAAGTAATAAAAAAAATGCTTTTCCCTTCCCAATTCATGAACTGTTTATAGTTTGATCAGTATATGTTTGGATTTCTAACCCGTTAGTATATAAGTAGTATGCATGCATAGTTGTTGCTTGTCTTGGATGTAGGTCATCTTTGGAAGGAGTATTGCGAACAAGTAATCAAGCACAATGGAGGATCAACATCAAACATCGGGAATGAGGTAGGTTGATCTTTCCATGCATTACTAAGAAAACAGGATTTAAATCTAGGGATGAAGGTAGAAAGTAATTTCTATTCGGTCATATCTACATGCAAAGTCTGAACTCTATTTGATAGTCCGTAGGGAGATTTTCCCCACAATAATAACGTGTGTTGTTTGTTTTACTTAGTGGACCTTAGGCCGAGTCAGTGTTAATGGCATCAACTCCTGGGAGTACCAATGGAGGAACCCTTTGTCCTGAGGAACCTTTCACCTTTCCTTCTTTTGGAAACATTGGTCCTCCGTACATTGCCACACTGATTCTTCTGGGACTCACCATCGGATTACCAGTTTGGTTGTTCCCCACTCTGGTGATCTCAAATATTCCCAGTGCTTTAGCTGCACCTAATACTTCATATGTTAGTACACCACCCAAACATCAACCTCATGTCCACTTTTCTCCTTCTTCACCCATTAAGTCTCCTTCCCTTTCTCCTTCTTCGCTTAGTGAAAGCTCTAAAGAAAGTAGCCAGGTTGATAAGAAGAAGAAGAAACAGAAAGAGAAGAAGAAGAAAAACCTGAAAAGGACCAAGCCTCCAACAATATCAGATGTTGGATCCAAGAAACCAACAACTATTAATCGTACTGGGTGTGTTTATGAGGTCGATAAGATTAAAACGAAGAATCTGAAACCCAAATCCCCTTGTAGTCTTTGTAAGGGTGACCACTTTCTAAGGTATTGCCCTGGTATTCCCAAGGTCTTAGAAATGTGGTCCTCCACATCATTGACCTCTTCTAGACATGTTGGTGACGTCCCATCAACTAGTGATGTTAAGGTTGGTAAGAAGAAGACAATTGTCAAATTTTCTTGTATGTTATGCGAAGGTGATCATTATTCTCACCTTTTTCCTTATATGGAAGAGGATTCTTCTCTTTTGTAAAAGATTCAACTCCCAAATGGTTATCGTAATATTTCCCCCAAACCATCGTTAGTTGATGGACTGGTCAATTTGGTTCCATCCCCAGTCAGTCCAATTTACCAGGTGGTCAATCTGGTTCCATCCTCGGTTGAACCACTAACCAAGGTAGTCGATCCAGTTCTATTATCGATCAACCCCACTTTTCATATGAAAAGTAAAACCCAAGTGACTGGTCCAATACCGTCATTGGTCAGTCCCACCTTTCATTTGAACATTATCGACGCGGTCAATCCCACTCCTCCTCTGACGAGTGCTAAAGTGATTTCTTCGGTCCCTTAATCTGTTAGTCTGGTTGATCATGTCATCAATTTGGCCACGTCCTTAGTTGAACCAATTGACAAAGTGGTTGATCTGATCCCATGTTCGGTCAATCCTTCTCTCCCTTTAGGGAGTGAAACACAAGCGATCGATCCATTTCCACCTGTCGACCCCATTCTCCCCTTAAAGAATGAAACAAAAGTGTTCAATTTGATGTCATTATCAATCAATCCTACTCTCCCTCTAGAGATTAAACTCGATACTGACAACATTTTTCTCGTTGATATAGAATCTACCATGTTGGGGGGCACTCCTCCTTCCCCCACGAAACCCCCTCCAAGTAATGAGACCATCCTTTTTGATTGGGGTGCGATAACTAGACCTCGTCTTCCCTTTCACATTCCTTTCAAGATTACAGTACAGGTTTGTGGTCAGGACGATCCTCATACACTGATAGATGAAGGTTCATCTGTTAGTATTTTGTCCTCTATTTCTTGGAAAGCTTTGGGTTATCCTCAGCTTGTGCCGGTTACCCAAAATTTGTTCTATTTTAATAGAAGAAACAATCATCCTTTAGGAGTCCTTCCTTAGTTTTCTGTAACTTTGGGAGGGAAAACTGTCTTCATTGATGTTATGGTAGTCGAGGACCCCTTGGATTTCGATTTACTCCTTGGGCGAGATTATGTCTATTCCATGAAAGCTATTGTGTCCACCTTTTTTTCATGTGATATCTTTCCCTCACGATGGAAGAATTATGCCTATTGATCAACTTTCATATGTTGGTATTGACTTGATTACCAACCCAATGAACTAACTAAATAGTTCTTATATGAAGACGGTATCTCCCCCGCTATAGGTCAATTATGTGGCGTTATCTCCCATGCCTTCAACTGTCGATGAAGATGACTTAGATCTGGCAGTTGACATGGTGATCTCTTTGGTAGGGTCTTTAGAGCATTATCTCCTTACCCCTGATGTGACCCTCTATTACACCTCAATATTGCTCACTTCGATAAGTGTCGTAAGTGTCGCATGTTCCTCTCAACTGTTGCAAGTGTCGCATGTCATTCACAAGTGTCGCAAACATCAAACAAAGCATACTGCCATGATGACGACACCAAGGAGACACTTAGAATACCTCAGACACTTGATTTGGAGGAGGGAGAATGATTAATTGAAGTCAAGGAACTCTTATCACCTGAAAGGAGCTCTTAAACTAGGGTTTTGAAGGAGATCGCTCCTCTACATCAGCCTTAGGAGTGTTGGCGCTCCCATATAAGGTCTTAGGGAGCGTTATAACAAAAAAATGCCCCTCTGAAGGAGAGCTACCCATCCTTGAAGCATTGGCGCTCCCCTTGAGCCTCCTAGGGAGCGCTATAGCGCCCTGATGCACCTTTTGAGGGAGCGTTGTCTAATCCGGGAAGTGGTTGGCCCGTTGAGGAGAATAAGGAGAGCATCTTTCAAGTTTGGAAGGTAGTTGCATTTGAATTCTTGGTTCAATCAGAAGATCCCTGATCTGAGGAGGGAATTCCTCAGCCTACCCTAAAGATACCTCAAGAGGTTAAGCCTCTCCTAACCTATATAAGCAGGTTCTATGATGGTGAAAAAGGGGGAAGAATTGCTAGCATGAAACCTATGATCTCATAGGAAACACACAGTGAACTAAAGGAGAGTGATCTGTGAAGCTGTTATCATCCAGGTCATGGATCTTTCGAGGAAGGGTTAGACAAAGGGGACTTGACGAAGCTATCGCATTCACATCTACGATTGTAAGTACTATTGTTGTTGTTCTCATTAATATGACACGCTTGGCCTGTTTCTTTCTAGTTTGTGTCTGATTTTACATGCACTTATCATTGATAGATAGATCTGTTTTCAAGCAAATATCAATAGAGTAGGAAGTGGTCGTACTTTGTTTGTCTACAAGGCTCATCAAGGAGAGAAATATTGGAGCTCAACTTGGAGCATGCAGGGACAAACGTCGATAAAGAGGTACTTATGTTCTCCTTCCTCCTCATGCATTAGTTTGTATAGATTTGAAAGGAAGTCAATGTCCATGTTAAGCACTTTCTGTCTTAGAGTTTAGGGTCTAGTTCTTTGAGGCAATCTACCTGTCCGCAGGGAGATTTTCCTACGACAGAAACTGGCGATTCCACTGGGGAGTCCTCGAATCGAAACCTTTTTGTTTTGATTTCTCCTCAATAGACCTTGTCTCACACCTTGATTGTTCTCAGACCTGGTTGACCCCTTTTTGATTGATTTCATGAGATGATTGACTCCCTACCCCATCACACTCAGCTTGATTAACGAGATTGGACTGCAATCTTTGGATTTTTTGACACTTTTAGGAGTTTTTGAACCTGGAGCCCCTGTCCCTGTGTTAAGAGAGCGCCATCACTCCCTGAGTGGTTTACAAATATCTCTATAACGCTCCTTTCCCTTTACCACAGAGCGCCAGGCCTCTTTTGGCCAAAAACCTTTCCAGAATTGCTCTTTTCAGGGTTTTACCTCTGGGTCCCACTTGCTAAGTCTCCCTATGAGTCAATGCTTCTTCCTTTTCAACTTTGACACCTTTCTTTTTGAAGAACGAACATCTTTCTGTTTAGATTTTGTTGCCTTCTTCACTATTGTTTTGAGTTTTTCTGCTGTTTGGAGTTTTGAAACCCATGCATTGTCTTTCTCTCCTTTTTGACTGAGCGAAAAACTCTGGTGAAGGTCATCAGAGGCCTACAGATCTTTTCATTTGGTTTTAGTTAAGATCATTGTTCTTCGACATTTATTTTGGTTTGAAGTTCTTGATTTTTCTTTGATTTTTTCTTTTCTTTCGCTTCTTGTTTTGATCACAACAAGAGGGTGTATTTTCTGTATGATTCCTGCTTGTGTTGATCTGATTTTCATTGATCCAAAAAGATAATTAGCAAGACGAGCATTGTTTTGAATCAATTATTATTCACATACAAACAATAAAGAGACATCTTCATGATTGATTTTGTGTATTAGAAGGTATTTTCAAAAGTTTTAGCACCACATCGGATTTGATTTGAAGAAAATTTCTTTGAGGACATTCCTTATTAGTGCTTGTTAGTGAAAAGAACTCTCTCTCTCCCTTAGATAGATGTTCATTGAAAAGAAATGACTTCTTATCATCTTTGATGCATTTTTGGGACTAAGTCATAATTCCATCTGTTTCACTTCCATGCACCCCTTTTGAGTAAAGAACAACTATAAAATGAACGCTAATTAAACATTATCTAGAACATTTTCTTTTCTAGGATCCTCCACCAATAGTAGACTAGGCTTAGTACTTTGGATTAGGCTGTGAGCATAGCTCTCCAAAGTTTCCAAAACAAACATTAGCATCCTGAGTTAGGGAGAGTCAAATCCAATTATCGTATAAGTCTTCTTGGGATCCCTCTCTCACACAGGGGTTACGCACAAGGTCACATTCGGGAGAGATACAGAGATTATCCCTCTGTGGTTTGACTGATTGTAGTGGTCAGATCATATTATGGGGATCGCTTAAAGGTAAATCCACAATTACTGTGTGGAAGCCTTTCAAGTTGAATTCAGGCTAGATACCCTGCCCATACATTCGGATCGGACTGTCGAATGTACCCGCCCAGGGGCTGACTGTGAATTGGTAACCTTAGTGGCCATAATCTTTAGGGTCTTACACAAGGTGATAGTGAAGGGAAGTCTCACTATACCTGGAGCAGACATTGGCCAAACTCACTCGGGATCCTTGGAGGGTAAATCCACAATTACTGCGTGGAAGCTTGCACCAAGGCGTAAGTCTGTTAAGCAGGTCACCATTGTAATTGTTCCACCATATCCCTGCCCCTTCTTGACTTGATCATGCGACGTTAGATTTCATCACCAACTAGTACGGTCATTGAGAGAAGGCCCTGTTTGCTTGGTTGTGATTCTTAGATTCTATTAGAATATGTTGTTTCTTTTTGGTAGTTGGCCATAGATATTTTTCACCAACATCGACCCTCCACGTCGTTTGCGGAGGCTATAGGGACTTCCTCTAGAAAATATGGAAGGGAACACCTCTTTACCCCCTATTTCTACGGAGGAATCTCCTCAACAGAGCGAGGTTCAAGACACTATAACTTCCCAAGAAGAAGTTCCCACTCCTTTAGAGAATTTTTGAATTGGTTCAGAGTCTCCGAAAGATTTTCACATTCCGGAGGGATATGAACGATGTGTCCTCCAACTCAATTCAGTTGGTGAATTTGTTGTCGTCAATCCTTCTGGCATTCCAACTGGGTCTCGTTCAAACCCTTTATTCGATGACCCCTTTTGGACTACAGACATTGTTCGAAGTCCACCGCGCATGGTACGGGATATTTATGGAATAGGGATGGGTGCTGACGCACCTATCACTTACACCGTACCCTTAAACCATTTTACCAGTACCACCGTTTTTACGGCCACACCATCCATTGGTCCGAACACTTCGTCCATTGGCCCAAGGTCTACTTGTTCTCTCTAGACGACCCATTCTACAATGGTTCCTCACATTCTGACTATTCCCACCGGTAATGCGGTGGTTAGCCAAGCTGCAATTGGCACACCAGTAACACAAAGACCTACATCATCACTCCCTTTTGGGTACAAAGCACTGAATTTTACCACTGCCACTACTACCCAAGTTATACTTTGAAGTTCCATACCTATCCAACAACCTGGAGGGACTAGTCTTGGTGGTCTTAATCCATTCAGCGGTACTGGTCAGTCATTTATGTCTGGTTCTCAAATTATGGGAACTCTACCTCAAGATGGGGGGCATCCTCCCACCGGAGGACAAATTCCATTTTGGGGGCACCCTCAATCCGGAGCTTACCATCAACCGTATGGACAAAATGTGTCTGCCACACCTAATCTGTGGAATATCCCTTTTCCAGGAAACCCACAGTTCTCAGCAGGACACAATTCTCAAGCTCCACAACAACCCCCTTATGGAAAAACACCAAATCCATCTTATAATCCTCAAAACCCATCCGGTTATCCTCCGCTCACACATGTTTCTCAAAACACCTCAAACCCTATGTACCCTGGTCAACACCAACCTCATACAAGAGGGCCCACTAGTTACAATTATCCACATAACCCAGTGTATGGCCCTACTGGTGTCCCCATGCCACACCAGCATTACCCACAGGTTAACCAACAACTACCTTTTCTAGCAACCCTGGACCTTCCAGACTTGTCTCAATTAACGAATGATCCTATTTATCATTCTCTAGTTTGGCCAGCTATTCCAACTAAACTTCCTTCTGATATCCCAAAATTCGACGGAAATTCAAGAGAAGACCCAAACAACCACGTGATGACTTTCCATTTGTGGTGTTCATCCAACTCCCTCATGGACGATTCTATATGTTTGCGTCTTTTCCAACGAACACTTACGGGTTCTGCAGCAAAATGGTATATTGAACTACCACGTGCCTCTTTTCACGATTTCAACTCCCTCGCCATGTCCTTCCTCACACACTTCCAACTACCCATTCGATACAAGACGGGTACTGAACTATTAACCTCCCTTCGTCAGACAACCTCCGTACACATCTCCAATCATATTCATGAATGGAGACGATGACGAAGACTAATTAAAGCGGTCATTCCTGACCAATTATTAGCAGAATGGTTCACCAAATCGTTGTTACCCCAGATTTCTCGTGATGTTTCCATGGGTGGTGTAGTCATTGAGGAAGAATCTATTGCCCGAGCTCAGTACCTAGACTTAGTTTATTCACAATATGGTACTCTGTATGAGTTGATACCAAATGCTACCTGTGCCACTAATGATCCATCCAAACCATCGCCGGCCTCACACGCGGATGGAGTTATTGGCTCCGTCAAAACCCAATATACTTCCCAGTCGACTGGAACAACTCAGCGGCCCGCTTCGATGGCTGCTCCTAGCCCGATTGCACCCTCTTCTAACCCCCCTCAAACTCAGGTCTCTGAGGTGAATGCAGTACAATCGACCCCTTCACAACAACTTGGGGGCAAGAAGAAAGCGAGAAATAAACCAAAGAAAAAAAATAACAACGAACAACCAAAAAATCAACCACAAACCCCTGCTGCTGGAAAAAAACCACAATGAAAACCGAAATTCCCATGTCTCATTTGTGGTGATGATCACTACACCCGAGACTGTCCACATCGCAATGAAGTGGCCAATTTGTTTAAGGGAAATTCACAACCCGTTGTGCTTACTCAGCCTTTTCCACAGCAGCAATCCTTGGTTACTCAAACCCCCACCACAGGGGGCAGTTCCAACCAATCCCATGATGAGGCCTCGACAAGTGCCCACATTTACATGTTTAATGGGATTAATCTGACCACTCACACTACGACATATGAAATTCCAGTTAAACCTGATAAGTCGAAGACTACTAATGGTTTTGTGCCGGACCCGTCACCATCTTCTGTTAGTCCTCCGTCTACCATCCCTCCATATGAGCCACTTCAAATTGAGAAGCCTTCGTTTGACTCCATCTTACGCCCTCCTAAGAGAACTATCTGAAAATCTACCTTCAATCCTAATTCACGGGCTACCCAAAACTACAACATTGTTGAAGATTTGGCTCAAGCACTGTGTGCTATGTCCGCCTTGGAAGTTCTACAACACTGTCCCAACCAACGTAGAATTCTCTTAGCTGCTATCGGCGCTTTTCATCCTGAGTCATCAAATAACCTCACGTTTAATCTAGATGATCATCAACCACGACTCTCCCACCAACTAGATTTCCAAATTGATGTTGTTGTTCACAATCAACAAATCCACCGAACCATCTTGGATGAGGGAGCCTCTACTTGTGTCATGTCTTTAGCTTGTTGGAAAGGCTTAAAATCACCTACCCTTAACAAATCCCCTACAATGTTACGTGCTTTCAATGGATGAGGTTTTCATCCTCACAGATTGTTACAATCCTTAGCCGTTCATTTGAGCGGAAAAACTGTTACCATTGACGTCGAGGTGGTCGATGCCCCCCTCGATTACAACCTATTACTTGGAAGAAGTTGGTTCTATGCTATGACTGTCGTCACCTCGTCGGTGTTTCGATGTGTACAATTCCCCCATCAAGGAAAAATTGTCACTATCGATCAACTCGATTTCTGTACACCCGATGCTCGCGTCCCTGTCACCAACAACATTCCCTTTTTGGGAGACCACCTAGTTACGTATGAAAGCATTGGTGTCGGCTTATTGAAAGATTCTATCCTCATGGGTACCTTCCCTACACCACTTCCACCTACCGCGCATCATATTGCCACCGTCAATATGATCTTGACTATGCCTTATCAATCCTTGGAATCATCTGATCCTTGGATTGTACCTAGTCCTCTGGAATTCGATGTGCTCGGTGACACCATGCCACTTAGCCCAGCCGAGGATGCATACATAGCTATTCAATATGCCTCTCCCTCTCCAAACGACCCACATTTATTGTCACCTGAGGCCTACTTGGTGCCCTCATGGTTGGATTCCCTATCATCTGTCGTCGATTACATTTCCCAAATCTTTCCTTCTAACGAATATATTATGGAAATGCTTAGTATTGATGATCTACCTTGGGATGATAACCATCATCGATCCTCTTTTCTTCCACCTTTGGAAGAAATTCACCAAGACATACACTATGTCTTCCCTCTCGATGTTACTGATGCTCCGCAATCTTCTATCCTCACACAAGATACTCTCTCTGAGGGGAATATGGGTAACATCTCTACTATGATCGTTATTGATATTTTGATCAAAGAGGGTGTCGTGGAAAACATTAACCTTGGTGCTAATTGCACACCTGAATAAGTGGCCTCTTACACCGCTTTGTTTAAAGAATTATGCAATGTCTTCGCATGGAGCTACGAGGAAATGCCAGGGATCGACCCTTCAATCGTCATGCACGAAATCAAGACTTACCCTGGCGCGAAACCTGTTCGACAAAAGCTTCACCCGGTTCATCTCGAGAAAATCGCAGCTATAAAGGCAGAAGTTGAGAAACTTCTAAAATCTGGCTTTATCTATCCCGTCCCTTTGACAGAATGGGTCTCCAACATTGTTCTGGTTGCCAAAAAACAAGGGACCATCCGTGTTTGTGTTGACTATCGGGATCTAAACAAATCATGTAAAAAGGACAACTACCCTACGCCCTTCATCGACCAAATCATCGATAATTGCGTTGGGAGTGTAATCCTCTCTTTCATGGATGGCTTCTCTGGGTATAACCAGATTGAAATCTTACTTGCTGATCAACATAAGACAGCCTTTATCTGCCCATGGGGAACTTTCGCCTATTGAAAGCTACCTTTTGGTCTCAAAAATGTTGGTGCTACTTTCCAGCGGGCCATGTCATATGCTTTCCACGATATCAAGCATATCGCAGAACCTTACCTCAACGACTTACCTGCCCACTCATCCAATCGATCCGACCACATTGATCACTTACAGGCTATCTTTCTTCGATGTCGGTTCTACCGTATTCGCTTGAACCCACATAAGTGTATTTTTGCTGTCGAATATGGTCGACTCCTCAGTTTCATTGTCTCTAAAGATGGGATTAGGGTGGATCCCTTAAAGATTAAGGCCATTCTAGCCTTACCCCCACCTACCAATTTAACCCAACTCCAAAGTTTGCAAGGCAAAGAAAACTTCCTTCGTCGTTTTATTTGCAACTACACCGAGATAACTAAAGGATTCATGTGGTTGCTACAGAAAAACACCCCTTTCATCTAGGATGACACCGCTCAATGGTCATTTGATGCTCTCAAGCACGCCTTGACCCACGCACCTTTGTTTCACCCTCCAGAGTATACAAAGGACTAGATCCTTTACTTGGCCGTCTCCACTTCCACTATTGCAATGGTGTTAGTTCAGGAGGACCCCAACGGTGAGGAACATGTGATCTATTATCTGAGCAAGAGTCTATCTGGACCCAAACTCTGATATTCACATGTAGAGAAACTGGCTCTGGAAACCGTCATAGTTGTCCAGAGATTCCTCCATTACATCTTATTATGCACCACCACAGTGATTGCGGACTCCAACCCCATGTACCATGTCTTGACACGTCAAGTACTTGGGGGAAAATATTCTAAATGGATTTTCATCCTTCAGGAATTCGATCTTGAATTTACGAAGTCCAAAGCCAAAAAGTCCCTAGTGTTTGCAGAGCTTATCTGTGCTCTCGCTCGTGCCGATGAAGACATCGAACCTAGAGATTCTCTCCTCGATGAATCTCTTTTCCTCATCAGCACCTTTGATCCTTGGTATGGAGACATTCTCCTTTACCTCCAAACCCAACACTTTCAGCCTAACATTTCTCGTGAAGAGCAGCGACGTATTTGCCACCATTCTCGTTGTTACCTTATCATCGGCGACACCTTGTATCACTGTGGTATTGACACTATCCTTCGACGATGTCTGACTCATCAAGAGGCTGAACGTGTTCTGAACGATTGTCACCTTGGCGCCTGTGGCGGTCACCTTTATGGGATGGCCACAACCCAAAAAATCCTACGTGCCAGCTACTTTTGGCCCTCGATTTTCAAAGATTGTATCGAGGCAGTCAAAAAATGCCCACCCTGCCAAGTCTTCCACAAGAAGGCATGCACCCACCCTACTATGCTACACCCCATTATTTCCATCGGCCCCTTTGCCAAGTGGGGTATCGATTTCATGCAGTGTAATCCTACCTTAGCCGGGGGGAATAGTTATATAATCGTCATCGTCGACTACTTTACCAAATATGTTGAGGCTATGCCTACCTTTCTGAACGATGGTTGTACCACAACTCTGTTTCTTTTAAACCATATCATAACTCATTTTGGTGTACCACACGCCATTGTCACTGATCACGGTGCACACTTCAAGAACCAGATGATGAACAAACTGCATGTCAAATTGGGTTTTCGCCATGAAAACTCATCCCCTTACTAACCTCAGGCCAAAGGACAAGTTGAGGCCATCAAAAAAGTCATGAAAACCATGATTCAACGCATGGTAGGGGAAAACAAGACATCATGGCATCTACAACTTTTCTTCGCTCTCTGGGCTTATCGCACTTTCGTGAAAATCTCAACTGGATTTGCCCCTTTCTAGTTGGTGTATGGCATCAAAGCCGTTCTACCAATCGAGTGTGAGATTCCATCACTCAAACTTAATGTAGAGCTCCTACCCCATACTTCTTCCGAAGAAGAACGTTTCTTGTATCTATCCAAGCTAGACGAAACACGTCATGATGTCACTCTCGTTAATGAAGCACATCAGAAACGAATTAAGAGTCAATACAACAAATCCATCCATCCTCGGACTTTTGTAGAAGGAGACTTAGTCCTCGTCTATGACCAAGCTCATGACAAATTGGGGACAGGTAAGTTAGAACCTCTGTGGCACAATCCTTACATCGTGAAGCATGTTCTACACAGAGGCACCTACGAGTTAGTAGATCATGATGGAATTTCCCTAGGAGAGCCCCAGAACGGGCTTTACCTTAAAAAGTACTATGCCTAGATTACCCAGCATGTGTACTTTGTACATTATTGTATTTTAGTTTGGTGTGTCTGTTTCTTTCACGTGCTCGAGTCTTTACCTTTGCCACTCATGACTGTGCTTGTGTTTTCATGTGCAGATGATGTCTTCCTTTCCTATATTTTTCGGGTTTGCGGATGGCGCTAGTCGACATACCCAAAACATTTCTTTGGCAGCATGGGTCATTTACCAATTTGACGAGGTGGTGAGTTCAGGAGGTATTTTCTTAGGACCAGCGACCAATAATATGGTAGAATATCACGCTGTCATTGGATTGTTGACCCAAGACTCCTCCCTAGGTATCTCTCATATCACTGTTTACTTAGACTCCCAACTCGTGGTCTATCAACTTAACCGTATCTACGCTATCCGTAATCCTATCCTGCTACGTCTCCACCTGCAAGTTCGCCATCTTGAAAGAATGTTTGATTACATTGAATATAGACACATTCCAAGAGAACTCAACAGTGTTTCGGATTTGTTAGCTAATTACATCATGGATCGGTATCTCGCCCATATATAAGATTTAAGGAAAGCAAAATTGTACATCACATGTAAATTAAAACACATCACAGACATCATCATGTACAAATCATTTGGCACTGTAAAAAACTCGGAATTGTACATATATATATATAGCGTTACTGAAATGTTTTGATTACATCAAAAAGTATGTAGAAGAGCAAAATGTTGGGTCTTTACACCCATACAACATCGCCTGACAAGGCATACAAAAATATGATCACCGGAGAGACTCTAATCTCCCTGCACTACATTGTGCTGCGAGTAACATATCACTGCACGCACTATGCATCTCAATAGAGAATTGACATTCTATGGCACTCCCACAGTGTTCCTCTGCAGATGTAAAGGCACTTCTCCCCTCCGTAGAGGAGGAATGCCCATTGTGAGGCCTTGGAGGTTTCTTTCAACCTCCCGGAGACCTATCACGAGTACTCCTAGATCTGCTATGACTGGAGCACCCCCACAATGTCCTAGTATCGGTATATTGACCGGGCGCACTGCTCCCTTGTCTGCATGTTGAAAACAATACATCTTTTAAAAACTCTTCTATATACCCAAAAAATAAATATACATTAAAAACTTAAAAAACAAAAACTAGACAAGGTGTGGCTCAGTCTCTTACCTAACACATCCCAGTCTTCCCCCATGGGTAGAATCAAATCCATACTCCCGCGGAAATCCACCTCAGCATACGGGAATTCTTCTATCCAGAGATACTGTCGTCTCAACCAAGCAAAGAAATCATCGGTGAAATGAAACTCTAACTCTGCTACTAGCCTCGGAGACAGACTAGTCCACCTCTCCATCCATGGTTTGTCCACTGGCCGCACCGCTAGTGCTATCTGAGGTTGCATCTGGGGGATGCGCTCTAAGAAAAATGAGACCAGGAAAGAGCCGTAACCGAACTGTTTCTGTCCCATCCTGCACCGTGAAACCTATTCCTTCACATTCTGAAGGAACCCTGCACTCCAGTTGAACAGTGTCAGTTCCAAGCACTGTACACCATAAGCCACCTGCGATCTTAATGCCAGATGTGAGCTAGTACTTCCTGTCACGCTCGTGATGGCAAACAAAATGGACCGGAGGGGTAGCGCTCGGATATCCTTGATAGGGATTCTACCCCCTACCAGTCTTGCTCCTGGGACGTAGTGACATGCCAAATACACGCCCACTTGTTCAGGTAGCGCCCTCTACCTGAAAAAAGATATGGGAACCCCTCTTTTTGGGAGGCCAGTCAAGAAATACACGTCTTCTAACTTGATGGTTAGAAGCTATGTTCCAATCCGGAATCCTTGCTCCGCGACATCCCATAAGCCGATCATGTGCTTGAGCAACAAAATCTCCTTCTTCATTTTTTGCAATTTGAAGAATTTTAGTAAGCCACAAGCTTGCAATGCGGCCCTTGTGCGAAGACTTCGCAAGGAAACCAAGTCATCAATCTCATGCTCTCATTCTTTCCATTTGATCATGGTCGTCGAAGTCACCTACAAAACAAAAAAAATAAAAATTTCATTATTTCAATATTTTGGCAATTTCGGCAATTTTTAAAAGCAATTTAAAAAACACGGAACCTAATGCCCACATTCTTTAAAGAGACCATGCCCTATTTTATAATCATCACACCCTCTCTTAGCCATTCAATGTCCATCACACAACAATAAAACATTTTTAAATGAAAATGATTTTCCCTTATGGCTGCATGGGCATATGTGAGAATTTCTCATGGTTTCTTTGCCAAAAACGACCCATCCACTTAGGTATTGATGCGTTGGCATCTTGGCCATCACCTTCTAAAATGTTTTTGCAAAAAGAATCTCTTTTTTCCATCATTTTTAATAGAGGTCGATTTGATCCTTTTTGGGGCAACTTCGGGCTTCATTTTTCGAATTAAATGTTGCTATGAAAATGAATATTAAACCATTTAATTGAAAGAAGGAGAGATGAAGATCTACCTGGTCCGAACGATAAGAGAAATGATCAACCATAGCTCTGGTATCAAGTGAAACAAGATCCACCTCCAAAATGAGAATCTCCACTATTCCAAAATCCTTGTGCAAAATGAAATGGTAAATGGAATTTTCATTGTATTGCTACTTATAAATTTCCATTGTTTACAAGGTATAGTCATTTATGGGTTTCTCTAACAATATAATGGCTTCACTAAACCCCTGGTTTGTATTTTTGACATTGCAGGTTTCCTGGCAGTTCTGATCGATTATTTACCTTGTCACATTCATGAGCATAGTCTTAGTTCATTCTCAAGCTCGAAAATATGAGAACGCACTGGGTAGACTTTTATCTCTTTTTCGGACCCGCATGGACACACAAAAAAGGAACCCCCCTGGAGTCATCTTTAACCCCTTTTCAGACTCTCTAAATATGAAAAGATTGTCGAGTGACCTTGCTTCCTTTCACACTCATTAAAAGGTTCGAAAGGGTGTCTTTCGAGCGATAGTTTATCTCTTTTTCAGTCTCATTAGACTACTGTACAAAAAAGGAACTGAGAGATTTCTTTTTTAAGTGTTTTTCCAAACTCTATAATCCTAAAAAACCTTTGAGTTTTCTATCTTTGGACTTGATAAAACACACATCGACAGGCCCATACGGGATCGAACCCTTACCTCTTCCAGTTCGTTAAACAAAGGAAGAGGAACTTACCAAAGGTGAGTTATATCGAGCATGTGTTATCCTCCTCGAGCTCATTAAATCAAAAAGAGGTACTCATCTATCTGGATGGGGGGGAAATTGAAAGAAGCAAGCCAACCAATCTTTTGAGAACATTATCAAGTAATTCTTAGAGTTGCCCTTGAACACGGCACTTTGTCATATGCACACATTATAACCCACTGAACCTCTTCACTGAGCCAATCCTTTGAGTTTCTTTCACTCCCATGGGTCACCTGACGTAAGTCACAGCATCCACTGCATCATCAAGTTTTTGTCCATGTCATGTTTCCGCTGTTGTGCCTCAGTGTTCAAGGGAAGTATCCACCTCGAGAGTCAACCATCCCAAATATATTTCCTCAAAACCTGTGTCAGTCCATGTCCATTTGATCCACCAATTACATCTCTATGTCTGGTTTGTGTCGTTTATGGGGGATACATCAAGGCCCTCCTTCGACGAGCCTATTCCTGTCAACCTCAACACATTATCCGGGAATTAGGATTAGAAACCAGTTAGTACTTTGGGACCTGCATGCCTCAATGGCAGGCCTCCTCACATTCGACAGTAGTTTTACATCATTGACCTCTGATCGGATGATTCCACGGATGTTCGACTCCATCTCATCCATTTACATTCATTGGAATGTACTAACGTACCTTGGGAATCATCGACATTAATGGTGATCTCCCTCGCACTTGTTAACGGTTCACACCATTGACCAGTAATCAAGTGGTTTCTTCCATGTTCGACATCAGGACATCTATTCACATGGTTAGATTCGTACCACATTGGGATTGGTAAGAAGACCCTGGGTTGAATGATCACTTTGATATATGCTTTGCCCAGGCTGCGAAGGAGTTTCTCTTGGACAAATGATGCATACACTATTACATAGATCCACTTTGTATTGGTCGTGGCTATGTATTGTCACCTCGTAGATCCACTGTGTATTCTTCGTGGCTACGATCAGTCCAGGTCATCAAAGTATATATCCACATTGTATACTCGGTGGCTATACCTTTTCATCAATACAATTATGGATCCGCAGTGTATTTTATGGCGGCCGTATCTTGCAAGTCTTGATCACCCAAGCATAGGTATGCCTGCCTTGGGTTTTGAAATATGTCATGATATTTGTTGGATGTTTGTGTGCAGCTTCCGTCAGGTTTTCCGAGTCTATACCCTTGCTTGAATGTCTACAAATCATTTCAGTTATCGGTTCTCATCTTCTAACTTCATACTTTGGGGGGGAATTTGTTACACCTCAATATTGCTCACTTCGATAGGTGTCCTAAGTGTTGCATGTTCCTCTCAACTGTCGCAAGTGTCGCATGTCATTCACAAGTGTTGCAAACATCAAACAAAGCATACTTCCATGATGACGACACCAAGGAGACACTTAGAATACCTCAGACACTTGATTTGGAGGAGGGAGAATGATTAGCTAAAGTCAAGGAACTCTTATCACCTAAAAGGAGCTCTTAAACTAGGGTTTTGAAGGAGAGCGCTCCTCTACATTAGCCTTAGGAGTGTTGGTGCTCCCCTATAAGGTATTATGGAGAATTATAATGACAAACTACCTCTCTGAAGGAGCTCTACCCATCCTTGAAGCGCTGGCGCTCCCCTTGAGCCTCCTAGGGAGAGCTATAGCACCCTGATGCCCCTTTTGAGGGAGCGCTGTCTAATCTGGGTAGTGGTTGGCCCATTGAGGAGAATAAGGGGAGGATCTTTCAAGTTTGGAAGGCAGTTGCATTCGAATTCTTGGTTCAATAAGAAGATCCCTGATTTGAGGAGGGAATTCCTCAACCTACCCTAAAGATACCTCAAGAGGTTAAGCCTCTCCTAACCTATATAAGCAGGCTCTATGACGGTGAAAAAGGGGGAAGAATTGCAGGCATGAAACCTATGATCTCATAGGAAACACACAGTGAACTAAAGGAGAGTGATTAGTGAAGTTTTTATCATCCAGATCGTGGATATTTCGAGCAAGTCTTAGACAAAGGGGACTTGAGGAAGCTGTCACATTCGCATCTATGATTGTAAGTACTGTTGTTGTTGTTCTCATTAATATGACACGCTTGGCCTGTTTCTTTCTAGTTTGTGTCTGATTTTACATGAACTTATCGTTGATAGATAGATCTATTTTCAAGCTAATATCAATAGAGTAGGAAGTGTTCGTACTTTGTTTGTCTACAGGGCTCATCGAGGAGCGAAAGATTGGAACTCAACTCGGAGCGTGCAGGGAGAAACGTCGATAAAGAGGTACTTATGTTCTCCTTCCTCCTCATGCATTAGTTTGTATATATTTGAAAGGAAGTTAGTGTCCACATTAAGCACTTTCTGTCTTAGATTTTAGGGTCTAGCTCTTTGAGGCAATCTACCTGTCCGGAGGGAGATTTTCCTACAACACCCTCAATATTTGTTCCTTCCAGAGAATTGTTCTTCCATCCACTGAAGATCTCTTGGAAGCCATGACCGAGTTTTGTCCCTTGACATGGTTTCCTTCCAGGGCATTTCCCCCTTGGAATCCATGATCAAGAAGAGGTCACGAGCATAGTTTCGCTTCTCTATGGAAAGATCTTTAAAAAATGAAACAAAAGCTATGAGCATCATTTTTATTCTCCGTGGAAAGATCATTAAAAAATGAAATAGAAGACTTGAGCATATTTTTCCTCTCTGTAGCAAGATCGTTAAACAATGAAACAAAATCTGGGGACTGAACTTGGAGCCTTGAGCATAGTTATTTTCCTGTGTAAAGCTCGTTAAAAAATGAAATAGTGACCTCTCCCATCAAGTCTAGTCTTTCGTTAGATCTCGTAGATGTCGAGTCGAGTCTTTCGTTAGGTCTCATATTTGAACCTTCATTTCATCCACCCTTATCCTTTTTCTCCATCTAGTACAAAAATTGGTGACAACCTCAAAGTCGATGAATGAATTGAATCTTGGGGGGGAATGTCTCCAGACTTTGGTTATCATTCTGGAGTTAAGCCACTATCTTTTCAAGCTGGGAGCAGAGTACCAACCATCCATGGGTATCCCTACCTTTGGAAATTACGTTGGGAATTGACAAGCATAGTTTAATTTTGTTTCAAGCTTATGTAAAAATGAAACCAATAACGATCATGGTCTTAATTCCTTCTCATGCTAAAAAAAAAATGAGAATGCAACCGAGTAAACTTTTATCTCTTTTTTGGACCTGCATGGATAGACGAAAAAGGAACCCCCTGGAGTTGTCTTTAAGCTCTTTTCAGACTCTCTAAACATGAAAAGATTGTTGAGTGATCTTGCTTCCTTTGCCACTTGTTAAAAGGTTTGAAAGGAAGTATTTCGAGTGATAATTTATCTCTTTTTCGGCCTTGCGAGACTAACATTATGAAAAAGGACAACCCTAGAGTCATCTTTAAGTTCTTTTCAGACTCTATAAATATGAAAAATCACTGATTTTACCTTCTCTGGACTCGTTAAAAAATCATACATTGAAGGGCCCATATGGGACCAAACCCTTACTTCTTCCAGTTCATTAAACAAAGGAAGAGGGACTTACCGAATGTGAGTTATATCGAGCATGTGTTACCCTCCTCAATCTCATTAAATTAAAAAGAGGTACTCGTCTATTTAGATGGGTGAAAATTTTGAAGGAAACAAGCCAAGCAATTTTTGAAAATATCACAACTCACTCTTACAATCACCCTTGAACACGACACCTTGTATTTGCCTACATCTTAATCGGTTGAACCTTGGCATTGAACCAATCCTCTGAGTTTATTTACTCCTTTGGGTCACTTGAAAAAAGTCACAGTATCAATTGCATTATCATGTTTTGTTCCATGTCATGTTTCTGCTATTGTGCCTTAGTGTTCAAGGGAAGTATCTTCCTCGAGAGTTAACCATCACAAATTTCTTGTTTCAATACCCGTGTCAGTCCATGTTCATTTGATCCACCAATTTACATCTCTGTGTCAGTTTCATGTCATTGATGGGGGATACATCAAGGTCCTCCTTTGATGAGTCTATTCCTGTCGACTTCAACACATTATCTGGGAATTAGAATTAGAAACCAGTTAGTACCTTGAGACCTGCATGCCTCAATGGAAAGCCTCCTCGCTTCTGACAGTCAGTTTACATCATTGACCTATAATCGGATGATTCCATGGATGTTCAACTTCAACTCATCTATTCAAATTTTCTGGAATTTACTAGGGTACCTTTGGAATTATTGGCATCAATGGTGATTCCCCTCGCACTTGTTAACGGTTTAACTCATTGACCGGTAGTCAAGTGGTTTCTACCATGTTTGACATCAAGAAATCTATTCACATGGTTAGATTCATACTACATCAGGATCAGTAAGAAGACCTTGGGTTGAGTAATCAATCTGATCTGTACTTTTCCCAGGTTGCGACAAAGTTTCTCTTGAATATTGACACATATATTGTCACATAGATCCACTTTGTATTGGTACATGCTTATGCCTTCTCATCTCGTAGATCCACTGAGTATTTTTCGTGGCTACGATCATTTCATGTCATGGAAGTATAGATCCACATTGTATATTTGGTGGCTATACCTTTTTGTTATTACAATTATGGATCCACAGTGTATCTTATGGCGGCCATACCTTGCAAGTATTTATCACCCAAGCATAGGTATGCATGCCTTGGGCTTGAAACATATCATAATATTTGTTTGATGGTTTTGTGCAGCTTTTTTCAGGTTCTTCGAGTCAATACCCTTGATCAAAAAAGTCTACAAAGTACTTCAGTCATCAGTTTCCATCTTCTAACTTCACACTTTGGGGGGAATCTGTTACACATCAAAATTACTCACTTCAATGATGACCTATTGTCATCATTGCAAGTGTCGCATTTTGGATGCAAGTGTCTCAAGTGTCGCAAACATCATAATTTCATCTTGCCTATGTCGTGTCTCGAATGACAGTACAAGGAACACTTGAAGACACCCTTAGAGACTGGTTAAATAAGGAGAAATCATTTGACAAAGAGTACAAAGCCTTTGACTTGAGAAAGACCACTTAAAAATGAATTTTTAAGGGTAGCTCTCCCCTACCCACTAGAAAGGAGTGCTAGCGCTCCTTTCCCTCCTTTGGGGGAGCATTGTAGCACTATGTGCACCATTTTGGGGGAGTGTTATGTTGTTGAAAAAATCAGGGGAAGATCCCCCTTATATTTGAAGTTAGTTTGATTTGAATATGAGGTCAAGGCTAGATCTTATAGAGGATCCACAATTGATGGAGAAAGATCCTCAAGCTATCCCAAGAATCTCTAAGGTGGTTAGGCCTCTCCAAGCCTATATAAGGAGGTCTCCTCATGGTGAAAGGGAGAGAGATTGAAGAAATCAAGCTTATGATCTCATAAGGGATATAATCTGTAAAGCATAGTCATTTTGATTGTGGATCATTTGAGCAAAGGGATGGACAAGGAGAGATGAAAGAGGCTATTGCAACTTCATCAAGGTTTTGTAATTATTTACTCTGAGTTCTCATTAATATATGTGCTTGGCCTGTTTCCTTTAAGATTGTGTATACCTACATGAAATTGTCCTTAATGGATAGATATAGTTTCAAACTAATCATGGTAGAATAGGAAGCATGCTTTGTCTTTAATTGGATTGTAGGACTTGTTGAAGAGCTTGAGGATTAGAGCTCAACTTGGACTAGGCAAGGACAAACATTGTAAAAAGGTACATCTTCTTCTTCTTCTCTATAGATTAGATTAGCTAGGTTTAAAGGAATGTCATTGATCAAAGTTATCACCTTTCTATATTGGTGTTAGAAGTCTATATCCAAGAGGAAGTTCACCTATTCATAGGGGGATTTTCTGGTAACAATTCGTCCCTATCGTCACCCTTTTTTCCAAAAAAATGAAATTGGGAAAATTATTCGAGACCTACCCAACGTCGGTGTTATCCCCTCTAGTATGATCCCCTACTCTTCACCTGTGGTCATGGACCTTAATAAATAAGTTTCTTGGCACACGTGTCCTGACTTTCGCATCCTCAACAAACTCACCATTAAAGACAAATTTATCATTCCTGTCATTGATGACCTCTTGTATGAATTGAGTGGTTCCTAGTTCTTTACTAAACCTGATCTTCACTCTCGCTACCACCAGATACATATGAAATAGGTAGACATTCCTAAGACTACATTTAGAACTCATGAGGAACACTATGAGTTTTAGGTCATGCCCTTTGTATTGTGTAATGCTCCCTCCACTTTCCAAAGCCTCATGAATCATGTATTCTGTCCTTTTCTCCATAATTTTTTCTTAGTTTTCTTTGATGATATCCTCATCTATAGTAAAACCTCAACAACCCATATTGCTCATGTGGATTGAGTTCTCCATCTACTCTCTCAACAAAATCTTTTCCTTAAACAATCTAAATGTGCTTTTGGTTCCTCATAAGTCGAGTACTTGGGTCATCTTGTTGGCAAATCCGACGTTGGGGTGGATCCTAAAAATATTGAAGCTATGCAAGATTGGCCGCACCCAAAGACTCTCAAAATCTTTCATGGATTTCTTGGTTTAACAGGTTATTATTGCAAGATTGTTAATTATTATGGAAAGATTGTGACACCTCTCACTGCACTCCTTAAAAATAATTATTTCACTTGGACTCCAATAGTTACTCAGGCTTTTCAAACCTTGAATATTTCCATGTGCATCACTCCAGTCCTGGCCCTTCCTGATTTCAAAAAGACCTTTGTCCTGGAATGTGATGCTTCCAGGAAAGAAATGGGCACTATTATTATGAAAGAGTATCGACCTTTGGCCTTTACTAGCAAACAACTGTCCGAGAGAAATTTGGGCAAATCAATCTATGAAAAGGAAATTTTGGCTACTCTGCATGTCGTGGATCTTTGGTGCCTTTATCTATTGGGGCAATGCTTCCAAATTAAGACAGATCATCAAAGCCTCAAGTATTTTCTGGAACAACACCTTTCCTCCCTAGAGTAACAAAAATGGGTGACTAAGCTCTTTGGATATGATTATGAGATCATTTAAAAGAAAGGAAAATACAATGTGGTTGTTGATGCACTTTCTAGAAAATTTGAAGATGAAGGGTCCCTTTTTTCTCTCTCCTTCATTGTACCAGATTTTCTCCAAGCTATTCACTAGGAATGGCTACATGATCCCAAAGTTTTGCATATGATACAACAATTGCAGTCCAATTATCCAATTTTCTCAGGGTACTATTGACTCAATGATGAGCTTCGATATAAAGGACGTTTGTATTTAAGTAAAAAATCAAAACTTGAATCCACGATACTTTCTAAGATTCATGGTACACCCACAACTGGGCACTCCGGATTTACCAAAACCTATGATAGGATCAAATGTTCTTTTTTTGGGGATGTTATGAAACATGTTGTTCATAATTTTGTGGCTAAATGTGACGTGTGTCAACACAACAAGGGAGAAATAGTCAAATCTCTTGGCACACTACAACCGCTTCTGATTCCACCTGCTATTTGGTGGGATATCTCTATGGATTTTACTGTAATATTAACTAAATCGAGATATAAATTAGTCATCATGGTGGTAGTTGATAATCTTTCCAAGGATGCTCATTTCTGTTCTCTTCAACACCCATTTACATCATCCATTGTTGCTCAACTTTTCATGGATCAGGTCTTTAAGCTTCATGGCATGCCACATTCTATTGTCTTTGATCATGACCCAACTTTCACTAGCAATTTTTGGAAAGAAATGTTCAAGTTACAAGGCACCCAATTTCATCTCAGCATAGCTTATCATCCCTAGATTGATGGTCAAACTAAAATTGTCAACAACTGTTTGGAAACATATTTGAGGTGTTTTGCATTGGAAAGGAAAATATAGTGGGCTCAATGGTTACCACTAGCTGAATGGTGGTACAACATTTTGTGCCATACAAATACCCGCATAACTCCTTTTGAAGTGGTATATGGACGAAATCCACCTTCAGTTCTCTCATATTTTCTAGGATTCTTGAAGTTCCATGCAGTTGACCAAACACTTACATTTTGAGAAGCTATTCTTTGTACCCTCAAAGAGAATTTGGTCATGGCCCAGAATTGCATGAAGAAACAAGAATATCAATTTCGTTGATCCAGGTGGATATCGGTGGCCACCCACCTTTTCCAACTGGCTCAAAATAGTTTTCTAACAATTTTGGTAATTTACTATTTTTAGCAGTTTTTCAGTTCTGGAGCCATTTTGAGGCCCTAAACCATGTTTTTTGGGAAATAAGAGGGAAATATGGTAATACCTTCCATATTTCCCCCAAAATGAATCTCCTCGAAGATACCTTTCCAACGGGCTATCATACGCCTAAAATGAAGATTGTATGCAAAAGTTACGACCCCGAGAAGTTGATGTACTAACTTGCCCAAACGGGGCCCACATGAATTTTGGCGCTTCATCTCCTAGGGTTAGGTTTTTGGATGTCTAGGATTTTTTTCATTCTTGTTTATTGTAAAAATGACTTCAGAGCCTAATTGTAATCATCTTCTTGCGAATGAGCGTAACCGTCACATCTCTTCTCAGAGATAAGCCGCCACCATTCCACCAAGCTTGTTTCCGCTTCATTTTACAATTTCAACTTACTTCCTTATTGAATAAAACCCATTTTACTGTATCTCTATTATTTTATGTTAAGAACATATTAATAATCCATAGTAATTCCTTTCTACTCATAAAATCTAGATCGGTGGTATCAAAGCGGTCTTCTCCTTGTCATCTTAATGCATGTCGCCAGCGAGGTCGGAGTACAAAGAGTTTGGTCTCGAGCTTGTTTCTCTTGAGGGAAAAATCTCTCGCATGCCCAAGAGACCTCTCATGGTAGGAGAAAATAAATATGACTGGACAAGAGATCCTTTCAAACTGTTGATTGAGGAATCCCTCACGAAACAAAGGAATGAGATAAAGGATAGTTTCGCGCAAATCCTTTAGCGGCTACCAACATGCGACGCATATTCTTCGAGCGGAGGTGTCGCCCCATTAAAGGTACAAATAAACTTTGATATTCTTATATTTGAAGTTCAGATAGATGCAGATGTTGTAGACAAGTGGTTGAATCTACTAGAAGGGTATTTTTCTATCCATAAATTTTCGAATAGAGAAAATATTATTTTTGCGCTCCTCAAAGATGTTCCCCATGTCAAATATTGGTGGGAAAATTTATGTGAGAAAAAGGAAACAGAGGAACCCTCATTATTTACATTCACAACCACCTGGGAATCCTTCAAGGATGATATTAGGGAACAATATTACCCTGTCGGAAGTTATGATGACTTGTATACCAAATGGACCACATTGTGGCAAGAAAGAGACCAAGCAGTGCTAGATTTCACAAATATATTCCATACCTTGTGCATTAAGATGGGTATCAAAGATTCAGAGAGACATCTGGTGCTCAAGTATCGTGGTGATCTACATAGATACATTCAGAACAAACTAGAATTTCTTGAAATCTCATCCTTGGGCGCAACCTACCGATATGCCGTCAAAATCAAGTAGAAGCTCAAACAAAAGACGCAACAATTTGGGCTTGGGAACCCATCAAAACAAAAGCCAGGAAAGGGTGGCCCCAACCCACAAAACAAAGGAAAAAGAAAATATGGACAGTATCAGGACATCCAGTCCAAGCCGCAAGCAAATAAGGACACCAGAAAGGCAAAGAAAGATACCAGGAAGTGGTGCAACTTCCATAAGAGGTCTTGGCATAAAACTACTGACTGCTACTCAAAGAAATTGCTTGTGGCCGAAGTGAAATCCTCTGAATCAGATGTGGGTTCTGACTCTGAGCCAGAACCAGAAATGAGAAGATGGATCATTTACATGGAACCCAATGCCACCATTTCTACCACCAAGCTCTAGCCTAGTGAACTAGATGAGCTAGAAGAAGGAGAGCGCCTCTTCCATTCACATATGTGGGTAAAAGGCACCCCGCTGCACTTCATCATTGATTGTGGTAGCCAAAAGAACCTCATCTCAACAAAGTTCATCAAGAGGTTGACCCTACTAACAACCCCACACCCACAACCCTACACTATTGGATGGCTCCACCAAGGAATCTATCTCTGTGTTAGCCAACATTGTCGACTATCGTACATCATCAAGCCCTTCAAAGATAAGGTATTGTGTGATGTTTCTCCTCTTGAAGTTTGTGATGTTCTTTTGGGCCAACCTTATTTATGGAAACATCATGTTGTATATGAGTCTAGGCCTCGTAGTGTTATTATTACTTTGAACAGGAAATTATACATGATACCCAAGGCAGTCCCACCTAGTGCTATTTCCTTGATCTCTACTAGGAAATGTAGGAAGGTCATCTCCCAGACGGGGAAGTTTGTCTTCTTTGTGATTTTCTCATAGAATAAGTGAAAGATCACATCCACATCCAGGGTCTCTGTGGATGACCTCTCCACACATTAGAAGCAAGTAGATAAGGTCATGGAAGAATACTTAGATATCTTCTCCTCACCTACCGACGTACCTCTGCACTGCCAAGTCAAGAACCCCATCGATTTGACCCCCGATGCACCACTTCCCAATGGGCTAGTCTATCATCACTCTCTATTAGATAATGAAGAGATAAATAAATAAATATAATAACTTCTCCATAAGGGGAACATCCATCCTAGATCATTACCTTGTGAGGGCCCAATCGTGATGGTACAGAAGAAATATTGAACCTGGCGACTCTGCATTGATTACCAGACTCTGAATAAAATCAGAGTCAGAAACCAGTACCTGATTCCCCGAATCGATGACCTCCTTCATCAACTCATGGGGGCCAAATACTTCAATAAGATTGATCTGAAGTTTGGATACCACCATGTTTCGATAGAACAAACATATGTATGGAAGACCACCATCAAGTCAAAGGAAGGCCTTTTTGAATGGTTGGTCATGCACTTTGCTTTGAAAAATGATCCAACCACTTTCATGAGGATGATGGACAATATCCTGCGACCATGCACCAATACTTTTGTACTGGTGTATCTGGATGAAATCATCATTTATAGAAATACTTGGGCCAAACACTTGTAGCATATTCAACAAGTTCTGCACACCCTACGACAACACAAGCTATATGCCAACTTGGAAAAATGGTCCTTCAACATGGACAGGGTCCATTACCTGGGATACATTGTTGATCAACATGGCGTACATGTGGATCCAGCCAATATCCAAGTCATATGTGACTGGCCATCCCCAACCACACTCATTGAGCTTCATAGCTTCTTGGGCCTTGCCAATTTCTACCGCAAGTTCATGTTGGGATTCTCCCATATTGCATGGGCCCTCGGCCAAATAACCAAGGGTGGTGGTAAGGAAACATTTGCGTGGGGCTGGTCCCAACAATAAGAATTTGATGATTTGAAGAAGCGCTTGTGCTCAGCCCCAATAATTTCACTACCAGACCTGCAACAACCCTTTGAGATCAGGACATATACTTCAAACTATACTGTGGGCACCATTCTCACTCAGCACGACCACCCTGTGGCCTATCATAGTGACACACTATCATATGTTGTCCGTAGGTACCCTACTTATGAAAACGAAATGTACTCCATTGTGAAAGCCTTCCTCTAGTGGAGACATTACATTCTTTGGAAGGAGACAATCATCCACACTAATCATAAGCCACTGTAGTTCATGCATACAAAAGGAAAATTGTCGAATGACTGCCATCAAAAGTGGTCCACATACTTGCAACAATTCCACCTCAACGTCAATTATAAAACATGAAGAAAAAATCACATCGTTGATTGCCTCAGGAGACCGCCAGTCATGACACTCACCACGGTGCTCGAGTCTTGCAGCCATCAGACCTCTAGATGGCCCCAACTCTATCAGACAGACTTGAACTTCGCCACCACCTACCAAATGTTGGGTGCAAACGCAGTTGTCGATAATTTCCATCTTCAAGATGGGTTGTTGTGTCACTTGGGCCATATTTGTATTCCATCAAGCGAGCGAGCGAAGATTATCTAGGAAGCCCACTACAGTCGGGTGGCAGGACACTTTGGTGTCGAAAATACAATGGTGATGCTACAGAAACATTTCTACTAGCGGAAACTTTGACAGGAGATCAACAAGTATATCAAGTCCTACACTTCTTGCGTTATTGACAAACTGAACACTAAGAAATAGGGCCTATACACCCCTCTTCCTACTCCTAACTGGCCATGGGAATCCATCTCAATGGACTACATGTCGGGCCTCCTTTCCACCAAGAGAGGAAATGACTGTGTTTTTTTCGTTGTTCATAGCTTTTCTAAGATGGCGATTCTGGTTGCTTGCAAGAAGAACATCACAATAGAGGCCACTTCTAAGCTCTTGTTTGAACGATTCTGGGTACATTTTGGAATCCCAGAAACCATTGTCTCAGATCAGGACAGTTGATTTCTCAACACATTCTGGTCGAGACTCTGGTCACTGCTGGACACCAAGCTCACAAAATCCACAGCATTCCACAACCAGACAGATGGACAAACCGAGGTTGTTAATCGAATGATTGTGCATATCCTTTACATTTATAATTCAAGACACCCTCACACATGGGATGGGAGCCTTCCCTATGTCCAACATAGCTACAACCGAGCCCTGCATAGATCAATTGACCATAGCCCCTTTCATGTGGGGTTGGGATTCCAACCATTAGGTCCCATAGATGTTGCACTTCCCCTTGTGGTCACCTTGACCGACTCATCTCCTGCTCCAAATGAAGCTTAAAAATCCACCCATCTCATTGAGAGGATCCATCATATCCACCAACAAGTTCATGATATCCTACAGAAGTCTAATGACAAGTGCAAGCAATGCCAAAATCAACATCGGGTGCCACATAAGTTTCAGGTGGGAGACAAAGTTTAGTTGCACTTGTAGAAAAAATTCCTTACTGGACCCCATTAGAATTTTTTCCCACTCTGTTATGGGCCATACACCATCACCAAGGTTGTGGGGGATAATTATTTTGAGAACAAAATTCCTCCTTTCCTTGGCCTGCACCCAGTGTTCAACGTGGATCTCCTTCGCCCTTATTTCCCACCATTATTGGACACCTCAGAAGTAGCAGAACAACTAATACCAAAAGATCTCAATATCGATTGCATACAATAGGAATCTAGTGATCATATTGTGGACACACAGATCAAGGACACTCGCCAACAAAGGATACATCTTTATCGAGTCGTCAAAGCAGGGCAGCTCCTGCACCAAGGCAAGTGGCTCACCCGGTGCCAAATTCAACAGAAATTTCATCATCTGATGGGGGAAATCAACGCAATGGAGACAATTTATTCCTAAGGAGGTAGGATTGATCCAGGTGGGTATTGGTGGCCACCCACATTTTCCAACTAGCTCAAAACAATTTTCTGGCAATTTTGATAATTTACTATTTTTTGTAGTTTTTCACTTCTAGAGGCATTTTGAGGCCCTAAACGATATTTTTTGGGAAAATGGGGAAAATTATTAAAGTTCCTTCGATATTTCACCCAAAATGAATATCCTCGATGATACCTTTCCAACGAGCTATCATACACCTAAAACGGAGATCGTATGCAAAAGTTACGACCCCGGAAAGTTGATGTACTAACTTACCCAAACAGGGCCCACATGACTTTTGGTGCTTCATCTCCTAGGCTTAGGTTTTTGGATGTCTAGGGTTTTGGGCATTCCTTTCTATTGTAAAAAGGCCTTCAAAGCCTCATTGTAATCATCTTCTTGCGAATGAGTGCAACCGTCACATCTCTTCTTAGAGATAAGCCACCACCATTCCAACAAGCTTGTTTTTGTTGCATTTTACAGTTTTAGCTTATTTGCTTATTGAATAGAAAACCAATTTTACTATATCTTTGTTGTTTTTTGTTAAGAACCTGTTAATAATATGTATTCATTTTGGTCTGCTCATAAAATCCAAACCAATTGCTCTGAACATCAATTTGTAGAAGGAGATCAGGTGTTTCTTCGACTACAACCCTACAAGCAAAATCCCTCAAGAATGACCATTGTCAGAAACTGGCGCCAAAAGTTTATGGTCCTTATACCATTCTCAATAATGTGGGATAGGTGGCCTATCAGTTATCTTTACCCAGTCATTCTAAGATCCATCCTATTTTTCATGTTTCCTTCTTAAATAAGGTGATTGGAACTAAGTGCCAAACTCAAACCAACCTTCCCGAGTTGGATGAAGAGGGCTCCATTTGGCTACATCTAGAAGTAGTTTTGGATCAGCGTGAGCATCTTCTGCATCAAAAAACAATCAAGGAAGTGTTATTCCAGTGGAAATATACAACTCCAATAGATGCCACTTGGGAACCAACTACCATTCTACAACAATTTTCCCATCTCAATCCTGGAGGACAAGGTTGTTTTTAAGGGGGAGGACATGTTAGGGACATAACCCCTCACGTAGGTAGAATAATATATTTCCATGTAATAAAGGTCAATATTAATAAGGCCTGGTAGTAAGGAAGAATAAGTCCAATGTAAGAAGACCTAATAGAAGCCTCCACTTCTAGAATGATCTTCCTCTAGATGGTACTTTTGATAGACATATTTAGTATAAATAGGAGTTGAGGATATGAGAACTTTTGTGTTGGATATTATTGTAATAGATCTCTACTTTGCTAGAGGTTTCCCCCTCGAAGAGGAAAGTGAACATTTCTCTCAATAATCAAAGTGTTCTTTATGGTATTATTGTGGTATCATTTTGGTATTATTGTGTTGTTGTTCTCATTATATTGTTGTTCATTTTCCATTTCTAGCTATTTATTTATGTTTTTCATACTTTTTATATTTGGAATATTATGTTGTGGGATCTAGGAATCGACTTAAAGATAATTCACAATAACCTAGCTGTGGTGGACGAGTATGTTCATAATAAAAATTGAGATCCAACAAATGATAGATTTGAGTGGTTGGAAGCACAAGTTGTCAACATCAATCACAATATGAATCTCCTCATGGCATCTCTAGCAAGAAGTCTCTGACCATTTGGAGAATATGGAGGCTCTAAATCAAAGATTGGTTCAAAGGGGGAATTGAGAGATAATGAAGACTTAGGAAAGGAGTCGGAGAACAAATCTGAGAAAGAGCAGTCAAGTTTGAGTGTCATTAACCCTTCACAGTCCTTATTCAAGATGGAAGTGAAAGTGAACATAAATCCATACCAAGGCGATATTGATGCATTAAAACTAAATCACTAGTTGCAACAACTAGAAGTTTATTTTAATGTTCACCACATATATGAAGGGAACAAGATTTCACTTGCTAGATCAATAATTTAGAGGACCGTGCTTTAACCTGGTGGGAAATCCACACATCAACACTTAGGCTGGAGGGTGATCCTCCAATAACTAGGTGGGAGCACTTCAAAATTCTCATTAAGTATCAATTATACCCTATAGGGAATGTAGACGACCAATGGATCTAGTGGAACTACTTAAGGCATAGGTAGGGCCAGAGTGTATAGGAGTACACCCCTAAGTTCAAAAAAATGGCCATCATACTGGGTATCTCTCCCAAGAATTGAGATTTACTCTTCAAGTATCTGGGGAGTTTACATAGTCATCTACAAAAGAAAGTGATTCTCTCCAAGACAAGGAGAATGGATGAGGCATGTGTACATGCAAAGTACCTAGAAAATATAGGCCAAACGGAGGGGCAACCAAGTGGTTCGAAGTAGAAAGAGCACTAGGAAGCTTCCAAGTAGGGGAAGAAGAAGTGGAAAGGGGGAAAAGATAAGAAGAAAACAACCAATGCAAATCAATGCAAAGATCCCAACAACCATTGCAATCATTGCAACATTGATAGCCATATAGAAGATTTTTTTTTGAAACTGCATCCAGAGATGAACCCAGAAAACCGCAAGGACATAAAGAAAAAGAATATTTTAGCCACATATTCAAGCAATCAGATTGAAATTAGATCATATGTGGATGTAAATATTTTCTACACATCTATGAATAAGGACGTGAATTTGAGTATCCTTCATCACCAAGAAGAGAAGGAGATGATCAAGTTGTTCCACATCAAGTTTTAGGTCAAGAAGACCAAGATATATGCTCTGTTTGAATCTGGTTCACAAGATAATCTCATAGCTGGGGATCTATTCAACAAGATTGGATTGGAGGCTCACAATCATCCTATCCTCCATCCATTAGGTTGGGTAAACAAATATGTAGAGATAAAGGTAACAAAACATTGTAAGATTAAATTTGTTGTAGGTGTTGATTTCATTGATGAAGTGGAATTGGATGTACTACCCCTTGATGTATGTGGAGTAGTGTTTGGAAAACCATACATGTATATGAGGGATGCAATATTCATGTCGAGATCCAACCAATATAGACTGATCAAGGATGAGAAGTCCCACATCATCAACGCTTATAAAGGAAAGTCAAAGATATCATTGGTAAGTGCCAGCCAAGGCAAGAAGTCGATTAGTTCTAGTAAGAAATATGTTTTTATTTTTTTAATATAAAATTAGTTCGATTATGAGTTAACGAGAGTGAAGGAATCCCTGGAGGGATATTATAAAGAACATAAACATCAGTTGGAGTAGTTTCTACATGAATACATAGGAGTTTTCAAGGATCCTAAAGGGATACCAACCAAGAGGGATGTGGATAAAAAAATATAGTTATTTCCAGACTCCCCATTGCCAAATATTGGGCTATATAGATAGTATGTTCTAGAAGAAAATAAAGTGAAGAAGCATTTGCAACAATTGTTGGAGAAAGGTTTTGTTAGCACTCTGTAATTTGCCCAAGGCTGTGATGGTAGTCACAGAGGCAACATCAAAACCACTTCGAGTCTTGGATCTAGCCCTCCAAGACTCAGAGAGGGATCTCTCTGTCTGATATAGCTTTGTTTGAAGAGAATATGATATGCAGAACAAGGGTTATTTATGAAATTGGGTATAGGCAGAGAAGAGAAACCATGGGCTATGGAGTCACTGAAACGAACGATCAAAAATCCATGTCAACATGCTAATATTTGTAGGGCAAGGTAGACAACTCACTGGATCCTTGAATTTAAATGAAATGGGTGAGATGAAAACAGGTCAAGAAATCCAATTAAACACAAAGCAACTAAGAATTCTGAGTTTAATTTTCAGTGGAAAACACAAAAAACTATACCAAGCCAGAGACAAAGGGTGCATTAAAACCAATTTTGTTCTTAATCTTCTTGGAATAATTCAAAGGAAAACATTAATTATGATAATAGAGAAACAAATTAACACAGAGGGATGCACATCACCAGTCAAAATAGTCACAAGAATCCTACATCATAGCACTATCTCATTGAATTGATGAAAAAACACTGAAAACTCAGCGAGCTGTTTTACAAAAATTTTAATCCATCGTCCTCAAATGATCAACATTTACATAAAAATCATCTCTGAATAAATGGGGGAGATCCCCCAACAAGTTTCCAGAGTCAGTTTTAACCGCCTCGTCCAAAAATAGCCACAAATCCCACCAAATCTGGAACTGCCTGCCAGGAAAGATGGGCCTAATTTCTGCGAAAAAGGGTTCCGAACAAACATCGTTTTCTCTTCAACGCTGACACCTGGGAAAACAATGAAGGAGGTTATTGTATATGGGCATGTTCTGGAAAAAAAACCTCCTTCGGTTTCACCAAATTCGCCTCCAGCTGGCCGTAACAGCTTCTGCAAGATCGGGACTGTAACAAAAAAACCAAAAATCTGAAAAAAGGGCCTCGAAGATGGATTTTATTCTCCCTT